>CAMXCT020002302.1:227788-345708 GCA_947184155.2 Cladocopium goreaui | reverse complement strand
AACATGCCCCTGGTGAACATGCTTCACTGATAGATTGATCGATAGATGATAAATGAGCCATAGGAGCGAGGAGCTCTAGGAGCCAGGAGCCATAGAAGCCACCAGGAGCCACCAGGAGCCGCAAAAGCCACCAGGAGCCACAAGGAGCCGCAGAAGCCACCAGGAGCCACCACCAGGAGCCACAGAAGCCACCAGGAGAGGAGGACAAAAAAAAAAAATACCCCCCCCAAAAAAATAAATTCCCAAATTAAATTACCCTCCAAGCAGAATTATAGAACAACGGGGTACGGTAAATAACCGTACCTTCGTACTCCTCAACTTCCGTTCTATAATTCTGGCACACCGACCATATGCATATAAAATCAAAAAAATCATCTTCAGGCGCAGAGATATTTTATTATATTTATTTCCATGATAGAAAAGAGACAAAAAAGACTCAAAAAAACAAGTACAATAAAGGGTTGGCAGCAATTCGGAATTGATATATATTTTTTTGGTAATAATGAGATATTTTATATATTTTGATTTGGGAATAAATTTATTTATTTTAATTTATTTGAGAGATATATTTTTTAAATTAAAAAAATATATTTAATATAATTTTAATTAAGCTATTTCAAATATTATCTAAATTCGTTAATACTATATTCTATTATTAAAACTTATCTAACATTATTTGAAAAGACCTCATTTTGCCGGATAAATATATTCAAAATTATTCGAAATGATTTAAATTGGTTCGAAACATTTGCCCAAAATTGCTCAAAGTGCCTCAAAAGATCTCAAAAAAAATAATAGAAATCTGATGGAATGATGTATGTAAATATATATATGTGCAAAAATTGATATTATTTGGTATCATTATTGTCGGTATTTGTTATTGTATGGGTTTAAGGTCAGCTCTATTATGTTCAAACCCCCTCATCATTAATTATTATTTTCAACCGACAGGGGCTATGTGTCGTCAAATAAACCATAACATTTTCAGTTAATGGTCTATGCTGCAAAATTATCATTATTTTGATAGGAAAAATCATTTATATCCATAGTTTTGTTTATTTCATTATTGGTTCTTGGTAATGTCGCAATTAGACATGAATTTTTGGTATTCTTTGAATTTTTTAAATTTGAAAAATATCGGATTTAAATTTGATGGATTTATCAAAGGAAGTTGGGAAGCAATACTTCCGTGTTACGGACAGATAGAATTCTGAGATTTGAAATGATGAAGGGCGGTAGATCGTATAACAATACATAACATATCAATACATAACAAAAGAATAAGAAGCGGTGGAATTGACCTTGATGAAGGGTGCTGACAATGACGGGGTGGTGATGAAGGGACGTGGTGATGATGGGAAGTGGTCACGATGGGAAGTGGTGACGATGGGAAGTGGTGAGGAAGGAAAGTGGTGACGATGGGAAGTGGTGAGGAAGGGAAGTGGTGAAGAAGGGAAGTGATGATAAAGGGGAGTGGTGAGGAAGGGAAGTGGTGAGGAAGGGAAGCGGTCTCGATGGGAAGTGGTGAGGAAGGGAAGTGGTGAAGAAGGGAAGTGATGATGAAGGGGAGTGGTGAGGAAGGGAAGTGGTGAGGAAGGGAAGTGGTGACGAAGGCAAGTGGTGAGTTGGGGAGGAAGCCGGAGCACGAAACCTTGTGTTTTTCCGTGTAAAGTGGCTGCAGCCGGCGATGAAAGTACCTCGTGTGTGCGGCGGTTGCGGCTGCGGTCGTTTGGTTCCTTCTATGTGTTTTGCAACAATGGTTGTTCCTGTGTGGGTAGTTCTATGCGTTTCTTGAAGCTGTGGTTGCGGATCGCATTGGAATGACTGCATGAATGTTGCGTGGGCTTTGTTTTGGGGAGGAAGCTGGAGCACGAAACCTTGTGTTTTTCCGTGTAAAGTGGCTGCAGCCGGCGATGAAAGGTACCTCGTGTGTGCGGCGGGTGCGGCTGGGGTCGTTTGGTTCCTTCTATGTGTTTTGCAACAATGGTTGTTCCTGCGTGCGTAGTTCTATGCGTTTCTTGAAGCTGTGGTTGCAGATCGCATTGGAATAGCTGCATGAATGTTGCATGCCGTGTGTTGTGGGGAGGAAGCCGGAGCACGAAACCTTGTGTTTTTCCGTGTAAAGTGGCTGCAGCCGGCGATGAAAGGTACCTCGTGTGTGCGGCGGGTGCGGCTGGGGTCGTTTGGTTCCTTCTATGTGTTGTGCAACAATGGTTGTTCCTGTGTGCGTAGTTCTATTCGTTTTTTGAAGCTGTGGTTGCAGATCGCATTGGAATAGCTGCATGAATGTTGCATGCCGTGTGTTGTGGGGAGGAAGCCGGAGCACGAAACCTTGTGTTTTTCCGTGTAAAGTGGCTGCAGCCGGCGATGAAAGGTACCTCGTGTGTGCGGCGGGTGCGGCTGGGGTCGTTTGGTTCCTTCTATGTGTTTTGCAACAATGGTTGTTCCTGCGTGCGTAGTTCTATGCGTTTCTTGAAGCTGTGGTTGCAGATCGCATTGGAATAGCTGCATGAATGTTGCATGCCGTGTGTTGTGGGGAGGAAGCCGGAGCACGAAACCTTGTGTTTTTCCGTGTAAAGTGGCTGCAGCCGGCGATGAAAGGTACGTCGTGTGTGCGGCGGGTGCGGCTGGGGTCGTTTGGTTCCTTCTATGTGTTTTGCAACAATGGTTGTTCCTGTGTGCGTAGTTCTATGCGTTTCTTGAAGCTGTGGTTGCAGATCGCATTGGAATGGCTGCATGAATGTTGCATGCCGTGTGTTGTGGGGAGGAAGCCGGAGCACAAAACCTTGTGTTTTTCCGTGTAAAGTGGCTGCAGCCGGCGATGAAAGGTACCTCGTGTGTGCGGCGGGTGCGGCTGGGGTCGTTTGGTTCCTTCTATGTGTTTTGCAACAATGGTTGTTCCTGTGTGCGTAGTTCTATGCGTTTCTTGAAGCTGTGGTGCAGATCGCATTGGAATGGCTGCATGAATGTTGCATGCCGTGTGTTGTGGGGAGGAAGCCGGAGCACGAAACCTTGCGTTTTTCCGTGTAAAGTGGCTGCAGCCGGCGATGAAAGGTACCTCGTGTGTGCGGCGGGTGCGGCTGGGGTCGTTTGGTTCCTTCTATGTGTTGTGCAACAATGGTTGTTCCTGTGTGCGTAGTTCTATTCGTTTTTTGAAGCTGTGGTTGCAGATCGCATTGGAATAGCTGCATGAATGTTGCATGCCGTGTGTTGTGGGGAGGAAGCCGGAGCACGAAACCTTGTGTTTTTCCGTGTAAAGTGGCTGCAGCCGGCGATGAAAGGTACCTTGTGTGTGTAATACTATTGTCTTTTGCAGCTGAACATCGTGGAGTGGCTGCATCCAGGCTGCAATAGTGATTTGTCAGCAGATTTTCGCAATTTTGGTGCTAGTAATTTTCCTTTGAAAATTCTTTTTAAAAAGTGCTTCAAAATCGTCTTTTTGTCGCTTTGGCGTCGAGATCCGGTTTTGGAGCTGCAGTTTCAGAGGCCGTTGCGCGTAGTTCTATTGTGTTTTGCAACTCAGTGTCTGCAGATCGCATTGTAGTGGCTGCGTCAAGGTTGCTCGGTGCCGCGGCTGCATGCGTAATACTATTGTGTTTTGCAGCTGAACATCGTAAATCGTATTGGAGTGGCTGCATCCAGGCTGCGATAGTGATTTGTCAGCAGATTTTCGCAATTTTGGTGCTAGTAATTTTCCTTTTAAACATCATTTTTAAAAAGTGCTTCAAAATCGTCTTTTTTCTGCTTTGGCATCGACATCCATCCGGTTTTGGAGCTGCAGTTTCCGAGGCCGTTGCGCGTAGTTCTATTGTGTTTTGCAACTCAGTGTCTGCAGATCGCATTGTAGTGGCTGCGTCAAGGTTGCTCGGTGCCGCGGCTGCATGCGTAATACTATTGTGTTTTGCAACTGAACATCGTAAATCGTATTGGAGTGGCTGCATCCAGGCTGCGATAGTGATTTGTCAGCAGATTTTCGCAATTTTGGTGCTAGTAATTTTCCTTTTAAAAATCATTTTTAAAAAGTGCTTCAAAATCGTCTTTTTTCTGCTTTGGCGTCGACATCCATCCGGTTTTGGAGCTGCAATTTCCGACACCGTTGTGCAACTCAGTCTCTGCAGATCGCAATGTAGTGGCTGCGTTAAGGTTGCTTGGTCACAGTAGTACTGGGAAGTAGTTTGTGCAAGCTTTGTAGTACACAGTAGTACTGGGAAGTGCTCTGTGCAAGCTTTGCAGTACAAAGTAGTACTGGGAAGTGTTTTGTGCAAGCTTTGTAGTACAAAGTAGTACTGGGAAGTGCTTCGTGCAAGCTTTGTAGTACAAAGTAGTACTGGAACGTGCTTTGTGCAAGCTGTGCAGTACAAAGTAGTACTGGGAAGTGTTTTGTGCAAGCTTTGTAGTACAAAGTAGTACTGGGAAGTAGTTGGTGCAAGCTTTGTAGTACAAAGTAGTACTGGGAAGTAGTTTGTGCAAGCTTTGTAGTGCAAGCACAAAGTAGTACTGGAACGTGTTTTGTGCAAGCTTTGTAGTACAAAGTAATACTGGGAAGTAGTTTGTGCAAGCTTTGTAGTACAAAGTAGTACTGGGAAGTGTTTGTGCAAGCTTTGTAGTACAAAGTAGTACTGGAACGTGTTTTGTGCAAGCTTTGTAGTACAAAGTAGTACTGGGAAGTAGTTTGTGCAAGCTTTGTAGTACAAAGTAGTACTGGGAAGTAGTTTGCGCAAGCTTTGTAGTACAAAGTAGTACTGGGAAGTGCTTTGTGCAAGCTTTGTAGTACAAAGTGCTACTGGGAAATGCTTTGTGCAAGCGTTGTAATACAAAGTAGTGCTGGGAAGTGCTTCGTGCAAGCTTTGTAGTACAAAGTAGTACTGGAACGTGTTTTGTGCAAGCTTTGTAGTACAAAGTAGTACTGGGAAGTGGTTTTTGCAAGCTTTTGTAGTAGACATCAGTACTGGGAAGTACTTGATATGAAAATAGCCAAGAAGAACTTAGCTGACATATGGGAAGACATGGAATGAGATGAGAAGAGCTCAGATGAGATGAGTTGAGATGAAGTGCAAGTGTGAAGTGTGGAGTGTGGGGTGTGAAGAGTGCAATGTGAAGTGTGAGGAAAGTGTTTGCATTGTACCGGGGTCGCGCGCAGGTCATGTTCTTGGACAGCAACACTGCAACAGCTTCGCACAAAGCACGCACGCACGGGCCTGGCTGGCGCACGGCGCATGCAAGTTCCTTAGTAGTAGTACTGGGAAGTGATTCATGAAAGCTTAGATGACATATGAGAAGAGATGAGCTGGGATAAGGTGAGAAGAGCCCAGGTGAGATGAAGTGTGGAGTGTGAAGGGTGCAGTGTGAAGTGGGGCGTGAAGAGTGCAGTGTGAAGTGTGGAGTGTGAAGTGTGAAGTGTGGAGTGTGAAGTGTGAAGTGTGGAGTGTGAAGTGTGAAGTGTGGAGTGTGAAGTGTGAAGTGTGGAGTGTGAAGTGTGAAGTGTGGACTGTGAAGTGTGGAGTTTGCAGTGGGAAGCGTGCAGTGGGAAGCGTGCAGTGTGAAGAGTGCAATGTGAAGTGTGTAGTATGGAGTGTGAAGACTGTCAAGTGTGAAGTGTGAAGTGGAGCTTCAAATGTGACATGTGAAACAAGACACCAGTTTCGCAGAGTGCACGCACGCACGGGCTTGGCTGGCGCACGGCGCATGCAAGTTCTATAGATGAGAAAGGTCTTATATATTTCTTTAAGGCAACTTCCGCCCCGCCTCGTGCGGGTACTACTGGTATGATATCATAATCCAAAAAGCTCAAGTGAGAATAAGATCCACCAATCAGATTCTGACGTCTTTCATGATTTTAATGACCCGACCAGACCAGAGATCACATCCATGATCCATGATGATCCATGGCTCAAGAGAACGGTCCCATCCCTAAACATCAGAAATCTCAGCCTTCCCAGCAAAACATGGCCAAAGCTGGCAAGTTGCTTGCACCTTGGACTTGAAACGCTCAGCCCTGCGGGTTGCTGGACTCCAACGAAGTGACAAGGAGTCGATATGAGAAAATATAATTTTCATGGACACTGGGCTGGGGAAATTGTGAACAAAAACAAGTTCGGGACCCATACCTTTGGATGAACCGTCATAAATTCAGAAGAGAATTCAATGGCCAAGGCCTATGCAAGGGAATAATCCCCACAAAATATGGCCTTAATATACAGTACCTCCATTTTAGGGTCCTGAAAAATTCACATAAAACAATAAATCGCACATGTGTTGTGCTTCTGGTATGATTCTGCCTTGTCTCCGGTGAAGCTCTCACAACAAAAATGACTTGAAACATGGCTCACTGGAGCGAATCGGAAAGCCAATCAGAACTGTTTCAGGAAGTGGACGGAGGGATTCCCAACATGTTAGTTTGGAACGGACTCCAAATAAAACATGTTGGTTTGGTTTTACCAACTGTGAGATGTACCCACTCTTAACCCCAATTTTCACCTCGCCGTAAAGTTGTAGACCAATCTACTTTTCTCTTTGGGTCCACCTAGGGTCACCAAGGATTTCTACCGAATCCTGCCAAGCGAATGCGGGGATAATTTTTTAGAACTGCCATAACTGTAGTAGCCACGAAACCCGACTACCTGCGTGGCATTGAAACATGTTCACTATCCACCTCAACAGTTCTCATTAAGAATGATTTTAGTGACCAAACGGCGACCCTAAGTACATGACATGTCCTATGAAAAAAGAAAATGGTCGGAAAAGTCCTGAAGACGATAGAAGCGCAAGGTCATAGCCTCTCACACAGCCTGTTTTTGTGGGATATCATTTGTCTAGTATGCTCCCCTAAAACCCCAAGTATGGTTGGAAACTAACACGTAATCACTTGGTGTCAACAACCAGTTAGAATATTGGTATGCGTGTTTGCGCTTTTTCATCATTTTTGCTGGTTTTGATTGGCTCCCCTCTGCATTGATAGCAAAACCCCGTATATATGTAAACATCTCGTATTATTGTGGCCTGAGCATCCATATTCTCAAGCGGGTAGTTTGACCCACAAAAACATGCATTATCTTACTCTCTGGTAAACTAACATAACTATGGAAAATCTCCTTTTTTAATGGGTAAATCAACTATTTCTATGGTCATTTTCAATACCAAACTGTTAGTTTACCAGAGGGTATATCCCTGTTGTATCCCCAAACATCTTGATGGTTACAACCCCCAAATCATGATGGTGAATCCCAACTGATGGCGGTTTGCCAGAGGGTGGATGATGTATTTCACATTGAATCACCGGTGCAAATCCCATTGGTGGATCAACTTTCCCGGTTGAAACCGCTCCCGAGCCTTCCCCAGGTCCGTTCGGGCGAGATTTGATCAAGGGAATCGTGGGACAGGCCTAACCAACGGATCTTGGGAGATCAACAGAAATCTTCGGGGCGTTACCCTCTGGTAAATTAACACTTTGCTATTGAACATGACCATAGAAATAGTTGATTTACCCATTAAAACTTGTGTTTTATCCAGGTTTCAAACTTGAAACTGGTTGGTGGTATACCTACCCCTCTGAAAAATATTGGTATACTTACCCCTCTGAAAAATATGAGTTCGTCAGTTGGGATGATGAAATCCCAACTGAATGGAAAAAATGTTCCAAACCAACCAACCAGCTAGAGTTTTGATGAAAGACTGCAGTTTTCCAATTTTTTCGCCGATGTATTTGACTAACTTGTCGGTTTCCGATTGTTCAAAAGGGTTGAGCCCACAACAGACAACATTCCCCCAACAAATCGACCCTGCCAGATAAGGGGTTGGAAGATTACTGACTTTAAAATAGGGGGTTCATATGGGTTCATGCTAGTCTATGTTAGTTGGGGGTGATGGCGTTTTTTTCACCCTCAAACCCCAAACCCACCAAGCCCTCCAAAACTTCACCTTCAGCTGCTGTCTCTTTAACGCTTCCCGGAAACCACATCCAATCCTCCTGCTGTGGAAAGGAGATGTTTCATCTGCAATAATTGATGGTGAAGTTTCGCCCTTCTAAATCTGCTTGTTGGTGTTTAAAAACACTTCAACAAAACCTTGTTGTTGGGGGGTCAGCCTGGGGTGCTCATCCCATTAAGCCACCGTTGCGGGGATGGTTTTTATTGTAGGTGGCTCCCCCACAGTTGTAAAAAACCATTGGTACGTCTGTTGACTTATAATTTCTACAAGATGAAAAAGTAGTACTTGGGTTTATAACTATGATTGGTTTATTTTTTGTCCATCTAATCATAGTTGGAACCACCGTAGACCTCAATCATAGCTATAAACCCAAGTTAGCAAGCTATGCCTTGTAATTATCCCATCAGCATTTCATACATAACTCTAGCGTATCATGGGAAAGTTATGCCATAACTATCCTACTGCCATAATTACTCCACCGAGTGGACCTACCTCGATCCATGGGGCAAATGACGAAGAAGTGAATGGAATGGGATACGAAATCTTCGTGCAGCCCTTTGTGCCCTTTTTAGTTCGAAATGAAATCTGGGTGAATTCGAATACTTCGCTGACCTGAAATTAGCTGAAAGCTTGGGCCGTTTGGGGATGATTGTCCTTCCTAACCATCATTCCAGTGACGTAGTGATGTCACGACGTGAGGTCATGATAAGTCATCCAAATACTTGCATAAACCCAACATTCATTTCATTCATATTCTATCAGTAGCCCCATGGAATATTAATGATATATACCATTGGAATATATTCCATGGGGCTAATGGTATATTTCATTAATATTCCCTAGACATTACACATTAATGTAATGTCTAGGGAATGTACCGATTCCCACCGATTCCGCCTGTCCTGCCTGTCCTCGTGACACTGTGGAGCTGACCTGATGAAAAAAATTGGCGCTGTCGCCGGAGCATTGCCAATCTTAGATGGCACCCTTATGGAATTCACTTCACTTTTACACACACATACATACATATATATATATATGTATATATATATATAAAGAGCTATATATAATTTGTTGGTACATCTAGATACTATAGATTCTTATAATATGCATTCCCTTTCACAATTGCCATGTAAAACAAACATCGCCCAACTCAGTGGGTGTCTTCACCAAGGGTAGGGGATGGTCCAGGAATGGTGGGCGCACAAATACCGCAATAATCATGGCAACTGTACAGAAGTTTTTGTGGGAACTCAGGTTCATAGCCGGAAATACCCAAAAAAACATTGCTAAAACAATTATCGACATGGCACAAATCCTGGAGTTCAATGATTTTTCCAGCTCCAAAGCTCCATTGATATCCATTATTATCCATTTTAAATAATTTTTGCAATATCTTCCTGTGGTTTTCCTATGGTTTATCAATAATTTTCCATTATTATCCATTATTAGCAATATTTTCCTGTGGTTTTCCTATGGTTTTTCCCATTCAACACCTAGCTCCACCGTTTGGGATTTCCCAGCTCCACCTGCCGCTGTCATCGATGCACAGATATCCAGGTGCCACCATGGCGCGGCTGGCGGCAGAGCCCAAAATGGCAGAGCCCAAAATGGCTCGGAAGGTATGGTCATGTGGCCATCCGCCATCCTTATGATCGGAACACACACACATATAATATAGTAAAAACAATATATATATATATATAATAAGAAGAATAATAATGATAACAATATAATAATACTACTATAATAATAACATAAAATCATATAACTATGTATATAATAAAATAATAATAGATATGTAAATATATATATATATATATCATTTATATGTATATACATATTTATATATGATAACAATACCTACATATATATATATGACTGCTTATGATTGATTATGTAATGTATGTATATTTCATTTTCATGGATTCTGGATTGATGACTATTCCCCAATATGAATATGTAGACCATGGCACAGGTGAATAATACATTTATTTCTTTGTAGGTTCCCTCCACGGGGGTTCTTGATCCAGGGTTGACATTTTCTGAAAATCCCCAAATACAGCGCCCCCCAAATACGACACTATGCTTTCAACGACAAACACCAGGGTGTTCACCGTCATCCCGAGAACCAGCAATTGATAGTCGTATGATTAGTTCAGATGAAATTTCGGCAAATGGGCATAAGTAAAATCAAGTAGACAAGGATCATACTTTGAAGTTGCTGTGAGCTACTCCCCCAAGGTTTATGGCTGAACATTGGCCCGCTAAGTTATATATATCCTTCACCAAGGTGACTTTTAACTGGAAAATTGCCATTGAGGGGGCCAAGCCTCGCAGTTGGGCAAAAAGGGGCACCATTCATTCATCCTTCCTTAACTAATTGGTGCAACCAGACTTGCAACTTGAAGAGGCTTCATCTATTCATATTCTGCCAGCCGATACCTATCATACCTCAGACAACCTCACCACTACCATCCCATTCGCCAACTGTCTGGGGCTCATGTTAAATCATCCCATTACTAGGGGGCATATCCAATTTCATAAACCCTACCATCTGGTTATTGAACATAGCCATGGAAAATCCCTTATAAATGGAGGTCTTATTGGGAACATCATCTGTAAATGGGCCATTTTCCATGGCTATGTTAAATAACCAGGGGGTAATCGTGGATGGTTCATTATTAGTTCTAGTTACTAGTTATCCCATAATTACCCGTTGTTATCTCACCATTCTCCTATATCAATCCATATGATCAAGATTAACCAGAATATTATCAGTTTGTGATTCACTGGAATTAGGTTAACCAATAAGACCAGTCATTCAGTCATTCATATAGAGATTATTGACATCAACAATATGAACTATTGCTATAGTCAAATAGTCATATGATAATTAATTATCTATCATAGTTGATATAACATTATACATAACAGAATATATTGATAAATAATGATAAATATCACCTATATAAAGAATTATAAAGATATAAAGCCACTATCACTCATATATCCATTCTTCGTCGCTTTATCACACTACTAGTTGCTTAAGCCGACCACCGTCCCGCCTACGGGAAATCCCGTGGAATTGTCCAAGCCTGCCGAAGCAACAAAAATCACCACGGGGAGCGGATTTTTTCGGATGAAACTTGGGGAAACTGGCAGGTTTCATGATGGGTTTTCACATGTTTTCAAATGTTTTCTTCAACTTCAACTTACGTCACGTTGTTCAAAGAACGTCCAGAGGCATTGCCTCAGTTCTCTCTAGGTGAAACCGGCCAAACATGTGGGTAAGTTCAAAAATGATCTCCATTTTCGGTACAATGATCCAGAAGATGCAGCAAGCAACACAACTTGGGATAATTCTTGGGACAAACCTACCCAGCGTCGCGAGGTTCATCTGTCAGCCGTCCCTGACTTCCGACGAAGGGCGTTGCAGCTGTACGCCACCTGATCCAGGCTCATCTGCGTCTGCCAGCCACACATTTTGATCATCATTGTGACAAAAGACAGGATGAGGAAATTTCATCGGATCACCAGCAAGATAGGCCATTTGGAGGCGGCCTTGGTCGCTTGAGCCTAAGTGCTTTCATGCTCTGCAGATGGTTGCTCATTGGGAGAAACTGGATATCAGAATCCCCGGAAGTGAAACTTGGAGTTCCACAATTCATCAAGGAAAAACCGTCCTTCAGAGGGGGAAAAAACCTCGATGTAAGATCATTTGTACCAAACAATGGGTAGGCGGAAAGACAAGGAAAAACTATGGGGACATAATTCAGGAACAGCCCGGACATGAACCAAAAACTATGTGATCATCTGATTGGTAGGTGAGCCACCCATGGTACTCCATGGTGTAGTAACCGCCAAACAGATGCGGGATTGACCACTACATTTTAATCCAGTACAGGAATTAGCCACCCCAAAACGATAGAAACGTATATATATATACATACACGCACAAGAGTTACCACTCTTGGAGCATATGTCAGTTCATAAACCACAAATTCAATGGATACCTGGAAAGAAGTAATGTGGGCAAATCAAAGCCATAAACCATTTCCCAGTCATCACCATTTTTATAGATGGTAGTTTTACCATTCCCAGTCATTGGTGCTTTAGTAAATTGTTTTACCCACGATATTGTCATAGTCATGTCATAATTATCCATCATAGTTGATATAACCATATATAACAAAACATATTCATAAATATCACCTATATAAAGATACAACACATACAAATTGCCCCAGGGGCGCCCTCACCAGAAACATCACCCCTTGTTGGGGCTTGCTACACCCGGATGCGCCTTCATTATCACCGGTGACCTGCACAAAGGTCAGGTTGGGATTTAGAGTTGATGGAGTGGTAGTTTTGATGGAGTCTTTATGGTGATTTTATGGACTTTAAGGGTGTTCTCATGGAATGCCCATGGAATATTAATGGCAAATTCTGTTATATCCTCTGGATATTGAAACAATTTGCCATGGAAAATCACAGGATTTTCTTAAGTTTGGTAGGTCATCGAGCTATATCGAGCTATTGGCTGTCATTTTCCATAGCGAACTATCGACGATTACCGGGTATGGCAGATGTACAGCTAATGGATCACCTTTTGGGTGGAAATCCTGGTTGGAAGTTCTTTCTCATCAACTTTCTGCTTTGGCTCAACATGATTTTATGTCATATCACACACACACATATATAATCATATATATATATATATTATAGACCTTAAATGGTATTTTATAATATTATATAATACTATATCATATAAAATGCATAATATATATATACACATCTATATATGTACCATCATTTTGGCTCATCCTACAGAATCCAAGATATCAGCAAACAACACTTCAGATATCAGCTGTGCCTCCCAGTATTGTTGCATCGCTGCGTGCACTTGTGTCCGAGTCCTTGGCTTGTGCGCCATGGCTTTTGGAGCTCCCAACGGCTAAAGTTTCGGCGAAAGAGGTCAAACATGAGCCATTTCAAGCCTTTTTGTGGCTATAATCCACTTCTAGCTTGAAACTATGTTGGTTGATGAACTATGGGTCTATCAGGGTCAGGGTAATCGATGCAGCCGAAGATCTCGTTGCAGCGCTTTAACCTAGAGGTATCGATGGCAGTAATGTTGTCGAAGTACTTGGAAGGATTTGTCCAAGAGACCTGAACAAATGGTGCAGCAAAATGGGGAAACTGTAGTGGTTAGTTCAGAAGGTAGTTTTAATCGTGTTTAACAGTGGTTATGAAGAGTGGTTACTGTAATAGTGTTCAATACTGATTAGCATTGATTAATAACGGCTGATAATGGTTTTTCATGGCATTCAGGGGTGATTGAGTAGGAACAATCCTTCCCCAAAGCATCGTTTTTGCGAAGCAATGTTGATGCTGACGAATAGGTGATATGATGGGGATATAATGCTTAAATAATCCACATGCCCCATTCATATGAAATGGAGATGTTCATGGGATATCATGGGAAAATATACTGGGATTACAATGGGAAATATCATGATTATATATATATAATACCTTCCCCCATTCATAGTAAACACCTGCCACAAGCCATGGTTTTAGCCTGGGGATGATCCAAAAGATGAAGCCTGGTGGGTGCGTCTCTCATTTGTTCTACTTTTTTGATGGGAAAAATTTGGGGACCAAACTTTGAGCATCTATGAGAGATAAGATATCTCCATTCTTTGGGGATATGTAAAATATCTTTGGCAGGTTTCCAATGGCAGGGGTCTTATCATCAAGCAGCAGCAGAACAAGCAGCTGCCATGGATTCACCCAACGGATTTTTGGGTCGGACATTTTGCCACCCTCTGGTAAACATTTACATAGCAAAAATTATCATGTTTCATGGGTAAATCAACGAACTTGGATAAAGCCATGTAATAGCTATAGTTCAATTACCAGAGGGTACCAAATTGGATAAAGCTACGAATTTCCGAGGTGAACTATGGAACAAGGGAGCCCGAGCGCGCCGCTGGTTGCACTGTTGGATCACAGCTTCCAGTCGCAAATCATCTGCCGCACCCATTTGTTTTGGGTCCACGTTGGGGTTTGTAAGGGATATCAAGAGGGTGGTATAAGTTCAATTCTGTCACCATCATTTGGATGGTAAAAAGCAAACTTTGGATGGTAGTTGGGTAGTGATATCGCAATTAACATGCCATAAATTGGATCCTTAAATCTGATTAATTATATCTCCATAAATCCCCCATTGCGTCCAATTTTCCATTAATCTACATTAAACTTCACAATCTCATCAAACCTCATGACATACCATAATTCTGATTGTTTTTTTGCGACAAGACACGTTGTAGGACCGGTAGTATTCCAAGGTCAGCCCCTCCTTGGCCGAGCCGTACGAGGACCGCCAACGCAACATTTTCTTTTGGATATACATGGAGACATATTTTCATCTTTCTATATAGATACATGTGGGGGTGGTGACCATATAACGAAATAAATAAATAAATAAATAAATAACATATATATATACATACATAAAAATAAGTATGTATATATATATATGTATATGTATATGCTATCTTAGCTGCCAGCTGCTAATTATGCTACATTTATAATTTGTAAATCGTTTAGATTTAGATACAAATAATAATGTATCAGCAAAAGAGGTGCTCTCACAACGGCCCAACTCAGGGGGTAAGATTCATTGCTTCCCACTAGATTTTGGCCCTAGAATTTATATTAATTCATGGCATTGGGTTTACCACTAAGCTTAATTGACCAGTATTAAGCACATTAGGAGACTACGCAAAATCTTCAGCTACTAGATCATTGAACTCAAAAAACAATTCTTCACCGTAAATGTTACTAGATCATTTTTTTAAAACTATTCTTCACCGTTTTTAACCACTACTAACTTGGAGTAAGTGAGTAAGCCTGGGAGTATAAACACTCACCAGAAACAAGATGAAAATCATGGTTTCGGCCCTGGCCAAGCAGCCGGCCGAACCCCCGGCAAACTAGGCGGCAACATGCCGGTCAAGTTAGCAAAAATCCGAGGCAAAAAAGAGCAGCAAACCGAGTAGAAATGTCGCCTCAAAAGGCACAACCTGCCACCAACATAAATTATTTATCATTATTTGCTTCCAACTTGGGATGCGCCTGGCATTACTTCAATAGTTCACTGCCGGACACCAGGTGCATACCGGGTTTCCATTATCGCTTTTAGCGCCTGCCAAGCTGACGGTTAAAGGTCTCAAGCGTCCAGCGCCGCGCATTGGACAGGACAAGTTGGTTGCGTGGGCCTTGATTTCACAGCAAAGCTGCTCAAGCAGCCGCCGCCCCTCAGGCAAGCAGTGCTGAGCTGACAATTCAGCTGAAAACTGTTTTGGAAAAAGAACACTTAAATTGTGACTAGTTGTGACAGGTCTTGCGTTGGAGACGGCGGGGCTTGGCAGAAACTTGGGAAAAAGAACTTGTAACTTGATGCAAACCTGACGGCTTTGCGCTAACCTTGCAGAAGCCCGAGGCTGGCGGAAACCCGCCCGGAACCTACCAAAACCCGGCGGAACCCGGCGGAACCTGGCGGAACCTGGCGGAAACCTGGCGGAAACCTGGCGGAACCCGGCGGAAAAAAAGTAAGTTAAAGGGGGGGTGGTTGGGAGTAATTATAACTTTTGGCATGGCTTATACTCCCAACCACCAACTCCTTCAGCCTTCAACTAACTTTTTTTCCGCCAGGTTTCCGCCAGGTTTCCGCCGGGTTCCGCCGGGCTCCGCCGGGTTCCACCGGGTTCCGCCGGGTTCCGCCGGGTTCCGCCGGGTTCCGCCGGGTTCCGCCGGGTTCCGCCGGGTTCCGCTGGGTTCCGCCGCTCCGCTGGGTTCTGCTAGGTTCCGCTGGGTTCCAGGCTTTCGCCAGGTCAGTTCCGCCGGCTTGTGCCGGGTTCTGCCGTTTCCGCCAACAAGGTTCCTGCTAGGATTGTGCCAGGTTCTTGCCAGGCGTCTGTCAAGGTTGCAGCAATCAAAGAAGCGTTTTTTGCAAGTGCCCGGACATTGTCCAAGTCGGCTTATGGAAAAAATCACCAATAAGATGGCTTTCCTGGTAGAGTAGCAGATCTTGTTTGCTGTGACCCCATGAAAGAGGGGATGCAATATTGATTTTCGATTTTCATTGTTCAGCTTTTCCACATTGAAACGTGCCAACATGTACCAAATTTCATTGACTTTTGCGTTGAACACATTTGCCATTGAAAATGACCGTAGATTTGGCTTGGCCAGAGCTAGTTCGCGCGCTTTGCCGGGCCTCTTGCCGGCACATTTGCCCCTAATTTTGCTTGTCCATCAATGGGTCGGATGTTCTGCCATACGACTTGCCGGCACAAATGCCATGGCTTTCGTTCCCACAGAGTTAACCACAGGTTCTGCCGCTAAGTTTGCCGGCCACAAAACCAAAGAAATCGGGTTTCTTGAGTTGCGCCAGCCCTTCTGCCGGTGGTTTTACCGCCCTTTTAGCCACAGTTTTGGGTCAGTTTGGCCCAAAAAGTAATTATGAGTGTTTATACTACCTCGCTACTTTCAATACTAACCGTTCAATTCACCTAGGATCCCCCACAGCACCGGGCACTTCTTCCTTCGGCAGCTGAGGTGCCGAATAGTAGGCCTCTTCCTGCAATTTGGAGGTCAGAAAGGCCGACCTCGTGAACGGTGTTCGGTGAGACCCATCGGAAAATGGTGGTTTCACCAAGAGAAATCTGGTGATTTGTGATGGGATGTACAGATGATTTATGATAGCAATCAGTTGGTGAATATAAAATAATATAAATAACTAATTGAATCAAAAATGGTAGATGTATCGAACTATTTATATAACCGGTTTGTAAATCAACACACATAACTGGGGAGCCTCACCTTGCACTAAGCCCGCCAGCATACCCCCCAGTATTCTACCCCCACCATTTCTGGGGGTTTGCTGGGCGGGTTTACCATGGTTTACTGCATTAGGAGAAAGGGATTCAATACTAGAACTTCTAAGTCATCGGAGAATAGATGTGCCTTGGTAAAAAATAATTCTACACTGGTTTATTGGGAATCTTTGAAGGTTTCTTTGATCACTAACAATGGATTGATGACCGTCACCTATTTTTGCAGCATATTTTCATGGGGGTCGATGGTGTAGAACCCGAGACCAAGGTCACCACCGTGCCTGCTGTGACGAGATCATGCTTCAGTGCCACACAAACTACCCTATCTGGCCATGCAATTCCCATAATTTTATGGTACACAAGGGTGCAGGTACAATATGGTACAATCATCTACAAAAAGGAATACTTAAATCGTAGTTCTGGGTCTACTCCGTCCCGTTGTGCGTTTCTGTGCTGCCCGGCACTCGGCCAACATAGCCCATGGCGCCCAGATTCAGCGGTGCAGTTGCTGGATAATCTCGTTGGACGTCATCCTTCGAAGAAGTCCAACAAGTCCATGGAATGATCACAGGGATACCAAGTGGTGGCAAAAAATGTTGAATCATTAGTGGCAGAAATATGTCAATTTCTTTTGTAGGGGGACATGGTTGATCGAAATTCACAATATCACTTCATTAATTATTTTAACATTTCAGAAAAATCGCAATTCGAATGGATAAATTTTCTGCAGCATCTTCAGCGCCAAGAGGCCCATGAGCTCTGATATGCCGTGGTCCAGCCCTCCAAACTCAGGTGGCTGTAAATGCTCCTTGGAGGGCTGATGAAATCAGCTGGAGCTTTAGTTTTGCGGATTACTGCAGTGCATATGTGTATGAAAATCTATATTAGACATACATATCTATAAATGAATATCTATCTTAATATATGTACTATATTTACATGTGTTTTTCATCATCTAGTAATTTGCGTCTTCATTCACTTATCTATTGATTCTATTCCGTATCCACATAACACCCCCCCAACATCCCACAAATCAGGGCGCAGCACCGCCAAGTTACATCAAATCGCTACATCCTCGTCGGTTGATGACAGTGGGCGTCTCGCAACCTGCCAAGTAGGTTGATGGATGTTGATGGTGAAGCTTTTCCACGGAAGTGTGGGACATTTTACGGTTGCAATCATGGTAACATATGGTAACTATACGCCCAAATATCGGAGTTTACCTGTAAATTTCCCTTCAACATCCTTCAACCACTTCTGGGAGTTTTGACCCCAAACGATGCTCATATGGATAGGTTTGACCATCGTTTGGTTGAAGGCATCCAAAATCTGCGAAAGTCAAGCATGTGCGACTCATTGATCAAACATATCGGTGGCAACTGTGAGCATAGTCTTCGAGGTCATATAGATTATGCACTTTTGGCTACATCCCGTTGGGGAGTTGAATAAATCTACATTTTGAGCGATTAAAAGCAGACATGGCCAAACTAGAGTATCCATGAAAGAAAGCCACACACACAGTACACTCAAGAAACAAGGAAAATATGGAAGCATCAAGTATCAAGTTTATCAAGTCTTCCAACAGCATGGGAAACATCAGCCCTTGGTTTCACAAATGTTTTTGCCAGCCCCATTCCACCAAGGTGCGGCCTCCTTGGAGTGTCCATCATTGTTGCCAAACATGGACACATGGCCGTTGAACATTTGTGTAGTTCTTAATTGTTGTGTATTTCTATGCGTTTCTGTGTGTTCTACCTATCTACTTATATATATATATACTATATGATACCTATCGATCTCTATCTCTCTCTCTCCCTCCCTGTCCCTCCCTCTCTCTCGCACTTTCTTTCTTTCTCTTTCTTTTTCTTTCTTTCTCTTTCTGTTTCTTGTGTTTTCCTGCTGTTTCCTTCTTTCTCCCTCTCTCTCTCTCTGTCTTTATACAAGCAAGAAAAAAACATACTAGCCCCAAAATCACCAATGGGTTGTAAAAACCATGCCCAAATGGTAGGTTTCTTATTGTGTTTGCCACATCATTTTTTTCTTCCTATTCATGGCTAAGAAATCGGCCTATTCGCCTGCGATTCACCATCCGTGCCTGCCAAAGCGTAGAAGGCATCGGGCGTGGCGGGCCCTGGGCCCTTATCCACGACGTTGTAGCCCAACCTGACAGATTTTGGGGTTCGATCCTGGGAAAAAAACGGCAGTTTCATTCCAAAAAAAGGGGTTCAGGCACCGCAAAGATCTTGGGATTTCACAGTGCTTTGATCCCCAAAAATGGAATTTCTATGAATGCCTTAATTATGCACAGGATGCAACGTTGCCCATGCCTTGGGAAACAAATATGGAACCCCAAAATTGCAATGTCCAATGCGTAAATACATCTTCCAAGCTACATCAGTTTGAAGTTCCACGGTAGGATTCAGGAAGGCAACTAGCAATTTGATGGAGGATTGCACAACAGAAATGGTGACTCAAAAGGTGCTAGGGATGTGATACCTGACATTTCCCTGCATATGTGGATTTCATGTGCTGATTTGCCCCCTCATCCCCACATATAATTTCTCATTCAAGGGCCCAAGGGCGAAAATCAAAAAAGACTTGAACAATCTTGAACATACCAAGCATCATTCCCTGCAAATCTAGGCAATTGTCTAAAACGTCACAAGCATACCATCGGTCACACTTCTTGGTCGATGCTACTCACCATCACCGTGAGGTCAGCCACTCAGGTGCTGGTGACCCTGCCCTCTGTTCGCATCCCCAACATGAATAGAACAATCTATTTTGGCATCTTCATGGCTCATCCATCATGGCTAGCTTCAAAATTTGGACATATCATGACATATCATGACATATCCAAAAAGACCATGGGATCCACGTGTTTGTTTTGTTTCCACAATCCCGGCTCCAATCCGCCCAGGTGGCATCTCTTCGATCAAGACATGCGCAATGGCGCTGACGGCATAGCCCGCAGCCCAATCCTTATGGATCAACTCTATAAGTTGAACAACTGCAGTTTTTGCCCACTCAAAACACATCAATGGATTGGGTTTTTCACGGGAACATGGCCGAACACCAGCATTTTGACCATTGTTTTTACCATCAAATACTAAGGGAATTTTCAATTACCAAGAAAATTACCATGGTTTTACCATTGTTTTACCATCAAATACCATGGTTTTTACCATTGGTTTGCCCTTCCAATTCTGGAAATAGTCACCTCAATATCGGGCAGCCAAGCGACGGGCACCCAAATGCCAAGAGGATAGCTCTCCCCTTGCCTCGAAGCAATCGAACCAATGGACTTGGAGAAATTCCATCTAAAAGATGTTATCATATAATTAGATGTTATAGAATAATCTACAGAATCTACGTCTTAAGATGTAATTAATTTCTACAGAATCTACATCTTAAGATATAATTTCTGCAGAATCTACGTCTTAAGATGTAATTTCTACAGAAGCTACATCTTAAGATGTAGTTTCTACAGAATCTACATCTTAAGATGTAATTTCTACAGAATTTGCATCTTAAGATGTTATCATATAGTTCGCTTCGGGTGAACGCCTTCCATTGTGCCAGTTCAACACTGGGGCTGGCTGATTCCTACCCAGTTGCTGGTGAGGTGTGCAGGGCAATGATCCCTTCCCTGGGATATAATCCCGCTATGGCGACTGATAGCGACTGAGTAATTGGAAGTGCTCCCCAAAGTATTGAATATGTAGAAATATCTCTACATCCTTTATGTGTGTATACCCATATATGCGCATGTTACTGCCAATACTGGCTATGATCATCTATCATCAGAGCCTACAAGGCTTCCACAGCTAGACACGCAGCCCTTCGGTCCATCAGCAGCCAGATGAAGTCCGTCGTCATTCTTGCGGATTGCGAAGGTATAGCTGTTTTCAAGGTGCAATCCCATCCAAGAAACACTGAATCACCCAGGATCGCGGTGCCACAAGGCGTGTGATCAGGTGTCTGCATTGGTCACTGATGCCTCAATTTTTTGCAGATCTTTGAACTCATCGAAGTCAATGCCTCCAGGTCCACCAGGTTCGAAAAAAATGATCCAATTAATTATCTAACCAATTAGTTTGAATAATTATGCCTTGAATAAAATGTCAAACGCAAAAACCACAGCCGTGTCACCACTTTGCATATGGGATAGCTGAATAATACGCAACCTGAACTTTACCCAGCCGATGGTCGACTCCGGTGATGAATCCAACAGCATTGTGGGGGTTTTGGGGCATTGAACCTTCGCCCATGGGTGAAATGCCCCAAGTTCTTGCTATATCATGCTATACCCTCATGTTTGCCAAATATAACGCAACTAAATTTCGCCAAGTAGATCTTTGCCTTTCATTTTTAATGTCATATCATCAATTACTTGAACATGATTAGTGATTCTACATAGATTCTCTATATATAGATTCTCCGTTCAATCTCACGGTGACGTGGACCAACCATTACAACCACTGGTGAAGGATTCTATCCCTGTGTTTTGTTCCCATATCAGTTGATGGTTTCACATGAAATCTACCACTTCACCATCACATTTTTTCATTGTTAATTTTTCGGTGCAAACTCTTTCCCACAGACTCATGGTACTATATTCCGATCTTCTATATTTCATGTGGATGTAATCATTCCATATTTTTATTCATGGTGCCATCTCCCCATGATTTCCCGTATCCCATTGATGGCTAATCCCCATAGAAAAAATAATGGTGAATCCCCACCTATATCTCCATTGTTGGTGAATCCTCATACGAAAAATGATTATATCCCCGATGATATAAACCCATATCAATTCATGGTGAATCCCCCCCACAAAAATCTCCAAACATATATTGATTGATATATAATTAAAAAAACAATGGTTGGTGAAAGTCCCTCATTGAATATACCCTCTGGTAAACTAACATAACTATGGAAAATCACCATGCTATTAATGGGGAAATCCATTATAAATTGCCATTTTCAATATCTTTTTGTATGTTTACCAGAGGGTATCCCCATGAACCACCAAAAAAAACTCCCAGTGATTGGTGACTTTCCCCAGATTTCGAGCTGCGGATTCTTCAGATTCTTTCGCTCCGCCAGCTCCACCGCTCCAGGGAGGCAGTGATATGACGCGTGGGCCACGGCGACGGCGCTGGCGACCTAGGGACGAAGGGCGCAACGTTTTCCAGGGGAACCAACGTTAAAGCCATGGGAAAACCATGGGAAAACGACAGGAACACAAGGAAACTAACGGTTTAATCATCGGAACATGGTGATTTCATGGCATTTATAGCTGATTTATTGATAGCCATGTGGAGATCGTGGATTCCCAGCCATAGCCATGGTGAATGGGATATGATGGGAATGGTTCATATCCCACCTATGGTCCCTGAAGTCTGGCACCTCCAAGCAGTTACCCTCTGGTGCCATCCGTGGCACGCTGGGAAATCCCCGCAATGGAGGTGTTCAAATGTTTCGTTCGCTGGGCTGGTTGGTGGTTGACCTACCCCTCTGAAAAATATGAAAGTCAAATGGGATTATTGTTCCCAATATATGGAAAAATGTTCCAAACCACCAACCAGTGGGAAAATAATCGAAGTAAATGGAGGATTTCCCAGGCCACGTTTGACAAAACCCGAGGGTACCATGTTTTTTGGACAACGGTAGCCACGTTTGATCAACGAAAACTCTCACCATGGATTCACCGATGATGAACATAGGGACCATTTAGGGACCATTTAGGGACCATACATGACGTGAATGCACCTTAAAATGAGCATGGAACCTGAAACATGTTAAACCATGTTAAACATTATATGGACTTCCAAATCTGATTCTGCCTTTTTTCTGCGTTCCAAGTCAATTTCTCTGGGGGACGCCATACTTATGACTGCATTGATGTACGGAAAATCATCTGCAACAGTCTGAGATCCCATTGTTGATGACTACTGTAACCCGCAATTATCCCTATTGTAATCCCAAACTGTGTATCCTGGGATTCAATCACTCTCACCCTATGAGGTAAACCCAACCATAGACCATAAATGGTTGGGATTCCACCTATTCCCTAATCATGAAAGAAGGGCTTAAACTTTTGGCTAGACTCTAGTTTTTTTTTGATATCCAATGGCAGGGCTATTGCCGAAACACCGTGTGCAAAGCAACGACCAACAAAAAACAGTCGGGAATATCTGGCATCGAAAATTGGGATGTTTTGGGCGGAATCTAGATCTGATTCCTCATGGCACTTACCAAATGGCGCACAAATCAGACATTGACTAAGGCGCGGCAATTGCTGACTTCATCAACCTCTGGATGGTGGAATTGGATGTTGATTATTCGATTCGAGAAAAACCTGCGAACTCAAACCCAGGAACGCTCACACAAAAGCATGTCGCTGGAGAAAACAACAAGCATTGACCCCATCATCGCCACATTCCAAAAACGTTCCAGAACCATAAATCACTTCATTCTCACATGTAAAGTAGCACCCAAAAAGCAGCAGAAAAGTCGAGCCATGGAGAATCCCAATCGATAAAAATTGTGACTTGAAGCTTTTCTGATACCTTTTTGAGTTTTTAACGGCCTCCCCAAATACACGCAGAACAGTTGCAAACCTGAACGCATCAGCTATAAAACACATCCTGGAAACGGTTTTAGGCTTCTTTTCTTGGTCCATGTTCAACCCTAAGAGCTAGGATCCACATTTTAAGCTCCTATTCATTTTATGTAAAACTGTATAGCCGCATAATCCGCGAAATGACTTAGATTTGTGGGTCAAGATCTAGGACTGAAATACCCATTGACATCCCATTAATGTCCAAGACATACATTATGAACATACCGTTAATTAAGATCCTGTCAACAACACATTAAAAGGATGTATATAATATCCAATTTTATTCAGTTCATCATGAATAAAAATACCCTTAGTATAGAATTCATATCCTATTGATCGAAGGAAACTTGGAAGCCAAATTTCTGACAATATGGACATATGAAAAGCAGAGATGGGAAGAGTCAGGGAAGGGAAGAGAAAAAGAAAGAAGATCAAAGAAGAGAAAGTCAGAAGAAAGAAAATCCAGGTGCTGGAAGAGGTAAGAAAGTCGCGAAACACTGTGAAATGATTTATGGCTCCGGAGGGTCGAAAAGTAGGCTCGCTAAAGCGGCGGGTGCGGAGCCACGGGCCAAATGAGAGATGACAAATTGCACGCCATTGTGGTGTGAGACACATTTCGAAGTCAAAATGTACAAAGCACACCATTGTCGGACCACGTTTGGAAGTTGACATGTCGAAAAAGTGCACGCCGTTGTGGCACAAAGCACATTTCCAAGTCAAAATATGAAAAGCACACGATGTTCGGACCACTTTTGGAAGTTGACATGTCGAAAAAGTGCATGCCGTTGTGGCGCGAAGCACATTTAAAAGTCAAAAGCGTTGAACACTGACGGTCTCGGAGCACTCTTGGAAGTTGACATGTCGAAAAAGTGCACACCGTTGTGCTGCCAAGCACATTTCGAAGTCAAAAGTGCAAAAAATTGACGGGTTCGGAGCACTTTTGGACGTTCGGATGTCGTTTTGCATGCCAGGCGCAAGGGATTTTGCACCTTGTCAAAAGTGAGCAAAACGTGAGGGTTTTTGCAGCATTTCCTAAACCGATGGCAGGCGTGGGACATATGGCAAGATGTCTTTCGCGTGGCAGGCGCAGTACAAGAGACACATAAGCTAGATGTGTTAGGAGATCAGGGCGGAGATTTCCTGAGAATGGTTGCATTTTGCAGCATGAGATCTTCAGCTTTGCGAAGATGATTTTGCGTGACAGGTGCGGCACTTCGTATGACCTGGCCTCACTTTTTCGTGGCAGGCGCAATATTTTAGAGACATGGAGTAGAAAAATCACAAAACGCAACGAGGCCGTCAGCTGTGCACACAATTTTCCATTATTGAAGGAAGTCTCGCAGAATTGCTTCGTTTTTGATGTTGCCAACTTCAAAAAATGAGGAAGTCTTGCAGAAGTGCTGAGTTTTGACGTTATCAACTTCAAAAGTTGAGGACGTCTCGCAGAATTGCTTCGTTTTCAAGCTTGCAGATTGCAGATAGACAGATGGATAGGCAACTACAACTACCATTACATTACATTACTACTACAACTACAAACACAAATCAACTACGCTACACTACACTACACTAATTGCACTACACTACACTACTTGCATCTAATTACGCTACACTACACTACACCAATTACACTACAACTACCACAACAACTACTGACACAGCTAGAACAACAATATCGTCTACACTGCGCTAATTACACTGCAGTACGCTACAACTACAAATACAAAGGCAAGTACAACTACACTACATTACACAACACTACACTACACTACACTAATTACATTACATTACGCTACAGCTACAACTACAACTGCAGCTGCAACTACAATTGTAACTACCGCATACTACCGCTACATTGCACTATACGAAGCTACACTAATTACACTACACCACACTACAACTACAACTACACTACCTTACACTACACTACACTAGACTACATTACACTATACCACACTACAGCACACAACACTACAGAACACTACAATACACTACACCAATTACACCACACCACAACTACAACTGCAACTGCAACTACGCTACACTTATTACACATTACAACTACAAATCCACTACACCACACTACAACTACAACTACAACTGCACTACACCACACTACATCCAGCAGTTGTGGGTGAGGTGGCCACTGCAACCTTTGCAACCACTCCAAAAAACACAACTTCAACCACCTTTCGGTCCATCAGTGGATTCGCTCTGCCATCCATGATTCACGACAACCAACCTCTCCTATAGGTTTCCTATTTTTGAAACTTCCGCCACCGCCTTGTGCGGTACGAGTACTACTGGTATAGCATTCATACATATACATATATATATATAGTACCATTCATATCCCATATCCCATCAATGTGGGATCCGCGGCCATAAACCATCCCAATTTCATCAACCATGACTCAGGGCCATTTGACGTCCCATTACTTGGGAGTATACTGAGTTACTGAGTATACCTAATTTTATCGACCCTAGGTGGGGGTCTCTGTGTATTATTAGTTTTACTATGTTTTACTTCTCCCATCTTTTTTCCCTCAAAAATCCCACTAGTCTCTCTCGAAACTGCTGTAGAAACGGACGTACAGGGCTCTGATCCCAGATTTTCATCCAACAAATCCTGCTATATCCCATGAAATGAAACCCCAGTTGGGCGCCAGTTTGCCGATGGTGAATATCGAATCTCACAGGGGATTATCGCAATTTGGTATACTATATTACTACAAGGCGAGGGCCGAGGGCCCACCCAATTATGTTTGTTGGTTTAGGAACCTTTTACGCAGTTCGATACATCTACGATGAACAATGTCTACTTCACCTAGTTATTTATGTTCAGCAACCGAATGCTATCATAAATCAGCGATATCAGCTTTACACCCCATTAAATTACCATTGTCCTGTGTGTTTGGGGACCAAAAATCCCCCGTGTCCACTCCCTGCCGTGTGGCCAGGGCCAGGCACCATGTGCCCAGCATCGGGCGGCGTTACATGGAGAGGCCGCACGTCTCGACCATGGTTTGGGTTGGCGGGTTTAAATGATGTTCCAAACATTTCTAAACCATGGGATTTTTTAAAACCATGGGATGGAACATTTCTAAATTCCATCGTTTTTGGAGAAAACATGGCTTGAATTTTGTTTTTTTGGCAACCTTTGGCTGTATTTTTTCCATCTTGTGGCTGTGAACCAGGCTGGGCTATCAGTGAAGCATCCCCATGTGATCACTGGGCGGACCTACATAGAAAAGGACCTACAAAGGGTTCTAATAAAACAGATCCTATCAGGTCCTATCAACACTTGGATGATAAGACCCTGGCAAATATTTCACACTGCAATGTGCTGTTTCCTGCAGAAACCAAAGCCCATGTTGCAAATTTCATATCACTTTTGGCTCCTCCTGAGACCAGTATCTGTTCGTACTTTCGAGGTCGGTCATGTGACATCTGTTTGTGCTGGATTCATGGCCGATCCCCCTAGCGTCAGGTGTGGAAGCGTTGCATCACTGGACACACTGCGACCGCGTCCTTTTCTCTTGCGTGGCGTGTCGCAAGCGTCACGGGATTTGGGGTTGCAGAGTGTGGCGGGCTCAGCCGCTCATGTTTGCAGATGGCCACGCTTCAGCATTGATACTGACATGGCAGGGTTTTATCTGCCAAGAATTGTTGGATGTTTGCGGGATAAAGGAACTCAAATATCATCCCCCATTAAATTCCCCCACGTGGGTCCTCAGAATAGATCCAGTAGACACTTCGGTCATGATCTATCTGCTGAAAACGGGTGTTTTGAATGGACCAGACAGAACTTCCAAAGCACCCCCCAGAAAGATCAAACAATTCATCAGAATCATAACAACAATTAGTAGGGGCTCACTTTTCTATCTTCTTGGGGACCGCTATAGATGATTTTCCTAAACTGGTGAGATTTCTGTGGCCCTTTCATGCCTTGATCAATGGAATCAACATCTGAAGCCTGCAGCCATCGGCAAACTTTCACCAGGCGCACCCGCATCTCCAACAGCCCGCAACGTGCCCGTGCGCTGCGACTCGCACGATGCCGATGTGGATCTAGGAAAGCCTTGGAGTCATCGAAAGGGGTGAAGGGAAAGCACATTCTCTGTTTGAAAAGGAAAATGAATCATGATAAACTTGATGTCCATTGATTCTTGATGAACATGATGGTTGGTTTTGACCTTACAGTTGTGATCAGTCATCAGTCGAACCCATTTATGGTCAGGGTTTATGGCATTGACTTTACCCATCATAATGTTTTGGATGATGATCAAAGCAATGATGATCTGGTTTTGCTGAAGGTCTTTGTCTTTTCCCTGATGGGAAGCCACAAAAAATAATGGGGTATGTAAAGAGGACATCTTATTATACTTCTTATTGTGCTTAAAAACGTAGATGCCAAATGATGATAGCACGTGGGCGCAGTTAAGGTTACACATGAGTATAACCATGGTTGTAGACCCCCACAAGCTGGGATACAATCCCTGCAAGTATATAAATAAATATAAATAAATATATATATATATAACTATGGTGATATATCTGCTGATAACCGGAACTGCACTACCAAGTAGTAACAATGAACGTTTCCATTACGGGTCAGCACCAGGCTTCCCTAGGTCCCGCCAGAAAACCATTGATCCAGCTTGGCCTTGTCGACGCCCTCCATCTTGCCTGTGATTTTGCCACCCTGCAGCATTGAGAGTTCCAGAGTTCAAATCAGAGTCTTGTTGATTATTTAATTTTTATTTAGCAAACCCCAAGTCGTGGTAAAGAGCCAAATAAGTAGAATCAAATATTGCTACCTTCTTTACCTTCTGGTTTGGGCCAAAATTCTTATGATAGCATCATTTTGCTATCCCGCATCATTCGTCATATTTTGTTTCCTTCAACTCCACCTCAACTTTGCATTGTTGGCCCCGTCCAATCTGATTGTTCCAAACAATTGGGCACACCCCAAATCCATCCGATTCCACTGGTTCATCTTCATCTGAAACAAATTAAGGTATGCTGCCATGCTCCATTTCACCTTCCACTGACTGGCACATCACCCTGTTTCCTGAACCGCACCAAAAAAACGCTTGAGGTTTGTTTCCCTTACAAACCGTCATAACCATGGCAAAGTCAGCGTCATCCAGTCCCATGGTTTCAACTTTGCCTCCACGAGCGCCAGGGTTGGCATGCAATTGACATCATGTGCTTCGCAGACTTTACCGCAGGCTGCATTATCGACATCAACGATTCCTGGGACTGGAGGCTCTCTAAGAATCTGACCTGCCTGCGAAATAAATGGAAGATTCATTTAGAAATGAGGCTTCATTAAAACAAACAGCTAAGGTGATAAATGGGGGCACATGGGTACTCCTTGGCAATACAATGGAGTTGACGAAAAATCATCTGGTAACTGTCCCTAACCTCGTAGTATAATGCATATGTTGCCGCTTCAACCTCGATTGTTGGCCAACTTTAAAACCCATCCCAGGCTGAATCCCACATTAGACAAAGGCCACAGAAAAGTACTGGAGGCCAGCTGCGGGTCAAGGAAACTCATTTAATGTGGGTAAAACAATGCCATAAACCATCCCCCAAATCACCATTTTTATAGGGATATAAGACATTCCCAAATGGGTGGCTTATGGCATTGTTTTACCCACATCAATCTCATTTTTTTAGGATTGAAAATCATCGAAATGAGGATTCTCCACCTGAAAATCATCGAAATGAGGATTCTCCACCAAGTGAGGACTGTGGGAATGTGGCCCGCCAAAGGCAAAGGGGAGAGGATGGTTGAGAAGTGAATCTCCAGCTGCTTTGAAGCATTTGGAATGACGAGTGTTTTATGGTCTGCCGGCAGGCTTTTCATAGGATCGGGATTTTGCAATTTTTAAACTCAAATCCCAGCTGTTTTCCTGCAACTCTTATAGTAACACACGTAGATTGTTAGTAAGGGAGTTGTCAAAACCCCAAGGGATTTATATACTCCAATTACGAACCACTTAGCTAATTCAAATTCTAAAAATATTTGAGAAGCATTTGCTCTCCACAACTAGACGACGGATGGCCCGAGAGCGTAGAGGAGCGTGTAAGTATGAAGATCTTATAGCACGAAGCGGAAATATAGAAATATACGGCGATGCCTAAAATGAAGAGACATGGTGCAGACATGATGTGAACAGTGGGTGCGTATGAAGAAATTGAAGCAGAAATAAAAGAAAGATGAAACGAAGGAGACACAGGAAGAAGAATTGAGACAGACATTTTTACATACAAGCATGCTCATACATACAAACATGCCTCACACACACAACTGTGCTTTTACACAAAGACTGCATCACACACACACATACGCTTTTACATACATACGTTATACGCACAAACACTTTTACACACAGAGTCGCTTTTACACATAAAGCCATTTTAGACACACAGTTTTTTTTTGACACACACGCACAGACTCCTTTACACATAAACCGTCTTATACTATATACACAGACACACCTCTACGCACAATCCCCTTTTGCACACAAACACTTTTACACGCAAACGCTTTTGCACACAAACGCTTTTTACACACAGACACGGTTACACGCAAACACGTTGGCAGAAGGACGTTGCAGTGGGCTGGCAGCTCACATGATTCTCACTTGACTCTCACTAGGCCAATGCTGTGAGTATGTGAATGTGTGAGGATGTGAAGATGCCACGTGAAGATGTATAGCAGACCTCCACTTTAGGAAAAACCCTCGCTCAAACGCTCTCGGGAACAAAATTTCCATTTGCGGATGACTTTCCCACTAAAACCCATTTGACACCTACATTTTCAGGGGGAAAGCCCAGCCCCCCATGCTGCCCATGCTGATGACAGCCGATTCCCGAGCGTCTCAGCAGGACATTCGTTTTCTCCGCAGCCATCTGTTCGAAGACTGGTTTGAACTTTTTGCAAGGCGGTCACCATCCTGCAGATTTCACCAGAGATAAGTTGGGCAAATCTGTCTGTTGATTCCTCTTTTTTTGCATATGCGTAAATGTCTAAAAATGGATGTATATATATATAATCTGCGCATAAATAACAAATATATACATATGCTCACCCATATGTACCTCCATCTGTACACATATCATATATATATATATCACCCATTCTATCCCCATTAAAAAAAACAATTAGTACAACGTGATCCCTGAAGGGGAGAAACTTCAAAGAACTGCTTTGCCAGTCTGGAGCTTCTGGCACCGGTCCTTATCCACCCCGAGTTTTTCTTTTCCAGAGTTTGTCGTTTAGCATTTCGAATATTTTCAATAGTCAAGACCTTGTTCATTTGAAAAATGTTTGTTTCCAAAATCTTCTTAAACAAGCACTCCTCGTGCAAAGCACATAGCAGCTATAGCATTCCTTTCAACAGGTTGAGCGCACTCTCATTTGGAAACCTGGTATTCCTGTAAGGGAGTGATCTTGCAAGATCTGTCCCCTCTACAGTTCCATATCCATGTGCAACAGGCAGATAATTCGCGAATGGGTAATTCTTCATGGCCACGTTGAATATCCCCAGGGTATATAAATCCTCATTCATAGATAATTATGCTCTATCAGTTTATGGTTCACCCCGTTTGCGGATGGTAAAGTTAGACGCCACCACGTAGCCACAACCAACCCACTCTGCCTGCAGAGAACATGATCACCACCTTGCCTGCAGATTTAACAAGAGTCCCATGCCCCAGGTTGGCACAGCCGAAAATCATCATCATGGGGTACTACCTCCAATCAACCGTGGTCTATTGAAATTCACGACACCGGCCATGTGGGGATGACTTTGGGCGGAAAATCTATGGTAACCTATGGTAGTCTATGGTAGTAGATGGTAACCTATGGTAGTCTATGGTAACCTATAGGAAATCCATTTCAGGTAACCTATATGGTAGTCTAACCTGGTTGAGAAAGGACTACTGAATGGGACGAGGATCTATCCACTCATGGATATGTTGATCCAGGATTTTGTAGCTGCGAAGCCAGGTTTCATCTCGTTGCAATGGTTAAATTCGGTGCCTTCTGTTCGTAGCCAAGTGCACCCTTGGTTACATTCAGTGACACCCCAGGCGAAAACCTACATTCGATTCTGTTAAACTGTGGGATTTGCTCGCAGAAACACAAAAAACAACAATGAAAATTGGATGGTTCAGTTGCCCTCTGGTAGTTTCATGGTTTCTGTGGAAGCCAGGGCCCAGAATTACATACTAGTTCGATGATTTTCCCAACTCAAACATGTAATTAAATATATTAACTATAGATAATTAAACTAGATATATTTGAACATGGTGATTTTCCATAACAAACTGTTCGTTTACAATGGACATGAACTGACCTTCAACGGCGATCCAAGTTGCCGGGGGCGTTCTTAACCAGCTCTTCATACCTTGGGCGGGCTGCCCGGTACCCAGGGGTACCCCAAATCACGGTACCCTCTGGTAAACTAACATAACTATGGAAAATCACCGTTTTCAATGGGAAAATCCACTATAAAGGGTCATTTTCAATAGCTATGTTAAATTACAGGGTAATCCTACTGAAAGGCAATTTCACGACAAACCGCGGGAAAACTCCCAAGAATTCCCAAAAAACACATAATTGATACTAAAACCCGCTGTTCCAGGAAGTCATTATAGGTACTAGATCACGCATCAAGCGGCTCAAGCTTACGAATCATCCCCCAAACCAGCTTAACATTCGACCTGAGGGGGTCGCTGGACATTTCTCACACTAAGCCAGGTGAAAATCTCAATCTTTCCCATCCCCAAATAGTTTCCAGTTCGACGATTTCCTTGAGACGTTCTCAACCAAAACTTGGCGGTTTCCACCTTTTTCCCATACCGTCCTAAATATTTTCCCATCCTTTCCATGAAGCTTTTTCCATGTCCCAGAAAAAAATAGGGGAACATCATGAAACTGGTTGGTGGTTTCAACCTACCCCTCTGAAAAATTGTGACTTCGTCAGTTGGGATCATGACATTCCCGACTGAATGGAAAGTCATAAAAGCCATGTTCCAAGCCACCAGGGAACATCTCCCAGCTCACCAGCTTCAGAAGGGGTTGTCTGAATTCCACCGGGACACTCTGCCTGGGTCTTCAACTCCGCCATGTCTCGGCCGATGTAAACTCGCGCGATGCGGAAACCGTGCGGTTCTGGACGGCGTCCGTGAAACAGCTGCGGTTGTGGCCACGGCTTCCCAAGTTCGAGAAGGAACTGTTGGCAAACATAACTAGGCTCATGGATGGAATTATGGTGGAGAAACATGGATATATACATTATGATTATGATATCATGTTTTTTTCTGAAAAATGGCTTTATAGACTCAGGGGACCCACCGGTTGCTAGAGATTGTTTCTGTTTCTTCCATCCGGATGGGAAACCACTCCATTTTCACTAGCAAATCATTGGAATACATGGTGGGTGGTCAGTCCTCAGTGCGTGTTTCTGATGAAACTCTCTGGAAATCAAATACGGCAATGGAAAATCCTCCATTTAAAAGATGAAAACTCCCAGTTCTGGGATTTTCCATTTACCCTCTGGTAAACTAACACAACTATGGAAATTGGTTCATTTATAGTGGATTTTCCCATTAAAATTGTGATTTTCCATAGTTTTTTGTATGTTTACCAGCTAGATCCCGCTAGCCATGATAACTGGAGGGCCGAACTTCACCAGGTAACATGGCAGCTGGAGGGTGTGCTGCTGCCATCGCCGGTGGAGTTGATAAAGTTCGTCAGGCGTTGAGGTTCTGAGACGTACTTCAGGAAGGATTTGCCTTGCTGGTTGCTGGTTTCAACCATCTTGAAAAATATTAGTCAATGGGAAGGATTATCCATGATTATCCCATATATTATGGAAAATAAAAAATGTTCCAAACCACCAATCAGCTTGGATATCGATGGGATATCGATGGGAGCGAAGCCATGGCCATGGCGGCCATGATTATCATGATTGTGAAGCCGTAAGGAGGATCCCGCGGCCAAATTCGACACGACTACCATCCAATGGGCGATTCGCAAAATATGGTGGAATTTTACTGGTGGATATTACTGGTCAAATCCGGGAACTGATTCCACTACATCGATTGAACATATGCAGTAAAATTAAGGTAGCAACTCAAGTCATGAAAGAAACATCAAGGGGGAGTTGAGCCAAACATAGCGGACCAGCCACAAAGAGTGTTGGAGGGATCTGTTGGGGTAAGTTGGAACAGAACCAACCAATCCAAAAGAGAAGCATCAGCATGAGGGACATATCTTGATTGAGCCAAAAAACAGGATGTACACGTCAACAGCTAAGGGATGGAAGTAGATTTACTTGGAGAACACATTCTTCTGGCAACACATCATTGATGAGTCAGCAAATACCGTCAGCTCATCACAGCGTGTGTTTTCTTGGGTGGGACACGGCGATTTCATCAACTAAATTGAATCAGTCGTGCCGCATGAGCCAATGCCAAACCATGCCAAACCACTGTGAACCAGCCCCCGCCCAAAGGTTAGTAGCCCAGGTACCGGCCAAATCTTCCTCTCCTAACCTCAAGTGGCAGCTCTCTGGTGCCGGGGCCACCAAGAAGATGAATACGCACTAGGATCGACATGATTGAAATGACTAGGATCCAGGTCCTAAAATACATCGCTATTTGCAACTTCCAACATACAATTTCTTCATCCATGCCCTTTTACTGTCAGTTTCTATTGCCTGCCCCATCACGCGGCCCTTTTCTAAACTTGGTATCCCCACAACATCCCTACAACATCATTTCATTTTGCTTCGCCTATTCATTTGCACTGATGAATGCACCTCTTCCAATTTGTTTGGTTAACTCCTAATTTCGGTTGATTCAATCCCTATGTCAGTTGCTTGAAACCACATGTTTTCATTGCCCATGCCGAATAAACATCCAAGTTCTGGCTGAAAGGTCCATGTGCTAAGATTCCTGGATGATTGACTACACCAACATTTGCCAAAATGTTTAGGTGCTTCCGGTTGATTCGGTCTTGTTCAAGCAATCATTGGCTAAATTCAAGTTTTTGTCTGGAAAAAATAGGCCTACCCCTTATTTTTTTGGATGGTTTATCATCACTTTGCACTGAATAACCTGGTGATTTTGAAGGGTTTACATCACATTTTCAATCAATTTCAGCCATTTCATGGGCCACTCCTCGGCAACATCGCAACGGGGCCAAAAAACAGATGTATCAATGAGGCCGGGGGTTTCAGGATGGACAGCTCCTCGGACAAACCTGAGAATCCAAGGGAGGGTCCATGATGGTTAATATATCCTCTGGTTATTTAACGTAGCTATGGAAAATTGCCCGATGATTTATGATGATTTACTTCTTAAACATGGTGATTTCCCATAGCTACGTTAAATAACCAGAGGATAATTTGTTATCATAATTTTCATAGTATAATCAGCCATGAGTACCATCATGGAATGATGGAGCCATGATGTATCATAATTGTGGCGAATGGGATCTAATTGTGATATAACCCTAAGTGGCTACCATTTATTATCATAGAAATCACATCAGGTTGAAAAAATCAACAGAAAATCTGGATAGAAACCTCAACAGCAATTGGGGTTAACGATGGTTAATGGGATAATGACTGATAATGATGATAATCTCAATGGACACTATTGATAAAATGCATGTTATACAACAGAAATCACAGGGTTTGATGATGGGATCATATGGGATCTAAAGCGTGAAAAAAAGGGCCAGGGGATTTCAAGAAATGTCATGGGATACAATTGGACAATGATGATCACGTAAAATGGGGATATAGCACCAGCAGGAATGCGAAATTAACCAACAGCAATGGCAACATTTTCAGCTGGCCAAACCTTGGTAAAGACTGGTTTTGAAAACACTCACAAAGTGAAAACTGCCATTGTGTTTGCCACCCAGTCTTAGATGCCATGCAAAAACATGGTTCTGTACTGTTTTAGTAGATATTCCGAATGTTCCCATCAAAATGGCAAAAGGAGGTTGAAATACTCAAGTAGCTAGCCAAATTGTTTACCCACGGGACACAGCCCATTTACAAATGTCATCAAATGCCAAACCAATGGATCACAATCCTATCCCAATCGTGAATCTCAATTCTTAAATCCATTCAAAAGTCCAAAAAACTAAAAAATAAACCGATCCTTCGTGGGATTCACAAAGGTTTTTTTTGAAGCCAAACAACCAACAACCGTCAGTCGCCGCCATTCCGACCTGGCGACAACGAGGCACTGACGCAAGCATCACAAGTGACCGTCAGCAAACGCTTTGCAGCATCGCCCAGGGACAAGGTCTCTTGGATACCTGGAATGGATGGGCTTGAGGAGATTTCCCAGGAAGAGATTTACCATCCATAGAAAAAACAGATCCTTCTCTGGTTGGTGGTTGAGCCTACCCCTCTGAAAAATATGAAAGTCAGTTGGGATGATTATGAACCATATATATATGGAAACATGAAAATCATGTTCCAAACCACCAACCAGTTCTGAATGGTTTTTCTCCCAATGATTTTGGGGATTTGCTATAGGCAGATATAGGCAGCATCTTTTTTGGGTGCGAAAAAGATGGCTTTTTGTCTGAAAGGAGGCCGTAAATTCATTGCTTAATCATCATCCTCCCACATGAAGATGGTGTATGGAGAGGAACTTGGGAATTGTTGACCCCATGCAGTTGAAAAAAATGTTTACACCACGTGGGACATATACATATACATATATGTACATGGGCATAGATATAGATAGACTAAAATGGATGGGTAGATATCTTGGTTGCTATGTCTATACGGGGATATGAAGCTATAAACCCACAAGTGACATGGGTTTATCGCCCCAGTTCCTCACGTATTTCACCAGGGGGATTAGTTACCTTTAGCTCCAACATGGCTGCAACTTATCCCCGAACAAGCCCTGGGCGATTCTCCAGCCATGTGGGACCGGAGAGGTATAGCCATAGCAAAACGTCAGCTGCTTGGTAAATATCACCAAACACTATCACCCCCCTGAGTTACTGATGGTAAACATTCAAATCTTATCCAAATCAATCCCCTTCCCATGACTTTTTATTTTAAAATCAGGTATGTGCTAATTTAATAGATTGTTGGTGAAATCTTCATTTTAATACTCACAATCAACGCAAACATGTTGGTTGCTGATAAAATCCATACTTTTTCAGTTAATATCTATATATATATATATACATATACTCTCTGGTTATTTAACATAGCCATGGAAAATCACAATTTTTAATAGGTAAACCATCTATTTCTATGGGCCATCTATACCATGGCTATGATGTCCACCACTTCTGCCCCAGAGATCCCCATTTTGCCATCGCACTGGTCTCTGCCCTGATGGATGCCGCGATTTGGTGGTACAAACTGCCTTGCCTCGGGAGCGAAGGGTTGGCGATCCATTACCACAGTTGACCTATGGGGGTTTCCATAAATGGGTACCTCAATGGATTGGTTTAAGGGAAAATTTACAGGAAAGCCCCATATTTAATGGGAAAATCTATGGTTTCCTGTAGATTTTCCCTTAAACCAATCCATTGAGTACCAATAGCTGGATGGTTTATTTCATGGAAAATCCTATGAATAAACAGATGATAACTAGGGGTAAGAGAGGTAACTGAAACCTCCATATGTTGATATGGTACTGTTTTTTTGATACCACATGATACCACAGTTGGTATCAAGTGTGAAAACTAGCTGAGTTGTCTTCTATTGGTAATCTGGTGATGTAATTCACTAACAAACATGCTGTATTGTTACCTATTGCCTATTGGTCATATAATTAAATACAACTATCAACACTCATAGGTAACCCGTTCCCTAATATTTGTGGCCAGCACCAGCTGCACTCAGAATCGATTATGAATTTAAAAAATGCTATAAGATTAATTAACATTAATTAACATGGCTAACCCCTTCGCCTAATATTTGTGGCCAGCACCACTCGGATTCGACAGAAGGTGCAACTGTGATCGACCACAAAGAAACATATTGCCATGGTCGAAACATGGGTGGATTCCATGGATTCTGGCGATTGGGAATCAGACATAATGGGTATGTAACTCTTTATTAATGGATGGATGACAATGTTTCGATTGATGTTAAACATCATTAATCTTTATTTAATCTTTATGAATAATGGATTGATGACCATTCCCCGACTGGGAAGACAAACCATATTTTGACGCACATGTGATCTTTTTGACATCGGGATTCACAGGGCTGCGGGGATGTGATGGAAATTGCCTGGCATGAGTTTTTCCATTTCAAACTCTTGCTCTCACTTCTTGAGACTGCATTTTTTTCGCGTTTTAAACCCAACAAAATTACAGGGGCTTGACTATTCCCATAGCAAGTGCGGGGACTCATCAACAGCACACCAATCCCTGAATTGGATGAACCCATTCTTTTCAGTTTACTGGTCTTCAAATGCAAAATCAAGCATGCAAAAATTGTCAAACAGTGAAGACAACATGGAAGAAATCTCTTTGGATTTCCCGTACTTTGTCGGTTCTATTCCCATTTCTGTTGCTAGGATGTGCTTGGGAACTCTTAGTAGTTCATCTTCTCTTCATTCAATAGGGAATATGGATACCCCTAGCTCCTTAGCTACTTCACAACCACCCGATGCAAAAACGGGAATATGGACACAACATTGCTCCTAACCGCTCCCTCCATACATCTTCCATAGCTTCTAGATACATCTAGATACCAAACCCATTCAATAAATTGACTTAAGTAACACCCTCCATAACAGAAAAGTGCTGTATCACTATTTAAGTAGGATTTTACATTCAACAATCTCTTTGGGCGTTGCTATATATATATATACATATTCCTTTTTAAATTGCCCACATGTTCCATCATTTCCCCGACAAAAAATCAGCAGCCAAGGAGCTGCTTGTAATGGGCCAACACCAAGCCACCGAGCATTACCACTTCGCTCAAGAACAGCTCCACAAATTCCTGTCGGCTGGTTACCTGCCCGGCGCTTGCTGGAAGTTGACAAAAGCTAAACATCTGGGAAAATGATGGAGAATGGGGAGTTTTTACAAAATCCAGCAAAAGCAACATGGGTAAATGATAACTTAACCCAACAAAAATAGGACTTGTGAAATTTATCTGGCAAAAATGGGATTTGATCATCAATACCTGGGATGTAACTTAACGGTATCCACAAGGAGGATATAGATGGATATTATGATGGCCAACATCGGATTCGGAAACTTCAGCGGCGGATTCGGAAACTCCCAGGCCCTCGGATTCGGAAACTTGCCGTCCCTCGGATTCGGAAACTTCAGCGTCGGATTCGGAAACTTCCAGGCCCTCGGATTCGGAAACTCGCTACCCCTCGGATTCGGAAACTCCCAGGCCCTCGGATTCGGAAACTTCGAGGCCCTCGGATTCGGAAACTCCTAGGCCCTCGGATTCGGAAACTTGCCGATCCCCCCGGATTCGGAAACTTCAGCGTCGGATTCGGAAACTTCCAGGCCCTCGGATTCGGAAACTTGCCTAACCCCCCGGATTCGGAAACTTCAACGTCGGATTCGGAAACTTCCAGGTGCTCGGATTCGGAAACTTGCCTTTCCCCCCGGATTCGGAAACTTCAACGTCGGATTCGGAAACTTCCAGGCCCTCGGATTCGGAAACGTTGTCACCGACAAACTGCATCATCGATAAATATTAGTATATTATTGGATTCTTGGATGATCAACCGTTCGGATGGCATCAATAAGTATACATACCTAAGGATCCATGTATGGAATATTTACCTACATTGGGATTATTTTAAATTACTTTAGGGGTCAATGTAGGTAAATATTCCATACATGGATCCTCTGGGATAGGAGATCAGTTTACATAGAAGATCAGTCCGAAGAACTATAGGAAGGGTTGGTTGTTGTGACTCACGGATTGCATGGCGAATCTACTGATGGACCAAAAGGTGGTTGCAGTCGTGTTTTCTGGAGTGGTTGCAATGGTTGCAGTTGTCACCTTACCACAACTGCTGGATGGCGCATGGTGTAGCGCAGTTGCAGCTGTAGTTGTACGTGTAGCTGTAGTTGTAGTTGAGTTCTAGTTGTAAGTTGTAGTTGTAATATGTTGTAATGTCATGTAATTAGTGTGGCGCAGTTGCAGTTGCAGTTGTGGTGTGGTGTAATTAGTGTAGTGTATGTGTAGTGTAGTGTACTGTAGTATTGCGTACTGCGTAGTCTAGCGTATTGTGTTGTAAAGTAGTGTTGTCGTAGTTGTAATGTAATGTCGTGTAGCGTAATGTAGTGGTATTTGCAGTGGTAGCGTAATGTAATGAAATTAGCGTAGTGTAGCGTAATGTAGTGAAGTTTGTAGTGAGTTGTACTGCATTTAGTGTAGTGTAGCGTAATTAGATGTCATTGGTGAAGTGTAGTGTAATTACTGTAGTGTAGTAGTGTAGCGTAATTAGATGCAATTGGTGTAGTGTAATGTAATTAGTGTTGTGTCATGCAGCGTACTAAAGTGGTACTCGTAGTGTAGTGGTACTTGTAGTTGTAGCTGTCTATCTATCTTTTGATCTATCCATCGAAGTTATTCTGCGAGACTTCCTCAATTTATTAAACTGTTGACTTGGAAATGTGCTTCGTGCCACAACGGCGTGCAGTTATTCAGGTCTCATCTGGCCAGCTGGCGCCGCACCGGCCGCTTTAGTGAGCCGACTGTCCGAATCTCCGGAGTCACAAATTATTGGAAACACGCAATCGTGACAAGAACTCTAAGAAAGGGAGGGATTTGCATTGAGGAATACCATTGCATGTAGGGCTTTGGGGGGGGAAGTTTAGAAAATGATTTGCAATCGTGACAAGAACTCTATGAAAGGGAAGGGTGTGCATTCAGGAATACCATTGCATATAGGGCTTGGGGGGGGGAAGTTTTGTAGGGCTTTGGGGGGGAAGTTTAGAAAATGACTTGCAATCGTGAAAAGAACTCTATGAAAGGGAAGGATGTGCATTCAGGAATACCATTGCATGTAGGGCTTTGGGGGGGGGGAAGTTTAAGAAAGGACTTGCAATCGTGACAAGAACTCTTTGAAAGGGAAGGCTTTGCATTCAGGACTACAAGTGCATGTAGGGTTTTGGGGGGGGAAGTTTAGAAAATGACTTGCAATCGTGAAAAGAACTCTATGAACGGGAAGGATGTGCATTCAGGAATACCATTGCATGTAGGGCTTTGGGGGGGGAAGTTTAAGAAAGGACTTGCAATCAGGACAAGAACTCTTTGAAAGGGAAGGCTTTGCATTCAGGACTACAAGTGCATGTAGGGTTTTGGGGGGGGAAGTTTAGAAAATGACTTGCAATCGTGACAAGAACTCTATGAAAGGGAAGGATGTGCATTCAGGAATACCATTGCATGTAGGGCTTTGGGGGGGGAAGTTTAAGAAAGGACTTGCAATCGTGACAAGAACTCTTTGAAAGGGAAGGATTTGCATTCAGGACTACTATTGCATGTAGGGTTTTGGGGGAAGAAGTTTAGAAAATGACTTGCAATCGTGAAAAGAACTCTATGAACGGGAAGGATGTGCATTCAGGAATACCATTGCATGTAGGGCTTTGGGGGGGGAAGTTTAAGAAATGACTTGCAATCGTGACAAGAACTCTTTGAAAGGGAAGGATTTGCATTCAGGACTACTATTGCATGTAGGGTTTTGGGGGGGGAAGTTTAGAAAATGATTTGCAATCGTGACAAGAACTCTATGAAAGGGAAGGGTGTGCATTCAGGAATACCATTGCATGTAGGGCTTTAGGGGGGGGAAGTTTAGAAAATGAATTGCAATCGTGACAAGAACTCTATGAAAGGGAGGGATTTGCATTGAGGAATACCATTGACCATTGCATGTAGGGCTTTGGGGGCGAAGTTTAGATAATGACATGCAATCGTGACAAGAACTCTATGAAAGGGAGGGATTTGCATTGAGGAATACCATTGCATGTAGGCCTTTGGGGGAGGAAGTTTGGAAAATGATTAGCAATCGTGACAAGAACTCTATGATCAGGAATACCATTGCATGTAGGGTTTTGGGGGGGGAAGTTTAGAAAATGACTAGCCATCGTGACCAGAACTCTATGAAAGGGAGGGATTGGCATTAAGGAATACCATTGCATGTAGGGCTTTCGGGGGGAAGTTTAGAAAAGGATGATTTGCAATCGTGACAAGAACTCTATGGAGTTTCTGAATCGGGGCAACCTGGAGTTTCTGAATCGGGACACGTATAGTCTGCATCGGGAGAGAGTGGAGTTGCTGAATCGGGCCGGCCCGGAGTTTCTGCATCGGGAGAGAGTGGAGTTGCTGAATCGGGTCGGCCCGGAGTTTCTGAATCGGGAGAGAGTGGAGTTTCTGAATCGGGGCAACCTGGAGTTTCTGAATCGGGTCGATCCGGAGTTTCTGAATCGGGGCAACCCGGAGTTTCTGAATCGGGACACGCTGGAGTTTCTGAATCGGGGCAACCCGGAGTTTCTGAATCGGGGCACCCTGGAGTTGCTGAATCGGGTCGTTCCGGAGTTTCTGAATCGGGGCAACCCGGAGTTTCTGAATCGGGGCAACCTGGAGTTTCTGAATCGGGGCAACCCGGAGTTTCTGAATCGGGGCACCCTGGAGTTTCTGAATCGGGGCAACCTGGAGTTTCTGAATCGGGGCAACCTGGAGTTTCTGAATCGGGGCAACCTGGAGTTTCTGAATCGGGGCAACCTGGAGTTTCTGAATCGGGGCAACCTGGAGTTTCTGAATCGTGACAACCAGGAGTTTCTTGAATCCTTGGAGTTTCTGAATCGGAGTTTCTGAATCGGGGAAAGTTTCTGAATCGCAATATATCCATATTATGATAATAACAATCAAAATTCAAAACAAAACACAATTGGTGACCACCCAAGGCTTCTTGAGGGCTTAGTAACCACCAACACCAGCAACCACTTATAAGAGCTTGCTAACATGAACTGATGATTGAACATGCGCAGTGAAATGGGCGAACTTCGTTCAATTTTGGGACAATTGGATTGATTTTCCACGGGAATGTTGATTTGAATAAGCCCTACTAGCTATAGATGCTATAGATGTCTGTTAAAAATCCTAGGTCCTAGCTATTTCAGCGATCTTCAGCAACTTTCTCGGGGGCCGCGCCAAAACTCTCCATGTCGCCGGCGAGGGGCCGATTCTCGGTGACACGAGTCCGCCAGAAAACCTTGCCACGGTTGAGGGTATTGGAGGGTATATTTTTTGGAACATAGCTACGCAAGATGGGAAATACTGGGAATTCAATGGGCATATTGCGGGAAATGCCCTCTGGTCGCATAGCTATTGCAAATTGGCTCATTTAGCTCCACGATTTACCCATTAAACATTGTGATTTTTCATAGCTCGTTCTTCATGTTGAAACTGGCGGGGATGAATGAAGCGCGGCGAACTGTGGATGTCCACACCGGAAAGATTGCTTGCCAACAGAAAAGTTGCCTCTTGGTATCTTCCAAACATATGGCCGATCTTAGATACCCTTCGGTAAACTAACATGGCTATTTGAAATGGCCCATTTATAGTTATATAATTTACCTACAAAAAGTGGCGATTTTCCATAGTTCCGAGTATGTTATTTAGATTTACCTACTACAAAAAGTGGTGATTTTCCATAGTTTTTTGTATGTTTACCAGAGGCTATCGTGCCAAAAAAAAAGTGATTTTTTGAGGCGGTGTAATCCATCTCCACCATTTGTAGATTCGTGGTTCAGAAACGCCTGAAACATCATTTCATAGATTTTCGCACTTTCGACTATGGACTATATCATATTTTAATATCCTAGTTCTAAGTATAGTATTAAATTTTCAATCCCATTCGCTTGGTTGAAAATAGTTTCTTTGGATTATGTTATAAACTGGTTGGTGGTTTGAATCCATCCGAAAAATATTAGTCAATGGGGAGGATTATCACATATATATCGGGGTTACCATTACCCAGGGTAACCTGTGCCCCAGGTTTTGTAGATACAAATCTGACTTTAGAACACAAAACTACAAAAGTAGAGTCAGTCAGGAAAAAAACCTACAGAAGAATGTCCCGCTTACAAAATTTGTTCCTACAAAAGTCTCAGGGTTTTACAACCTATGTTTTTTTTTGGAAATAGCCTTAAATTTCCATAATACTTTTGTAGGGCCTTGTTCACATGTTGGTTGGTAACTTCTGTAGTGAAATTTAAGGTTCTTTTTCTGGATGGTCCAAGGGCACAGGATATTTCTGTAGTGAATCTGGGGTTGATTTATTCCTTAAAAAAATAAACAACACTCCCATTCCCCCAAGATTTCGCAAGTTTCTTTTTCACGGTCTTCGCGATGGATTGTTTCTCGTCATTTTTCTGCATAGCTGGGCTATGTACCAAGACGATGCAAGACGATCCTACAGGATCCTACAGGCCCTTGCTTTTGTCTACCCCTAACAAAAAATATATATAAATGTATATAAATATAAATAAATATATGAAAATTCAATAAAAATCATGGTAATTCTTGGATAATTATTCTTGGGAAATGTGTTTGCATATGTTTGCATGATGTTAACTGAACATAATTTCCGTAGATTTGCAAGGCCTTTGTGAAAACTTAGATTGGAACAGTTGTGCATCAATGGATAAGCAAGCAGGATAACCCGGGGGATTGACGCTAAGCCTAGTAGTACTACAAAACAGTCTGCAGCTACAGTTTTTTGGGGCACAGCATACCTACAAATTGCTTTTGGCCACAATTTATCCATTACAAAAGACTCTTGGTTTTCCCAGTAGGTCCATTTAAGGATTCATACAATTTGAACAGTTTTGGTGGACCAGGCAGGAATGCCTACAAAGGTATCGCTCTACTACAAAAACCGGGTACACACCAAAGTGATCCTTACAAAATGGAGCCTTACAAAACCTTTTGTAGGGGTCACATGATACCGGCTTTGGTAGACAAAATGGTATCCCCGATACATATATTGTGGAAAATAAAATATGTTTGAAACCACCAACCAGTAAAACACTTCCGGGTCACGCAAGGTCCAACGCTCCAAGGAACCAGGCTCCAAGGCAAATTGCATCAGCAAGGCCTCGCTGAAGTTGGTTTAGTGTAACACCCCGTTAACCATAAATATGATATGTATCATAAACCGGAGTTAATCCATATAATTAGCTGTTGGTGAACTATAGGATACTATAGGTATATGTCATAAACCATAGGTATTGGAGTTGCAAGTGGGCATACTAACACTAAAGGGGTCATTTTATCAATGCACCTGAGATCTGACGTTTCCACTTCCCGGTGAGATGAACATGAGAAATATTCAAAAGCCAGTGGTTTTCCATTACACTGGTGGGTTAAAAAATGGTTTCATAGGGTTTCCCAGTTCATGGATAACATGATAACAAGTCCCCAGTATGTTCTTTGCGGTTTCATGCCGGGCAATCCCAGAGCTAATCATCAACTAACAGGGCCAAGAAACCATTTTCGGAGCTGGCAGCCAGCTGTTCCTTTCACGACGCCGTTCAGTAGGTCAAAACAGGTGGTTTGAACTGGGCCAGTTTTAAAATGGGGACGTCAAGCGTGACCATTGAGACAGGTTATAAAATGTTATAAGTATCATTGTCATTGGAACTATTTTGACCCGACTTCGCTATTGTTTGGGGGCCCCACTTTCAAGGCTTGTCAAGGGATCTTCTTTGGAATTGAGTGGTCGCAGATCCGGAAAATCAGCTATAAAACAGCCATGGTTGAAAACTAAAATCTTCATTTTCCATCAGTTTTGTTAGATATAAGTTGATATATACAGCTTTAGATCATTAGATAGATATATATATATATATATACAGTCTTTGGCTTCGCAGCCCCAAATTTGGGACGTTCCCCCTTTGGTGACAACTTTCGGCCGGAGTGTCAAGAGCAAGCGAATCATCGAAATCGAGTTGGTGGCGTGTCTAGGTGCATTGATGGTTGACAAGAAACCTCAGCCATCAGGCATCATCAGGCCATGGCCGATCAACCCACATGGCCTGATGGAGAAATCCAGACATTTAGTGGTTTCAACTGGTTAATATATGGTTAATATATGGTTAATGATGGTTAATATTAATCTGGTTGGTGGTTGAGCCCTACCCCTCTGAAAAATGATGGAGTTCGTCAGTTGGGATGATGACATTCCCAACTGAATGGAAACAAACATGTTCCAAAGCACCAACCAGTATATTATGGTTTTCTTTAAAAAGCTGATGCCAGAAAATAATCACCAAAAATTACTTTACTTCGTGTGATCCCCACCATGACATTTATACATTTTCTTACTGGCAAATCTTCTGGCATTCTATCTGACATATCTTCTGACATTCTATTTGGCATTCTATCTGGCATATCTTCTGGCATATGATCTGGCATATCTTCTGGCATTCTATCTGGCAAATCTTCTGGCATCTATCTGGCATTCTATCTGGCATATCTTCTGGCATATTTCTGGCATTCTATCTGGCATATCTTCTGGCATATATTCTGACATATCTTCTGGATTCTATCTGGCATTCTATCTGGCAGATATTTATCTATCTGGCATATCTTCTGGCATATCTTCTGACATTCTTTATTCTTCTGGCATATTTTCTGGCATTCTATCTGGAATCTTCTGGCATTTCTATCTGGGCAATCTATTGGCTATTTCTGGCAATGATCTGGCAGTCTATCTGGCATATCTTCTGGCATATCTTGGGCAATCTTCGGCATTCTTCTGACATATTCTAACTTTCTTCTGCGCATTCTTTGTCCCATATTTCCTACATGGAGGTCCGGCAGGGAACACTGGGCGCGGATGGTCGCGGTTGAGGTCCGGCAGGGAACACTGGGCGCGGATGGTCGCGGTTGAGGTCCGGCAGGGAACACTGGGCGCGGATGGTCGTGGTTGAGGTCCGGCAGGGAACACTGGGCGCGGATGGTCGTGGTTGAGGTCCGGCAGGGAACACTGGGCGCGGATGGTCGTGGTTGAGGTCCGGCAGGGAACACTGGGCGTGGATGGTCGTGGTTGAGGTCCGGCAGAGAACAATGTGGATCGCGGGTCGCAGTTGAGCAAGGACGACGAGGACGACGAGGAGGACGAGGAGGAGGAGGAGAAGAGGCGGAGGAGGAGGAGAAGGAGGAGGAGAAGGAGGACGAGGAGGCAACTGACATAAAATCTAACAACCCTCACCTGGCAGGTGGGGAAAAACGGGTATCACATTTACTGAAAACTCAGTCCCCATAAGTAGGGTCCACCAGTTGGAACTTGATTGATAAACCCAATGAAGTCAGGCTAAGTATAGGTATATCTACCATAAACCCTAGTGAAATGGGAGCAACGGGCTTCACCTTGTACCCATGGCAATGGAAAATCACCGATTTGAAGATATTTCTCCATTAAAACCACATTTAGATCGGATTTCAAGTGCAATGTTTTATTACCAAAAGGTACCCTCTGGTTGTTTAACATAGCAATGGAACATGACCCATAGCTAGGATGACTTCTCATGATCTACATCTGAAAAATGGTGATTTTCCAGTTGGCAAGGGGTATATCATCTTAAAACACACCATGAATTCACCATTAAATCCCATTAAACACCATTAAATCCCATGCAAATCTCATAAAATCCAATAAATCCCATGAAATATCCCATAAAAATCCATAAAAAAAATGGAAATCCATAAAATCCATTAAAATCAATGAAAACTCATTGAATCCCATTAAAATCCATAAAAATCCATTAGAGCCCATTAAAATCCATTAAAATCGATTAAATCCCATTAAATCCCATTAAAATCAATTAAAATCAATTAAAATCCATTAAAATCCATTAAATCCCATAAAAATCCATAAACATCCATTAAAATCCATTAAATCCCATAAAAATCCATAAAAATCTATCAAACTCCATTAAATCCCATTAAACACCATTAAATCCCATGCAAATCTCATTAAATCCCATAAATCCCATGAAATATCCCATAAAAATCCATTAAGCACCATTAATTCACTATAAACCCCCAGCATCCCATAACATCCCATACCATTCCACGGCCAAAAGGCCGATGATGCTGAGCACCACCGTGTCCACTTCGGCAGCCCAGGGATGCTGGCGCCAATAGCAGCAGGCTGTCAAGTAGAAGGAGCACCCCAGGGGCGCCCAGAGATACCTCTGGAGGAGAAAAATCAGAAAATTGAGAGAGAGGTATAACCACTATAGTTCATGGGAGACACATACATAGATACAGATATAGATATGGATATAACACCATAGCTGGTTACCCTCTGGTAATGACTAACAGTTTGCTGTTGAAAATTGCCATTTTGTTCATTGATTTATCAATTAAACATGGTGATTTTCCATAATTTTTTGTATGTTTACCAAAGGGATCCACCCAACTGTACTACGGCGGACCCAAGGAGATAATTCCCATGTTTTTTCTGACTCGTTATGACCACCATAAACCGTAGTAGGCAGAAGAAATCCACCAAACAACCTAGAGATGTTTTTTTAATCTACTGATAAACCGATTATTAACTTGGCAAGGGTAAAAAAATGGCAGTTTGGCATCGCAGTTTGGCAGATCCCGGTAGCACCAACGGTAGCAGCTGCCTAACTCCTTAAGACGCCCCTTAAAATGGTGGTGTAACCACCCGCTTTGCCAGCTACAATTGGGCTTAATATGGTTTGATAAGCCCTGGATAGAGGTGTTGAGAATTTTTTGATCAACCATTCATGGTAGTTAAAGACAAAAACAATCTACTTGAACAGCAACGACGAACAAACAGGGATGTTGTGAACATATAAAATAGATTGTAGCCGATCAGATCACTTGATATTTTAATGTGACATGATCTGACAAACATGAGGGTGGCCATCTTTGCATGAACCTTCGTGTGGAATCCGATATAATTAATCCGATCAATACCCCAGAAATCTGCAGGACTTGGCTTATAAATGCTTACAAACCTTATTATATAGAGACGGATTTTTATCCAAATACACTCATTGATTTTAGATGGGATACTCCTGCATGAAACTGGCTCAAAAAGTAACCGTCAATCCTAGAATTCAAAGGACACTTTGCAGGGTTTACCCTCCAGTTGTGGTAAAAAAAATGGAAATCCATAAAATCCAATAAAATCCATTAAAATCAATGAAAGTCCATTAAAATCCATTAAAATCTATTAAATTCCATTAAATCCATTCTTTCATAAGTGAAATCCACCATGTTCGATAGATTTCACCCCGCAATTTTTGTTGGACCACGCCACATGGGAATCGGCAAGCCCGACGCCAAGGACCAGCAGAAGTAGAGCACCACCACCAGGTCGTTGACCCACCTGGCACATTCGTTGATGTTCAGGGGGAAAATCTAAGGAACAAACCTGTTATCTATTATAATTATATAAGGTCATGAATACATAAATGAATTACACGTATATAGAATTCTCTGTAACGGTCTATACGTACTTGTGTTTGTATCTATTGTGCATTTGCATTTACCATCTGGTAATTTAAAATAACTATGGAAAATCACCATTTGTAGTGAATTCTCCCATGAAAAATTGTGATTTTCCATAGTTATGTGAGTTTACCAGAGGGTACATGTGTATCTGGACAAATTATGGAATGAGTCAATGTCCGAAAGCAAGGCTATTTCGATATATAGTTGCCCTAATCTCAGCCATCATTCCAGTGACTCGCAGCGAGGCCTTTTTCGGATCCACATGTTAAAATGTTTGTATGCAAAGAGATGACACGGCAACCCCCATCAATAAGACCAATAAGAATTGCCACTCACTTTTTGAATCTCTGACACTTCTATGCAGCAATAAGGGTACATCTGATAATGGTGGGAATTTGATGTGCTCCCCAAACATTTGAGATGCACCCTCATCTTTGGAGTTTATCACCCGAATCATGGTATTCCTATTATGTTGGGGGGTGTTTTAATTTTTTCGGGGGAATGAGGGGAAGGGATCAATGGGTGGGTGAGCCCTAGATGCTGCTTTTCAGAAAAGGCTTTCGGGACCGAAGTCAAAATATTATGTTTCTGCCGTTCGATCCAAACATTCATACAAACCATCAAACCATATTAGGCCTACTGACATATAATAAGGAAAACTTAATTGCAGTTCATAATGCTAAAAACACTAAGACTAATAGCTAAAATGATCATCGCTCCCTTTTTTGAAGATAAAACTAAGGGACTCATAATTTCATTCTAACACTGATACTGACATATTTTAGTCATGCAGCATCCACTTTTCAAAAACCACACATATGAGTATGGTTCAAAAATAAAGACGTCAAAAACCCCAGATTTAAGTTTATCTTTACTGTAATATTAACAATCCAAAAATTGGGGTACTCAATGACTTTTTATCCATACCCATATGGTTATTTTCGTCCAAAGGCTGCTACCCGGATGGTACCCTAAGTCATAACTGGTTAATGGGTGGTTATTGGCCCAAATATGCTGGTTAGTGGTTTCAACCCCTCTGAAAAATATGAAAGTCAGTTGGGATGATTATTCCCAATATAAATGGAAAAATAAGATTTATGTTCCAAACCACCAACCAGCCATCACCTTCTGTTAAACTAACATAACTATGGAAAATCACAATTTTTAATGGGTAAATCCACTACAAACAATAACCAGTATGGTATTGACCCATGCCCCCCCCATAAAACCCAAGCTCCGCCAGCGCTGCCAAGGTGCTGCCAGGCTGGAACGATCTTCCTCCAATCCGCCAGCTGTTTTTTTGGGAACGAACCAGGCAATGTATGATTTACCTATGAAGAATAAAGAAACTATAGATCAATATCATTGTTGGGAAAGGTTCTTATAAACTTTTTTGGCCAAGAATATACCTATATATAAAGTATTGTGGGATTGTATGTCAAATTTCATACTATATATAGCATATCCCATCAGTGGCAATAGTATCGCGTTATTAGCATACTAGTCATCACACGGTATATTCTGCATGATGATCATTCATAGAGGATTGATAAGATTAGTAACAAAATGAATCCAAAATGATTATAAGCGTTGGGATCTAACAATAGCTGTGCATAAAATTCCCCATTGAACCAAAATAAAATCCATAAAACCACCATTAAAGCACCAGCAAAAATCCATTGCATTTCTGGAAGAAATCCCGCCTGAAGGTCTCCTCGGAGGCTAAGCGCATTCCAGCCTTGACCTTGAATCCGAAACATTCTGGATATTTCGAAATGGATCCATCATACCATTCACTATTCTATGGTGAATAGCTTAGATATGGTTAATAGTGATAGTCTTCTGGATATCACAGTGGATATGTTCGAAGGAAGTTTAGAAGTCAAACTTCCGACAATATGGACAGATGAAAAGCAGAGTAGGGCAGAGGCAGAGAGAAGAGAAAGATTAGAAGAGAGAAGAGTAGAAGAGAAAGAGTAAGAGGACAGAAGATACAGATGCGCGAAAAGGTAGGAAAGTCGCGAAACACTGTGTTTTTCCAATGATTTGTGGCTCAGGAGGGTCGAAAAGTAGGCTCGCTAAAGCGGCGGGTGCGGAGCCAGCTGGCACAGGAGCGATGAAAAATTGCACGCCGTTGTGGCGCGAAGCACATTTCCAAGTCAAAAGGTACAAAACACCTCAGGTCCGGACCACTTTTGGAAGTTGAGATGTCGAAAAAGTGCGCGCCGTTGTGGCGCGAAGCACATTTCCAAGTCAAAATGTACAAAGCACACTATGGTCGGACCACTTTTGGAAGTTGCGATGTCGAAAAAGTGCACGCCTTTGTGGCGCGAAGCACATTTCCAAGTCAAAAGTGTTAAAAACTGGCGGTCTCGGACCACTTTTGGAAGTTGAGATGTCGAAAAAGTGCACGCCGTTGTGGCGGGAAGCACATTTCGAAGTCAAACTGTACAAAACACTAGGGGTTCGGACCACTTTTGGAAGTCCAGATGTTGAAAAAGTGCACGCCGTTGTGGCGCGAAGCACATTTTGAAGTCAAAAGGGCTAAAAACTGGCGGTCTCGGACCACTTTTGGAAGTTGAGATGTCGAAAAAGTGCACGCCGTTGTGGCGGGAAGCACATTTCCAAGTCAAAATGTCCAAAACACAAGGGGTTCGGACCATTTTTGGGGGTTCAGATGTTGAAAAAGTGTACGCCGTTGTGGCGCGAAGCACCCTTCGAAGTCACACTACATTACAGTACATTACACTCCAGTACACCCCACTACACTAAATTACACTACACCACACTACATTACACTGAATGACACTGCAACACAGATAGACAGGTAGACAGCTAGACAGATGAAAGGGAGAGAGAGACAGACAGGTAGGTAGGTAGGTAGATAGATAGATAGATAGATAGATAGGCAATTAGATGAAAGAGAGAGAGAGAGAGAGGAGCTGGGTAGATGAGATAGATAGATAGATGGCTAGACAGATAGACAGACAGAAAGACAGACAGATCGATAGACAGACAGACAGACAGACAGACAGATAGATAGATAGATAGGTGGATAAATAGATAGATAGATAGATAGGTGGATAAATAGATAGATAGATGGATGGATAGATGGATACATGGATAGATAGATAGATAAATAGATATAGATAGATAGATAGATAGATAGATAGATAGAGAGAGAGATAGACAGGTCGACAGCTAGACAGATAGACAGATGAAAGAGAGAGAGAGAGAGATCGATAGACAGATAGATACATAGATAGATAGATAGGTAGATTGGTAGGTAGGTAGGTAGGTAGATAGTCAGAGAAAGCAAGAGAAAGAGTGAGAGAGATCAAGCACCTTTCGGTCCATCAGTCGCTTCGCTCTGCCATCCCTGATTCACAACAACCAACCTCTCCTATAGGTTTCCTATTTTTGAAACTTCCGCCACCGCCTTGTGCGGTACTACTGGTAATGGTGAGTAGTTTTCGTTTATGAAATTATGATGACATTGTATATGGATGAATGTTGATGAATATCTAAGTTATAGTGTATTTATGTGAAGGCATAAGAACATAATTATCACTGTCACCCAAAAACAGCATATGAAAGATATATGAATTGTATATCACGCTTAAATATCACCAAACAAATAATATTTAAATGGTATATGCATGGTATATGTACATCTAGCAATAACCTCAACGACAATAGAAACAAATGGCAATCATGATAATGCATGAATATCTAAGCTAGGATATTTGTACAAGGATATCTTAGATATACAAAACTGGGATTATCTACATCTAACTTGGGATATCTATGACTTGCCGGGTTAAAAGGTGGATTTCTAAGAGAAAATATGTAAGAACATGAATATCCATGTTGGTTGAACCCAGGGATATATAAATAACCAATTCAAAACATGATATGTATCTAAAGTGGATATTTTTATATTATTCTATATCTAGAATCTAGACAACTTGGGATGTTTATATTTATTACTTGGAATAATCTATATCTAATAAGGCAGCCTTGGGTGAAATTCGAAAAGATTGAATTCAGTTGGACCCGGAAGCAGCAAACATGAGGTTTCACCACCCAAAATGATGATGATAGCTGTAAAGTTGCGTTTTTTTGCTAAAAGATATGTTTACATGGGCAAATCAATATAGAAACCTCCTAACCAATGCAACAAAAAGTGGAACATTCTACTAAAGTGGGGGTACATTACTTTTCGATCCTTTTTGGGGCAACTATAAATCTACAAAGCATATGGGGGAAAAACTCTGGGACTAGAAATTCACGCATAGAGATTTAACCCATGAAAACTAGGGAACAATCGATCCCTGCTAAATAAACTCGTCCAGAAAGGGATCTCTCCACCGGTGAAAAATCGAAGCGGGGGAAACATTTGTCTTTTGCAATTGGAAAAGCATCCGGAAACCGTAAATTGAAGCAAAACCTGACACACAGGTAGACTTAACCAACAAAACCTGGGGATAATCACTCTTTTTAATGGAAGAAACATCTTCAAATGGGACCTAAACCCAACAGAACCGGAGATTTTTTCTCAAGGTCACTCGGATCAACCGTACGTCACTCGTAATCTGATCCTGCGGTATCTGGAGAATGGAGCCAAAAGAAATGCCTGCCGGCAGGGATTCAAAAAGCAAAAATCAGCCGCGTGTTTCTGGACCTTACAGCACCACTGTCACGGAGGAATCGTCATCCGCTCCTCACTTCTCTTTTTTGTTTTCGATCGCCAGTGTCCTTCTCATGCCGTGGAGGGCCGGTTCTCCTGCAGCTTTCTCGTCGATCACACGAACTTGCTGGGTTGTGAGCTCGATGGTCAAATCGAGATACGCTCTGTACATTTGGCCAGTCGCTTGGGCGAGTTTCGGCCCAAACAGGCTCCCATAGCCCCCCCAGGGGGAGCCGCGCACGACGTTCCCAAATCCCAGGGATGCAGTGATGGTCTCCGACGAGGAATCCCCATCAATCTCGAAGGTGAGCGACGCTGCACGATAAAACGCAACGGCGGCCTTTATGGACGGCGACAGATTGAAGGTCATCGCTTCCCTTCCCAATTCTCTCGCCGCGAACGAGTTGGTGAGCATTCGTAGCCCCGATCAGGCGAGCCAGGTGTCAGCCTGTTGGAGAATGCCCAATGGGCACGGTAAATCGTTCGAGGACAGTGCCTTTGCAATGCTTGGGGTGGGAATATGATCCAAACCCTGCATGGGCCCGTTGGAGAATCATGATTTCGGTAACATGGCTATGACTTGAAATAAAATTCCACCAGTTTCAAACAAGTGGGATATTCACCTGCGGAAAATGCGTGCGAGTTTCATGCAATCAAATTTATTTTTACCTTTTGGGGTTGTAGTCAGTCGATCCCAAATCAGGGTAATTCTTCGTTAGCCAGAGGCATGTTCAAAAAATTGGGAGGCCTACGGACGCGGCACTTGAATCGATTGACAAGTAGGATATCAACAATCGCGGCATCCGGGCGCATTGCCATCCACACAAGGAGCAGTTAAATCAGCAACGGGGAAACAATGCCACAACAAAGTTCGGAGCTAGAACTGACCCCTAAAAAATAGGGGATATCAACCCATTGTCAACCAATCGCCATGTGAGAACTGGCTATTTCTTTAATGTTCAAACATGTCTTGTTTACCTTCTTACTTAGTTAACAGGTTTATGACATGAACAATTTTTTCCACAGTTTTTGGTAGATATTATATATATATATAAACTCGGGCAAGTTATAATGATTCACACACCTGAAATAAGGCAATTTTGGGATGATTCCCCTTATTAACCATGATTCCAGTAAGGTCGCAGTGAGGTCGTTATACTTTAACCATGGTTCACAGGGATTTGGTTCCATGCCATTGGCTGTTGGAGCAACTAGGTCTCGTGGGTGATGCCTGATTATGTGTTGAATTTGCCATGAATGGAATCAACGATCTTCTTTTTCTGGGTTTAAGTTAATTCTACTTATAGGCCCAAACTAAAAACCTGGTATTTTTAAAAACACCTTTTTTTTCTGTACCCAGAAAAAAGAAGGTATTGGATTCCGAGGGTATATATATATATATATATACAGTATATACATACTGTTCTTATTCATGGGGTTTTGATGGGTTTTGCTAACACGTTTGGAGGGCACCACCGGCACCAGTAGCTTTTCCATGTGTCCAGCTACGTCGTTGACCATGTTGACCTTCATGGTGGCGCCGTCATCGTTTTCGAAGCGCATGGTCTCCTTAGCGACTCCACGGGAAGCCAAGGTATGGCTTAAAAGGGCGGCCACGAGGAATGCGGTCTGAATGCATGATTTGTCAAAATTTATTTGATATGATTTTTGCAAACGGAACTGAGGGGTTAGTTGAAACCTACCTATATAATACATTTTATTTGGGATGAGCATCCCTAGATCCCCGAACTGCCCCAAAATGGGCCAATTTCTCAAACTGAAGGCTTAGACATACCGTTTTGATGCTTGATGAGAAGTTTTTTGTGGAAGATGAGAATCACATAGCTGCAGGCCACTACCCATAGGATATTGCAGCCCGGAGCCACAAAGAATGCCTGAAACCCCCGAGTGCCCTGTGTTTCGCCATGGAGCCCAAATGGAATCACCGAAAATGAGCCTGGCGACGATCAGGGGAATCCGGGTCCAATTTTTTTTCTCCCACCTCCCCATGAGAATGACAAATATGACAATGAACATTTTTTGGGACGACATGAACGAATCCATCACATCCTCGTCTTAGCCATGATCCATTCATACTTTCATACATTATGTCATGACCGAGGCCTGGTCATGAGATGTGACGCCAGCGTGGAGGAAAACACCGCGGTGCCCAGGGAGGCGTAGTCCCTGCCAGCTGAAGATGATTCCTGTAGATTCCCCCAGTTTTGGAGGATTTACCAATGGGAAAAATCCAACGTCATTTTCAGCAAATCCAAGTTTTTCCCGGTGGGATTCCTTTTTTAGTTGGGATAGAAGATGAAGAAAAGATGGGAATATATATATAATATATATATGTATGTATCTGTATATCTGCACATAGTTTTGTGATATTTGTGCGTGTATATATCAGTTTGTGCACATATGGGCATGGATGATACTTCCAAAACATATCATTCACTTTACAACCCACACAATTTCGAGGGCGAAAACCATCGCCTGGCATCCGATCCGTGGAGTCTCATAGCACCGTGAATGATTCAAGGGTTTTTTGAAGGCTTTAAAAGTATACTATATAAGTATATCCTGTATCATATCTGTATCATACTATAATATACCATAATATACTATATCTATCTAATTCATTCGAATTCTATTTCATCGATTTCTTTCCATGTATCACATCCGATGGAGAACTTCAGCTGTAAAAAGCCACCTGGTCATAATCGGGGACTCGCTGGGCATCATGGCAACGTGGTGGACAGCCCAACGGATGGGAGCTGTGGCTCAAAGTGTAATAGGTCAAGGTCAGTAATAGGTCATGATCATAGTAAATAAATTGTAAAATAAGAGTGCCAGTTATTTTAGGTACATTTTGTAGGACACCCCCATATTTCATGGTAAACACCATGATTTTGGGTAGTTTTTGTCTTCAAAGAATCCATGAATTCGTCTCATTCTCCAGCATTTTTGCTTGTTTCAAGGCCGTGAAATCGACTGATGTTGGGCACACGGCTGCGGAACACGGCGTCGTTTGTTTTGAGTCTTGCCGCTCGAGCCGGGAACAAGCACCAAAAAGGGGCACAGCTGCACTGGTCCCCTTTTTTCACGGCCGCGCCGCGGGGGTGATCCGCTCCGTCTGTTCGTGCGCCGTGGCGCCGGAGCAGTGAAACGATTCTCTCATCCGCTCCCTCGAAAGTACCCTCTGATGGTTTCAGCCTCAGGAGCCTGGCCGAGAGCTGAATCATCAATGGGATTTGTTTCAAAGGATGAATGGATATCTCTGGTTGGTGGTATACCTGCCCCTCTGAAAAATATGAGTTTGTCAGTTGGGATGATGAAATTCCCAATATATGGAAAGTCATAATCCAGCCATGTTCCAAACCACCAACCAGATATGAATTGGCAGCACATAAGCAGGTGCCCCAAAGCAGGGCCACAAGCCGAGTTGGGTTCCAGAAATGGCCATGATCTGGTGTCCCTCAAGAGTTTCCAGGGGTGAGAAAAATGATAAATAAACATTCCTGAACTTCCTTTGGAGAAGCCTCCGTTAAGATTTTTATAAACATTATGTAATTTTTCAAGATTTTAGCAAAATTCCTGATAAATCACCATTAGATAAATAAACATTACAAATTGGTGAATCAAATGGATTTTCTGGCCGTGCCTGATAACCTGGGTTGCAACGGCCAGGTTTGTCCTGTTGAATCAGCCATTGCCGGGACCAAACCTCCTGCAAACTCGAAAATCGGATGTGCTTCCCGGAAATGTGGTTGCCAAAGGAAACTGGGGTTTGTCCCTTGTAGGACTGGCTGATCGAGCTGTTAACTTATTAGTTGCATGGCACCTGGAATGCACATCCGAATCCACATCCAAATGCCACGCAAACATTCATGACGCTGCGTGAATCGTCGACGTGCGTCAACAGTGCGTGCCCGCGCACGCAAGTGCACTATTAAAACTTTCGAAGATCTTTGATTTCAATCAGCAGTTGCATATTGAGATCCTGAACGTCCGGGTGAAAATGGGGCATTCCTTGGGATTGAGGCGCTACTTTTCTGAGGTATGCCAATTTCATTCATTGCGATCCGAAGACTTGTTGCTATTAAAAATGGGCATATGACTAACAATATACAAATGGCAGGTTAAAACCTACTACCCTCAGGTAATCCAACATGGCCGCTTGCTGCGCGTCAATTTCATGTGGAAAATCATCGCTCTTCTCCATGACAACTTTCATTGTCAAAGGGAAAGTGACGAGCAACGTAAGTGGCCACGGTTCAGTCATATGGACCTAACATGACTTCACCCAATTCTGGTTGGTGGTATACCTGCCCCTCTGAAAAATATGGAAGTCAAATGGGATTATTGTTCCCAATAGATGGAAAGTCATAAAAGCCATGTTTCAAAGAATGTTGGTGAATGATCGTTGATAATTGGTTCCAAACCACCAATCAGCAATTCTGGAACCTAACATGACCTAATGTCCGCTGACGAAATCTGCAAAAAAATCCGAAGATTTCCAGGAAAAAACATCACCTCACCAAGGTATCTCCGGTTTTTTGTTGCGGAAGGTACCGCCCAATGATAGAGGCTTCGCACACCGTAACAAACTACAGAGCTTATCCATACCCATGAATAACTATTCCTGGTAAACTCAGGATGAACATCGATTAACATCGATTAGCTATCGCAAAATCAGCCTTTCCCTGCATTTTCCATCCGATTTTTGTCCTTGGATCCCCACGTCCCACGGCAGTTCCAGCGTGTCCTCGCTCTCGGCGCTACTGTCGCTGTCGCCGCCACTGTCCGGCAGCTGCATCTGGGCCGACAAGCGGCCCAGCAGAAGACCACTCTCAGCACCGGGGCAGAAGAACTTCACCTGGGGTTTCCATCAGTGGTGGTACCCCCATAGCTGGATGGTTTACTTCATGGAAAATACCATTGAAGTGGATGATTTGGGGGTACCCCTATTTCAGGAAACCTCCATATGATCAAAATCTAAGAACAATAAAAGCAATAAAACATAATAGAATAGTGCTGCTGCTGCTTCTGCTCCTACTACTACTACTACTGCTACTACTGCTAGTACTGCTGCTACTACTACTACTGCTACTACCCCAACTACTACTACTACTACTACTACCACTACCTGGTAATATGATGGTAATAGCAATTAATAATAGTAAAAAAGGAGGAATGGATAGGAATGGTAATATAATGCACGTAGAATATGTAGAATACTGATGATGGCAATATCATGTTACTGGTATGATTACTATATTGGCATGTTACAACGAATGTAAAATTACAATACATATGTTATGGTGTATAAATTGTAATCTATAAATTGTAATCTATTGCTAATAACTGAAAGATAATGTAATGATCATACACTAGTAATACTTCTATCAGAAATACTAATAATGATAGTTAATATAGTGATTATGGCACTGATTGCAATAATAAAGGATATATAATAGTAATAACTATTATAATGTTAACATATTAGCGATGGGTAAATAAGAAAAATAATGAACAACACATACATGGTTTCAGATGAAATTTTAATAGGTATGATGGCAATGGTATCAAAGGGTGATCATAAGATCATAGACTTGTAAGGCTGATCATTATTGCAGGTACAAGTCGATGTTCCCCTGGTAATTATAACGGACATAGAATTATACCTGCCATTCCTCTGGGAATGCCCAAATTACTGTTGTAATGGGCACATAGCAATATTGAATGTGGCCAAAAGCTGATATGCGCAATTGCCAGTACCATTGTGATGGGTATAGTTGTAGTATTAGTTGTAGTATAACATAGCTGAGTTGCCCAATGAACTTCAATGGAACATATTTTATCTGCCATTCTGTGCAACAATGTAAGGTATATCTTTGCTGTTCTTAAACTTTAGCATATATATAGATACAAATGAATTGTAGAAGAGCGCAAAAGATGTGGATGATCAATCAGAATATTGGTAGATAACACCAGGAATATCAGGGCCGGTACGGGCAGTTTTATCCAAAGTTGTAAAGAACTAAGCATAGTCACTGAAATATAGCAAATATCATGCATTATATGTTTGAAAACAATGTGGTACATATGTGTAGTGGGAATCAATTCGCATGGTAAGGGTGTAAATAATGGACATGTCACTGGTCTGTGCTGGGCAAATGGCTCCTCAGGTATGTTGTTTGTTTAAGTTCCCACTAATTATCGCCAGGGATATAAATGTATAAACCTAATAATGGGTTAATCTGTAATTTATAACTGTAGATGAATCTCCGTCATAATTCCAACCGTTTTCGGTTTTATAAAAGAACTCGCAGTAGCTCTCGGTTGGGGGCCCATCGTCATAATTCCAACCGTTATTGGGTTTATAAAAGAACTCGCAGTAGCTCTCGGTTGGGGGCCCATCCTGCAAACATGGGCGTGAGAGCAAGGGGGCTATAGAAAGAATACTTGGTAATGAATGCTATCCACTAAAATTTGATGTTCCTTTTGTTCCAGGGGTTGCTGTGCAACCAGGGTTTTGAAGGAACAAGCTGTAACTTTCACTATCATGCCACAACAACAGTGAGCCAGCGCTGCCAGCAACAACATTGAGCCAATGCTGCCAGCAACAACATTGAGCCAATGCTGCCAGCAACAAGATTGAGCCAATGCTGCCAGCAACAACATTGAGCCAATGCTGCCAGCAACAGCATTGAGCCAATGCCGCGAGCAACAGTGAGCCAGCGCCAACATTGAACCAGTGCTGTCGCAGCAACTTTCATTGAGCCAAGAGCCAATGCTCGAAACGACAGAACCGGTGGGTCTCCAGAAAAAATGGGATAGATAAAAGTGGTTGGTGTAAAAACAGTTGTCATAAACAATGGTATACTATATATATAATAATGATATATAATAATAATTTATAAGAATAATATAGAATAATAACATATTGTCACACAATGATCATAAATGAAATAACATACTGTGGTCATTGATCAATAGTTTTGATGACAAGGACGGCTCAACGGCTGTTGCTGCTGACAGCATTGGCTCAATGGTTGTTGTGACAGTTATGGCTCAATGATTGTTGTGACAGTTTTGGCTCAATGGTTGTTGTTGTGACACCATTGGCTCAATGAATGTTGTTGTGACAGCAGTGGCTCTCAATGAATGAATGTTGTTGTGACAGCACTGGCTGTGATGACTGGATGACTGTTTGCTCAAAACCCTGGTTGCACAGCAACACCCGGAACAAAAGGAACAAAGAATTAAAATACATTGGGCATGACAAAAAGGTATATCTCTGGTTGGTGGTTGAGCCACCCCTCTGAAAAATATGATAGTCAGTTGGGATGATTATTCCCAATATATGGAAAAATAAAAGCCATGTTCCAAACCACCAACCAGCCATCACCCTCTGTTAAACTAACATAACTATGGAAAATCACCATGCTATTAATGGGTAAACCCACTATAAACAATAAGTGATCTATGTTCAAACTGTGTCTCGCGGTGATCTGGGCCAACTGTTACCGTTTGAGGAGATGACCTCCCAAAACACCCAATTTCATGGTGAGGTGAACAAGGTCAGCGAGGAAAAATCAAGGACCCGAAATTTTCGTGATCCTGATCTGACAAGCTGATGATTCCCCCAGCTGAGGAAATGGCTTACAACTGGCTGATTCACTGAGTTCAGAAAGTCATTTGCAAATTGGGAAATGGATGGATATATAGACCATATATCCATGAATAGCTTCTAGTAAGCCCTTGAAGAAAAATCGACACGTCAATTCTCACCATTTCATCCGGGATTTTCCCACTTGTTCTGCATCTTGTTGGGTCATCGCCAAAGGTACAGCGGGCAACTCATGGACGAAGCTGCGGCCGCAGTAGTGGGCGTTCACATGGTCCTGTGGCTGTTCCGAATTTCTTTGAAAGGTATGAGGAACCAATGTTGGAAACCCAATTATATAATCTTATTTGGGATATCTGCATGAAACTAATGTTGGGAACTCTTATGTGGGATATCTGGATGAATATTGGATACATAGTGGGAGAAAACTTCATAATTGTGGCATAACTATAAGTCATACTAGTAACCATCCCCAAGGTTTATTTCATTCTGTGCCCCTAGAAATGTGATGATGTAAAATGACCCCCCAAATGGTTGGCTAATAGTTCAGCAATAGATCGTTGAATTCGATGATTTACGATAGATGCCAGGGTTGGTGATATACCTACACCCCTGAAAAATATGAGTCCGATTGGATCACCAGTATAATATGGGAATATCATGCACCGATAGATGGGAATAGGGTGATATAATCCTACCCCCTGATCAAATAGACACACCGAAAAAATGGTCCCAAAAAAATGTCGTGAAAAATACCCCGTTGAAACCCATGGTTTTCTGGTGTTTAATATTAGCATGGCAGGGTATGGGGTAGATATCAAGGGAAGATCATAGGAACATCACAGGGGCTTCTTGTGGGTGTGTCTGAAAATGGATGCCTTCAAACCTGGCAGCAAAATAGGAAACTGATGATAAAGCAATGAATCAGTGGTAGCCGGTAGCCTATTTTCAGACAAACCCATATGTGTTATATTAGATTTCATGAATCTAAGCCATTATATACCCTCTGGCAAGCTATATAACATAACTATGGAAAATCACCATTTTCAATGGGTAAATCAACTATTTCTATGATTCTATGGTCATTTTATGATGGAATTTTAGGAGCACCATTTAGTGCGATGATTTTCCCAGCAAACCTCATTTAGTTCAGGGATTTCCCAGCCACGTTTGATGACACCACACGCTATAGCAGCTATAGCACCATCTGTAAATCCAATTAGCAGTAGGAATAGCAACATGAATGATGCACATGAGAAGTAACAGTAGTTCAAGAGTATACCCTGTTCATATAACTGGAACTATTTCGACCATCGTAGTTACTATTGCTATCAATAACTGACAATAGAAACTAGCAATTGTGATATTCATAACTAATTATAAGTAAATAAGTGAAACTAACCAATTAAGATCCATACTATCAATTATAAATTATAAGGTTAATATTGAATTTCAGGGATCAGTGGCTTCTACCCTAAAACTTGCTTAATGTACTATTCACATTTTTTCTATTCAAAACATGGTTATGTGAATTTTGGGTTAATAGTTAACATACTTTAACTAAAATCCTACTACTGTAGAAATACTATGATGTTGATCTGAACGTTGTAATTTCTAAAAAACCGCATTATTGACACATACTATTCACAATACCCTCTGGTAAACGTTTACATAGCTATTGAAAATCACCATGCTATTAATGGGCAAATCAACTATTTCTATGGGTCATTTTCAATAGCTTTTTGTTAGTCATTAATTGAGGGTAACTGATCGCTTCCAAGCCCCAGCATCCTGAACCCAGATGTGCACTTGTTGACGACAGCTGGGCTCAACCTGGCAACTTTTTTTTGGTGGATGTTCCCTAGTTATAGGGGAAATACGAGGAACTTCATCTGTTATGGTGGGAATATGTGGGTCATGCCGTGTTTTGCTTGATGGTTTGCTATGTGAACTCACCATTTTGAATAGGACATTCATGGGAATATCATAATTTTTGGATGGGGACTGCTCCGCGTAATCCCACTTATATAGTTGTGGCAAACGACAAATGACTGGTAGCCATTGGGGATGGTGATCGAGGGACAGGCACATTCCACTGCAGTCCCAGCCACCCATTCCAGGAGGTTGGGAAGTTTCTCTTGCCTCACGACAGGTGCGGTGCCCTCCTGCTTTAACTGGGAAATTCCCGCACTAAATGGAGGTTTCAATGGGAAAACAACATCAGAAAATATGGCAAATATGAGAGCATGAGCATCATGGAACATCCGTTATAGATGGAGATCTTAAATCAGTAATCATCTCTAAGTGGGGGAATTTTCCAGCAAGCCATATTTGGTTGACGGAGGGGAATGTTTTTTGCCGCCCTTTTAAGCAAGAAGGGATCTGAAGCAATCAAAGTGGGTTGCTTATTATCCTAGATACCATCTGGAAATTAAATCTCGGATGACACATCCAAATCTTTGAGACTTAATGGAGGCTCTTTTTGCTAAACCAGCTTCGATTGCCCGGGGAAGATCGAACCGGGCTGGTTTCATGTGGCTTCAGGGCTAAGAGATGCCTTCCCAGATGTGACCAGAAACACGACTAGACTGGACTACACGGTCGCAAGCCCCCCAAATCACCAGAAGCAAACGCTTTCTTCAGATCCTCTCAATATCAGTCACATTGAACTTCTTGCAATTTCACTCAACTCCTTGAGTTTCAAGATCAACCCTCCCATCTTTCACAACTCTTCCATGTTCACCAATGGGCCAAAATCGGGTGTCCCAAGATTCGAAAGTTGACGACACAGAAGTCGAAACTTTCTGATCTTCTCGGTCTAAACTCATGACCCACACCACAATCACTGGTGAAACATCCATTCTTCGTGGGTCAAATCCCTTTGGTTTTGGTGAATAAGATCCCCAATTTACTTGCTAAGTAGGCGGATCCTCACCAGTTGCTAAATAGTTGGCTTACCCTCTGGTAAACTAACATAACCATGGAAAATCACCATTTTCAACGGGAAAATCAGCTATAAATCGCCATTTTCAATAGCAAACTGTTAAATTACCAGAGGGTACCCCTTAGGCTATCCCCATCAAATCACCGTTTTTCATGGTGAACTCGTCCACCGTTCTGAACACGTCTCGGCGCCGTGTTTGAGAGACGTCCACGAAGTCAAAACTGGCGGACTTGACCCAAAAACCTGGCGGATGTTTGGATTCGCCACCGGGGGGATGAAGAGAATGTTCTTTCTTTTTTCTAGAGATATAACAAAATGGTTGATTTACCCACTAAAAATGGTGATTTTCTACAGCTATGTAAACGTTTACCAGAGGGTATATGAACCATCTTTTTGTTAGAGATAGAATAAGTTATATACTGGTTGGTGGTTGAGCCACCCCTCTGAAAAATGATGGAGTTCGTCAGTTGGGATGATGAAATTCCTAATATGGAAAAATAATGAAAAATAAAAAATGTATCTGTCAAACCACGAACCAGTATAGTTAGTAACAAACAATTTATATCGTTAATAGTTGTATAGTTTATATAGTTGTAAAGTTATAGACGATATTAGTTTGTTTCTATATACCCCAAAATGATGAAGAACAGTTACAATCCGAAGCTTAATAGTTTGTAATTGTGAACACGGTTAAGAAAAACCACCAGGAAAAAGACAATTTTCCTGTATCTACCATCTTGGATATTATATGGGTAATCACTAGCTACAAAATAGTCTAGTTAACTTATAAATCATATTTCACCATCTTGAAAAGCCTGAAATAAGGCCATTTGGGGATGATTCCTAATATTCCAATGACGTCAAGACGTGAGGTCATTCGAAATCATCCAGAGTTATCTTATTTAGCTGACTTTTCTTAACCATTAAAACCAATATAAATCAATATACAAATCATATGAATCCTGGTGGATAATTTGGATCAATTCCATATCCTACAATGTGGGGCCCCCCAAGATAGCTAAGTTGGTTTATGAACCCCATGATAACTATAGTTATTTGCGCACCATAAACCATAGTGAAATGGAAGTTATTTACCCACCAACTGAACGCTATCTTGGGGGCCCCATATCCAACAGTCGTTTCATGTCGTGAAACAACCAACCGTTCGCTCGCCGGATTCGGGGCCCTCGGCGCCCCGAAACCGGGGAAATCGCCGCCTGATTCCGGCGCCATGGCATCCACCAGAAGCCGCGCGCCAGAAATCTCCTCCAAATCCCTGGAAGCCAGGAATTTCCGGTCTTTTGGTACCTATCATTTGTTATGTCACTTATTAATACTTATTACTGTTGGTTAAAAAAATGGATTTATAAATGGTCATAGAAATGGCTGATTTACCCACTAAAATTGTGATTTTCTACAGCTATGTAAACGTTTAAGAGGGTATATGAACAATTATCTGGTTGGTGGTTGAGCCACCCCTCTGAAAAATATTGGTTGGGATGATGAAATTCCCAACTGAATGGAAACATAAAATTGATGTTCCAAACCACCAATCAGAATTTGTTTTGTCGCTTATTAATATCATTGGATTGGTTTAAGGGAAAATTTACAGGAAACCATGTTTTTTACTTTTAAATGTGGGGGTGTCCTTGAATTTTTTCCGTAAACCAATCCAATGATAATATTTATTACTGTTAGTAATAGTATGGGATTTATTACTGTTATGTCAATTATGCTTCTAATTATAATATGTTTTTATTATAGTGAATAGTTGGAATTTTATTCATAGTACTAGAGACGATACTAACATAGGTACAGTATATTCCAACTATGGTCGATATGGGATTTAGGTGATATACCCACCGGTAGTCAACGTGGCTAGCTGGGAAATCCCCGGTAAATGGAGGTTTGAATGGGAACATCAGCTATAAAAGGTGGAATTTCTATTGCCTTTTCTATTGCCATGTTTGATTAATTGGGGGTATTATGGGGTATTACCTTGCTGTCATGTCCCTTGGTGCCCTTGCGTGGCGGCCTGCAATCCCAGACAGGCTGGGTGCCAAGATTGGATGTCCGTTGATGTCCGTTGAACTGCAATAGCTGTTGTATGCTGTGGCAAATGCTCGGCGAAATGAGCCATGCTTTGGGCCCCTTGGTTCTTTCACATTCTTGAGCCATTCGCAATGGTTGGCCCAATCTTGTATGGCCTGGCTTGACTCAGTACGCAGGTGCTTCGGTCGTATGGGTTGGACGTATGTGTGAGCACCTTCAAGTTGGACTGGCATCCTGGTAGCGGCTCCGGGGCTTTCACAGTCCATGCTATGAAAATCACCTGAAATGCGAAATGTTGGGTCAGGAACAGTAGCTGCTAAGCTTTAGCCAAACCAGATGGGGCAGAATCCGTGCTCTCCCAAGATGGAGCGAATGGTAACGTCTGGGATATCAGTTTGGACCAGTTGTCAGTATCGAACTCTGCCTTCCACATGGTACAAGTAAGAGAAACAACCTGACAGGCTTGGATGTCGACTGGTTGGTGGAAGACCTAACCCTCTGAAAAATATGAGTTCGTCAGTTGGGATGATGACATTCCCAACTGAATGGAAAGTCAGAAAAGCCATGTTCAAAACCACCAACCAGATAATAGTTGGACTATAGTTGGTTTTAGTATGGGTATTATGGTTACTATGGACTATAGTTGGTGAAAAATGCTCCAAACCACCAACCAGTCGATTTGTTTCGTCTTTTTTGGAGAGAAATACCCTTGGCACAAAAAAATGCGGGATCCGAAACCTGCCATAAAATCACCGGTCCCGGTCTTTGACGAATTCTGGCTGCCATGTTTCTATCCCCATTACCCTCTGGTAATTTAACTATAGCTATTGAAAATGGCCATTTATAGTTATGTTAGTTTACCGGAGGGTAGCCATTTTGGGGGGGCATAACTCAATTTTCATATACAAACCCATGCTTATCATTCTTTATAAGTCACTTGCAGATATAGTCTTTGGTCAAAGGTCAGGTCTCTGCGAGTTCTGTTGGGTAAGTTTGTCATTTTCACCAAATTCTAGTGGTTTCATCCGCGACTTCGGATCTTCAAAACCTAGATCTTCACGGCCTATCTTGGATAGCTAGCCCAACAAAAAGGCTGGTGTGATTCCCACTTATGGCCACAGATTTTCGGTACAAAACCACCGGTTCACCGGTTAAGCCGTTCACTGAATCCGATGGTGGCCATGACTTCAAGGCGACGACCAAATCAACGGTCTGACCGTTTGACTTTCCCTGAATAATTCATGTCCCATTAGTCAAAATTCCAAAGCCAATATCCTATTCATATTCGATTTTTGTACAACTACGTCTCCCCATTCAATTTTCATGACTTGGATTTGAGTCAGGAAATTTCATAAATAACAAATTTGCCGGCCCTTAATCAATTCTCCATTTCCAGTGGATTTCCAGTGGGAAAAAAGCCGCATCACCATTCAATTTATGGATTAAGATGTTATAATGAAAAGTTATAATCCAATTACCCTCTGGTTATTTAACATATATAAACAATGATCCATTTATAGATGTTCCGTTCTTTTTTAAGTGATGATTTTCCATGGCAAAGTGTTAGTTATTTATAACCAGGTTGTATATAATAACCCTACTGGGTAGTCATGATCTTCCCATCGATTCCCATCGCCCAGGGGCTGCCAAAAGCGCGTGCTGATGCTTTCCCGGTCGTTCCGTTGGAGATTCTCGGGGCCAGCACTGCACCCCAGCAGAAACCTGCGATTTCAATCCATGGGCAGCACGGGGTTACCGTTACCCGATGCGGCGTTAGGGAAATAAAAAAAATGGGGAGTTCTACGGCCGGAAGCAAGAGAAATTAGGGATTCACTACGGCCGGACTTGGGGAGTGGCTTATCATGGGGACCTCACGGGACCCAAACGGTACCATGGTCACTTGTGACCCTGTTATCCGGTCACTTGTGACCCTATTCTACCCGGTCACTTGCGATCCTATTTTCCGGTCACCTGCGACCCTATCCCTTTAGTTACACTCCCCCCCCTGCGTTCCACCATACAATGGTCTCCATTCTACTTCTTTATTTAAACTTCCCCCCCTGCGTTCCACCAAACCATGGTCTCCATTCTAATTCTTTATTTAAACTTCCCCCCCCTGCGTTCCACTAAACCATTGTCTCCGTTCTACTTCTTTATTTAAACTTCCACCCCCTACGTTCCAGCAAACCATGGTCTCCATTCTAATTCTTTATTTAAACTTCCCCCCTGCGTTCCACCAAACCATGGTCTCCATTCTACTTCTTTATTTAAACTTCCCCCCCTGCGTTCCACTAAACCATGGTCTCCGTTCTACTTCTTTATTTAAACTTCCCCCCCCCTGCGTTCCACTAAACCATTGTCTCCATTCTACTTCTTCATTTAAACTTCCCCCCCCTGCGTTCCACTAAACCATTGTCTCCATTCTACTTCTTTATTTCAACTTCTCCCCCCCTGCGTTCCACCAAACCATTGTCACCATTCTACTTCTTTATTTAAACTTCCCCCCCCTCCGTTCCACCAAACCATGGTCTCCATTCTAATTCTTTGTTTAAGCTTCCCCCCCTGCGTTCCACTAAACCATGGTCTCCATTCTACTTCTTTGTTTAAACTTCCCCCCCTGCGTTCCACTAAACCATTGTCTCCATTCTACTTCTTTATATAAATTTCCCCCACCTAAACCATTGTCACCATTCGATTTCTTTATTTAAACTTCCCCCCCTGCGTTCCACTAAACCATGGTCTCCATTCTATTTCTTTATTTAAACTTCCCCCCCCTGCGCTCCACCATTCAATGGTCACCATTCGACTTCTTCATTTTAACTTCCTCCCCCATGCGTTCCACACTGCAATGGTCTACAATGTAACTCTTCTTGCTCCCTGCAGTCCACAAAGCCATGGTATATAGTATATATATATATATATCCTTCAAAAACCTACATATGTTTCTATCTGCGTTTTGAACTCTAAAACCAAGCTTTTCTGCGATGCTTCCTTCAAAAATGAAGCTTCGAAACTCAAAAACCAAGCTTTTCTGCGAGACTTCCTTCAAACATGGAGCTTCGAAGCTCTAAAACGAAGCTTTTCTGCGAGATTTCCTTCAAAAATGAAGCTTCGAACCTCCAAAACAAAGCTTTTCTGCGAGACTTCCTTCAAACATGGAGCTTCGAAGCTCTAAAACGAAGCTTTTCGGCGAGACTTCCTTCAAAAATGAAGCTACGAAACTCAAAAACCAAGCTTTTCTGCGATGCTTCCTTCAAACATGGAGCTTCGAAGCTCTAAAACGAAGCTTTTCTGCGAGATTTCCTTCAAAAATGAAGCTTCGAAGCTCTAAAACAAAGCTTTTCTGCGAGACTTCCTTCAAAAATGGAACTTCGAAGCTCTAAAACGAAGCTTTTGTGCGAGATTTCCTTCAAAAATGAAGCTTCGAAAAACAACGAAGCTTTTGTGCGAGATTTCCTTCAAAAATGAAGCTTCGAAGCTCTAAAACGAAGCTTTTCTGCGAGACTTCCTTCAAAAATGATACTTCGGGCACGAATAGGGTCACAAGCGACCACAAAGGGGACACACCAATTTTGTGTGACAGGCGTGGGACTCCAAGCACACTTGGTCACTTGTGACCCTATGGTACATTGGTCGCTTGTGACCCCCCCCTGCGCTCCACCATTCAATGGTCACCATTCGACTTCTTCATTTTAACTTCCTCCCCCATGCGTTCCACACTGCAATGGTCTACAATGTAATTCTTCATTTAGACTTGCTCCCTGCAGTCCACAAAGCCATGGTATATAGTATGTATATATATATATCCTTCAAAAACGTTTCTATCTGCGTTTTGAACTCTAAAACGAAGCTTTTCTGCGAGACTTCCTTCAAAAATGAAGCTTCGAAACTCAAAAACCAAGCTTTTCTGCGGTGCTTCCTTCAAAAATGGAGCTTCGAAGCTCTAAAACGAAGCTTTTCTGCGAGATTTCCTTCAAAAATGAAGCTTCGAACCTCTAAAACAAAGCTTTTCTGCGAGACTTCCGTCAAACATGGAGCTTCGAAGCTCTAAAGCGAAGCTTTTCTGCGACTTCATTCAAAAATGAAGCTTAAGCTTCGAAACTCAAAAACAAAGCTTTTCTGCGATGCTTCCTTCAAAAATGGAGCTTCGAAGCTCTAAAACGAAGCTTTTCTGCGAGATTTCCTTCAAAAATGAGGCTTCGAACCTCCAAAACAAAGCTTTTCTGCGAGACTTCCTTCAAACATGGAGCTTCGAAGCTCTAAAACGAAGCTTTTCGGCGAGACTTCCTTCAAAAATGAAGCTTCGAAACTCAAAAACCAAGCTTTTCTGCGATGCTTCCTTCAAAAATGGAGCTTCGAAGCTCTAAAACGAAGCTTTTCTGCGAGATTTGTTTCAAAAATGAAGCTTCGAAGCTCTAAAACAAAGCTTTTCTGCGAGACTTCCTTCAAAAATGGAGCTTCGAAGCTCTAAAACGAAGCTTTTCTGCAAGACTTCCTTCAAAAATAAAGCTTCGAAACTCAAAAACGAAGCTTTTGTGCGAGACTTCCTTCAAAAAAGACGCTTCGAAACTCAAAAACCAAGCTTTTCTGCGAGACTTCCTTCAAAAATGATACTTCGGGCACGAATAGGGTCCCAAGCGACCACAAGGGGACACACGCAATTTTGTGTTGACGGGCGTGGGACTCCAAGCCCCTTGTCCCTTGTGACCCTATGGTACTTGGTCGCATTGTGACCCCCCCCCTGCGCTCCAAACCATTCATGGTCACCATTCGACTTCTTCATTTTAACTTCTCCCATGCTGCGTTCCCCTCCCTGCAATGTCTCAAGTAATTCTTCATTTAGACTTTGCTCCCTGCAGTCCACAAAGTCCCCCCCATGGTAATACTGTATGTATTATATAGTATCCTCAAAACGTTTTTCTAAAAATCTGCGTTTTGACTCTAAAACAGAAGCTTTTCTCTCTTCTGCGATACTTCTTCAAAGAAGCTTCGAAACTCAAAAACCAAGCTTTTCTGCGGTGCTTCCTTCAAAAATGGAGCTTCGAAGCTCTAAAACGAAGCTTTTCTGCGAGATTTCCTTCAAAAATGAAGCTTCGAACCTCTAAAACAAAGCTTTTCTGCGAGACTTCCTTCAAACATGGAGCTTCGAAGCTCTAAAGCGAAGCTTTTCTGCGAGACTTCATTCAAAAATGAAGCTTCGAAACTCAAAAACCAAGCTTTTCTGCGAGACTTCCTTCAAAAATGGAGCTTCGAAGCTCTAAAACGAAGCTTTTCTGCGAGATTTCCTTCAAAAATGATACTTCGGGCACGAATAGGGTCACAAGCGACCACAAAGGGGACACACCAATTTTGTGTGACAGGCGTGGGACTCCAAGCACACTTGGTCACTTGTGATCCTATCTCTTTTGGTTCAAAACGTAGAAACAGTGAATAGGGTCACAAGCGACCAATGTACCACACAAACATATGATACTTGGCTGCTTTGAAATGCTATGTATACCCCGCATCTTGATGGCATCTTGATGGCAAAGTTGGGAAAATGCTAGATTCTCATGGATTTTTAAAAAACCATCTGGGGGGAACCATATGAACAAATCCACATGGCTATGGGATGTGGCCGTGAAGTCCAACGTGGCAACAACGGCTTTCCTTTTTCAGCCACTTCAGCGCCATGACAACAGGAGCCAAGGGGCGGATATTCCATTTATCCATCTAGGTAGAATAAATGCTCGGACTATTCCCAAAAGGAAAACAATGCAAGAAACAAATGACCTGAGAGATCTTCTATGTGAAGATGACTATGTATCGTATCAACCTTTGTTGTCAGGTTGAGACCACCCCGTATCGAAAAGGGAAAACAAACAAAAACATATTACATCATACTAGACGACGGATGGCCCGAGAGCGTAGAGGAGCAGGGTCTTCTCTTGTTAGTATGGAGACGCAATTTTAGAAACGATGTATGAAAGATGTGTTATAGGCAGTCGAGAAGAGGAGTATCAAGACCAAATAGTGAGAAGCTTTTACACAGACACTTTTACACAGAAAGCTTTTACCCACAGAAGCTTTTACATACAGAAGCTTTTACATACAAACACTTTTACGCACAGACGCTTTTACACACAAACCCTTTGACACACAGACGCTTTTACACACAGACGCTTTTTACACACAGACGCTTTTTACACACAGACGCTGTCACACACAAACACATGTACACACAGAGGCTTTTACACAAACACTTTGACACAAACACTTTGACACAAACACTTTTACACACAGAAGCTTTTACATACAAACACTTTTACACACAGACGCTTTTACACGCAAACGCTTTGACAAACAGACGCTTTTACACACAGACAACCTCTACACACAGACGCTTTTCACACGCAAACGCTTTCACACACAAACACATTTACACACAGAGGCGTTGCATACACAGAAACCGGAACACAAACAGCGGGTGACACCACAAAACCTGTACACAACAGACGCTTTTACACACAGACACTTTGACACACAGACGCTTTCTTCACACAGACGCTTTTAACACCCAGGAGAGACCTTTTACACCCAGACGCTTTTGACACACAGGCGCTTTACACAACTACAAGAACGGCACAGGTAATCGCACTTTTACCTCATAGTTTTGTGGCCGATCGATCCCTCATTTCGCCCGAAAGGGTTGCTCCAGGACAGGTAAAATCGCACTTTTACCTCAGTTTTTTGCCGATCGACCCTCAATTTCTTGCGAAAGGGTTGCGTTAGGCACACTAAAAATCGCAGTTGTTTACCTCAGTTGTTTTTTTTTTTTGTGCGATCGACCCTCATTTCGTGCGACAGGGTTGCTTTAGCACACGTAAAATCGCAATTTTACCTCAGTTTTTGCCGATCGACCCTCATTTCGTGCGAAAGGGTTGCTCCGGGGCAAGTCAAATCGCAATTTTACCTCAGTTTTTGCCGATCGACCTTCATTTCGTGCGAAAGAGTTGCTCCGGGGCAAGTCAAATCGCAATTTTACTTCAGTTTTTGCCGATCGACCCTCATTTCGTGCGAAAGGGTTGCTCCGGGGCAAGTCAAATCGCAATTTTACCTCAGTTTTTGCCGATCGACCCTCATTTCGTGCGAAGGGGTTGACGTTTCGTGACTCGCCGCCGGCACCACCCTCGGCCTTAAGAGAGAAAGATAAAAAGAAGGCATGAGAGAGAAGGTGAGCAGGTGTGAAGATGAGCAGATGTGAAGATGAGCAGATGTGAAGATGAGAAGATGGGAAGGTGTGAAGATGAGCAGATGTGAAGATGAGCAGATGTGAAGATGAGCAGGTGTGAAGATGAGCAGGTGTGAAGATGAGCAGATGTGAAGATGAGCAGATGTGAAGATGAGCAGATGTGAAGATGAGCAGATGTGAAGATGAGCAGATGTGAAGATGAGCAGATGTGAAGATGAGCAGATGTGAAGATGAGCAGATGTGAAGATGAGAAGATGTGAAGATAAGAAGATGTGAAGATGAGCAGATGTGAAGATGAGCAGATGTGAAGATGAGCAGATGTGAAGATGAGCAGATGTGAAGATGAGCAGATGTGAAGATGAGAAGGTGTGAAGATGAGCAGATGTGAAGATGAGCGGATGTGAAGATGAGCAGATGTGAAGATGAGCAGATGTGAAGATGAGCAGATGTGAAGATGAGCAGATGTGAAGATGAACAGATGTGAAGATGAGAAGATGTGAAGATGAGCAGATGTGAAGATGAGCAGATGTGAAGATGAGCAGATGTGAAGATGAGAAGATGTGAAGATGAGAGGTTGTGAAGATGAGCAGATGTGAAGATGAGCAGATGTGAAGATGAGAGGATGTGAAGATGAGAGGATGTGAAGATGAGCAGATGTGAAGATGAGAGGATGTGAAGATGAGATGTGAAGATGAGAAGATGTTTTACAGACCCCCACTATTGGAAGAACCCTGCGCTCAGACGCTCTCGGGAATTACATCATTATTACCAGGAACCTACTCTTCAGCAAGGTTACCCACATATCCAGGTTTGTCTGAGAGACCCCCCAAATCCCATACTTCATCATTCTCTCCGTTTGAGTCGCCCGATTTTTCAGGTCACTCCTCGGTTTTTGGACCCATATGGACCAACCCAAACATCATACAGTTGATTGTAGGTCTCACTAAATCCCATTATGCCCTATAAAACGGTTGGGTTTCTACCCTGCTTTGTTGGCAAATTGGGACCCATGTGGCCGTGGATAAATGATATCCACTTCCTTTTGATAGTTAAAAGCCTACAACCCCTATAATTATCTGATGATTCAATCCCACCAATTTCCATGCAACTGGGTACTTTGAATGGCTATGAGAGTCCTTCTATCTATCATCATAAATTGTTTGGTTTATATAATCCCCATCGATGATTTTCCCCTTTCAAAGAACCATGCACGGTTGGTTCAAAACCCATGCCGCATGCCGCGCTTCATATCATGCCCACTGGTGTCATCCACCTTCACTGAATCCTGTCGCCACGACGGCTAGGAACACAGTTACGGGGATAAGGGGACTTTTTCATGGGAATTACATGGGACATACATGGACATACCATCTGGTAATTTAACCATAGCGGAAAATGAGCGATTTTAGATGATGTATTCTTTAAACACGGCCGGGCCATTTCATGTTTTTTTTGGATTACCAAATCCAGTGTTGTGGTGAACCGCTCCGGATTGATCTGGTGGCAGTTAATGTAATTATTATTGCAGCAAATGCACGCCTTAATATCAACCAGTTGGCTCATTAAAAAAACAGAAAAACCAGGCTGAAAAAAGTACACATAATACACCACAAAAACCTATCCATTGTTTATCCCATTCGGATCAAAAGGTAATTCCACGGTGATTTCCACTGATAATAATCTATGATCATGTGGCTCATAAACTGTATCGAAGCATAGAATTCACCTAGTTATAAACTAACCTATCCCAGAAATACGAAAGTTCACAGGAAACCTCTAGATGATAAACGGGAAAAACCCTTGGGTCCGGTTATCCGGTTGATGTTCCAGTAAACCAATCCGGATGTAGGCCTTTCCAGGCATCATGGCGAGTCATTACCAGGGTGATAGTTTCATAACATGCAATAACCATATAATGTGGTTAAAACAATGCCATGTTTACCATCCCCCAGGAAAATCACCATTCTTAATCATTTTTATAGGCGGTATGGAAATCCCATTCCCAGGAAAATGGGTAGTAAAAAATGCATTGTTTTAACCACATTATACCAGATGGTAAACCACTTTTAACCATTATTAATATCTTTTAACCACTATAAACGACTATTGCCACATTGATGATCATTGTGAACCAATAATCACCATTAATGATCATTATCAACATTAATGATCATTATTAACATTAATGATCATTATTAACCATCATTGATGATCATTATTAATTACCATGGTTGCGCACCTTTTAACCACATTAAACCACCATTTTTCCTTGGCAACGCCACCGCATTTTCCGCCCAAACGACCGCCACCGCCTTCTCTTGTGGATCCGCCGCGATGCCGATAAAGTGCCGCGCGGAGGCGCTGGAAACGCTGCCTGGGATGTCTTTTTCCCTCCTCCTCTCCATATATAGTTTTATAATGTTATATAGATATATAGATAGATAGACATACACACATATATATATATACACACACTATGACATATAAGAACCTACTTTATTCTATTATACAATTATCTAAACCTAAACGTTAATTTTTACTGGAGAGTACATCTGGAGTAACATTTCCATGCATTGTCCCAAGCTGTCGTGTGGAAGCTTCCCAAAATGACTGGCCGACCCATGGCCATGGCACCGCAGATCTTGACATGGAAAATCTCCGCACTGAAAGGACCGTTGTTGCTGATCATCTGAACCTTGGCGATTTCCAGAAATTTGTGGAAGTGTTTCTTTTCGTGACGAAAAGTGGTCGAATTGCAAAAGAACATCACTGGATTTAATGGGATTTAATGGGATATACTATGATATACTATGGGATGTGGATTGATGAATGAAACTGTTTGTGAACTTGTAAGATACTTTTGTTGGTCAAGCTTTTGGGAACTCGAAAATTGCAATAGAGCCATAACAACCCCCCCATGGTATCATTTCTTGTGCCTATTTCCCGGCTACATTACTTTCGATAGCGGGCATAGAGTGCCCTAGGTGTTGTGGCATCACCAACATATTTTTGGACAACTCACCAACATTGCAGAGACTTTCGGTGATGCAACTATCAAAAAATCACCAGTCTGAGTGCACAGTTCTAGTTGCTTCAATCCACATTTTCTCCAGAAATCTCAGGCTTTCGGTGCTCAAGTCCCATTTTTTGCCGGAAAAAAATGCGAGTTTCAATCAAACTTTTTAGGTGGTTTCAATCTCAATCCAAAACATGGTTGAAACCCGATCAAACATGGTGGTTTCAATCTCAATACAATTTCAATATCAGTTTGGCTGCCCAATCTTTGGATATCTTTGGTGCTTTCCAGGGTTTCAATTGGAGGATTATTCCAATGATACCCTCTGGTTATGACTAACAGTTCGCCATGGAAGCCATGGCCCATAGAAATAGATGGTTTACCATGGCCCTCCAATGTTGTTCAGACCGTTTCGGTCGCATCCTCCACCCATTCTTTTTCTCAACGCAGATCCCTAGGCTGCGCGACGCGCGCTGGCCGCCATGGGAAGAGTTGTGGCACTGGGAGGTGGCGAATGGGGCGAACATCCCAACCAAAAAAAACACATGGCAAGAGATGGCAAGAGCAACTTCTTTCTCCTGAGACTTTAAAAAAAGTACTACCATGATGATGATATTTGTTCTTAAGTTATTATTGTTGCATTTTGGGTTTAAAATTGTTTTAATATTCAAAAAGTCGAGTTTTCGGGACTCCAAAGACTGTCGGGACGGTTCTTCGGGACCTGAACTTGCGCCTCAGCTCGCCGTAGGCCTCCGCAGCCAACGGTGCGGCAAGCGTTGCTCGCCGCAGGTGTCTGGACTAGTGGGAAATGATGAAGCCAAAAAAGAAACTTTGGGGTACTGGGCTGGAAGTGGCTGAAGTGGAAACTTTCTGGAACATCTGGAACAACAATGGTTTGCTTTGTCACAACTGGGGGACTCTCCAGTGCCATTTTCATGGCTTCAATTTCTTAGATCCATGACATCATTGGAAGGCTTTTTGCACCGCATGACCATCCTACAGGAAGCATGGATCCATACTGATATCAGAAAACTTGCTAACCAAGTAGAAACCATCGCTTCAAAATTTCACCTGGAAAACCCGATCGCAGCTGGTCAGCTGGTCGCACCAAATCTTGGCAGCAAAACCTCATCTTTTCTCCGCAAAGAGTGCACCAAACTCACCACGCACCAAACCTCTACATTGCCTCGCCGGTCATAGATTGATCACGACTTCGGGTCATTGGGCGGCGAGACTTTTTTCTTCTGTGTGGCATCATGAATTGGCAATTTCCATGGCTTAGTGATGTTGCGTTCAAAAGCGCAAAAAATATCTCGGAAGAATGATGGTAAATATCCCTAAACCAAACTTTGGAGAGTCTCTTCCATAAAACGAATGAACTCAAAACCATTAAGCCAATTTTGTGGCTACCCTTATTTATATATATTGATATTTGGCCAAAAGACATGCTTCCCCAAGTGAATTCCTTCTGGCTATCCTGGCTATCCATTGATAGTGAGATAACCATCTCCAAATCGAAACGAAGTGACATAAAGAAGACGTAGTTGAAGGGAAATGGAGGCCCTGATGTTTAGTGGATTTTTCTGGGTTCCTTGAGCAAAATTTCTTCACTAAATCTCACTACTGAAATTAAACATCTAAAGGAAAGCATGGGGTTTGCTGCAAAAACTGTAAAGAAAACCAAATCAAGGCCAATCATAGATTAATATCGCCTGAAAAGAGAACGGGGAGAACTGGATGGATGGATCCCCATGGAAGCAAAAGTTGTGCCATACAAATCCCATACAAATCCCCAGGAGTCCGGATCATCAGTCGCAGACCCAAAGTGACCCAAAGCAGGGCTGAAGTTGGGCGTGGGATGAACGCAGTAGATGTTTGGGAAAGCTGAGCCGATCCAGAAAAGATCACAACTAAGAAATCTTTCACACTTGAAAGGCATACCATCAGTCAGCCTGGAGAAAAAACTTCGAAACCCTGACATCTTACAAAATTCCATTGCTAATTTCATTGTTATATTTGTTGTGTGTGTGTATATAATATGTATATATATATAATATGGGTATGGGTGTGATTCCCCTTACTAAGCATCATTCCAGTGATTTCTTTTGGGTTTTTGTCCCTAAAGGTTCTACCGGGGATTATGATTACCCATTAGATATCATAATCCCTGGTAGGATTTTTAGGGACAAACACCTCAGTTTTGGGGACTATTACAGTCCCACTGAGGATATCCCTGTGCCATGCTCAAAAAATGTCAAAAAGGGATATCATCAATGGCCATGACTCAGGAAGCTAAATTGGAGGTACCGATTCCACATATATGGCCTATTTTTTAGGATCCTGAAATTTCCATTGATATCATGGTGTTTATGATCATCCATCAGGTGGCATCCTGACAGTTGGGGATTCTGGTTGCAGCTGATAGGGAGCCCCCGAAAAAATGCATTGTGACTGCTCCCCAAAAAACGATACCAGTGAATATAATCCACAAATAATTCATCACCAACCAACCATTATCTAATTATCAGTTATATCCATTTATATCCACTGATATCTTCATTTCGATGCTTAGAATCCCTCTAAAATGACACACTAATCTGGTTGGTGGTTTCAACCCCTCTGAAAAATATTAGTCAGTTGGGATTATTCTTCCCAATATATTATGGAAAAAATGTTCCAAACCACCAACCAGTAATATAACTAATCATCAACCAAGCGTTTTTTTGTCTTGCAGCCATCCCAGTCCTCCCATGTCGAGGTGTCTCATCCTCTCAAGGGTCGATATTCCGAGATCTTCTGACGAAGGATCAACTTCGCCTGGGCGAAGGGCTTTCAACCCTGGTTGCAAACTGCAACGAAGGTCGGATTTTAGGAGGTTTCAAGAAGGGGTCAGATAACGTCAGATAGTTCCCCACCTGCCAGGTGAGGGTTGTTAGATTTTATGTCAGTTGCCTGGTCCTCCTCCTCCTCCTCTCCTCTCCTCCTCCTCTCGTTGTCCTCCTCCTCTCGTTGTCCTCCTCGTCCTCCTGCTCAACTGCGACTCGCGATCCACAGTGTTCTCTGTCGGACCTCAACCACGACCATCCACGCCAGTGTTCCCTGCCGGACCTCAACCGCGAGTATCCCCGCCCAGTGTTCCCTGCCGGACCTCAACCACGACCATCCACGCCCAGTGTTCCCTGCCGGACCTCAACCGCGAGTATCCCCGCCCAGTGTTCCCTGCCGGACCTCAACCACGACTATCCACGCCCAGTGTTCCCTGCCGGACCTCAACCGCGAGTATCCACGCCAAAAGATATGCCACATAGAGTGCCAGAAGATATGCCAGATAGAATGTTAGAAGATATGCCAGATAGAATGCCAGAAGGTATGCCAGATAGAATGCCAGATAGAATGCCAGATAGAATGCCAGAAGATATGCCAGATAAAGTGCCAGAATGTTTGCCAGATAGAATGCCAGCAGATTTGCCAGATAATATGCCAGAAGATATGCAGAATGCCAGAAGATTTGCCAGATAATATGCCAGAAGATATGCCAGATAGAATGCCAGATGGAATGCCAGAAGATATGCCAGAACATATGCCAGAAGATATGCTAGAAGATATGCCAGAACATCTGCCAGAAGATATGCCAGAAGATATGCCAGAACATCTGCCAGAAGATATGCCAGGTAGAATGCCAGAAGATATGCCAGATAGAATGCCAGATCGAATGCCAGAAAATATGTCAGATAGAATGCCAGAAGATTTGCCAGTAACAAAATGTATAAATGTCATGGTGGGGATCACACGAAGTAAAGTATTTTTTTTGGATCTTAGTAGGATGTTCGATAGATTTGCCAGCTGCTAAGAAAAATATGAAAGTTATAGCCAACAATTCAATAGGTGTACAGCAACCAAAAGAAGATAGAGAAAAGCAAAGATTGCCATATGTTTTAGTCCGATTTTCCCTTCTCTATCTTTTTGAGGGGTCTTGTAACTCATCTTCATTTTCTGGAATGTTCTTCAGCAAGGTAGGTTTAATATGGTTTGATTACCGCTATTTTTTTTTAAAAAAGCTGCCAGCTGGTGATACAAGCAATGAGGCATCATTCACCCAAACCTGGGAACTGGTCATCATTTTGCTGGTAGATTCACAGAATCAACCGCAAAAACGATCAAAAACACACCCGGATCACAACCATCCAGCCCAAACTTACCCTTAAGTTCCCATCTAGTTGGTGGGTTTATGAACTCTAAGACCCCAGCCATAGCCATGTTGGGTGAACAGAACCACTGGTGATATATAATTTACTACCTGGTTGGGGGTTGAGCCATCTCTCTGAAAAATATGAAAGTCAGCTGGGATTATTCTTCCCAACTGAATGGAAAATCAAAAATGTTCCAAACCACCAACTAGCTATAATTTCACGATATTTCACGGTCATTACTCTGGTAATCTGACATGCTGGACACTCCTCCCACCTTGGCCGTGCCCTCTTCGGTGCCATAGATGTTGGCCATACCTAGGCTGAACAAATCATTCCACGAAGTTGAGCTGGTTAGCTGGCCAATCTGGCCATAGAGGAAAAACACACACATTTCTAGCGGAACAGCTGGGATAACCTTTTTTAGGGATGTTGTCTGATTTTTTGCAATGGTGTTTGCTGCATGAATGATAGCTGTTGACCCATCCCGGGTCCCTTTTAGCATCGTTTTTTCCATGAAATTGGATCATCAACCAGTGAATCACGGTGGGCTTTATTGAACTATATGACACGATCCATCATCCGCGCCGGAATAATTGCATGAACGCAGAGCTGGTAGATCAACATCGCAAGGTCAAACTCGGATTCATAACCCCCAGTTGATTGATGCGTTGGACCCAAAATTGTTCTTCAAAATGCTTATTCAAAAGGCACCGCGACAAGTGCACCAAGGTCTTAATCAGGGACACCACGAATCCCTTACCCCGTTCATCTTACACTCCATAAACCATGGTGGATGTAGGGAATGAAACCACTTCTTGGCTATTACCCTCCGGTCATCCAACACGGCAGTGGAAAATCCACGATTTATGGTTGATTTTACCAGCTATAATTATGAGGCCGGCTTCAACGGAGAAAGTTGATTTTAGCAAACAAAAATATAAAGAAAAACAATCAAAAACAGAATCACCAAAAAAACAACTTGACAGGAAGAAATCAGCAGAAAAAACAAAAACAACAAGAAGAAAACAACAAAAAACAAAAACCTGGATTTTCCTTAGTTAGTTTTGTTTTTGTATATTGTTTTTATTTTGTTTTTTCTGGTTTTTGGTTTTCTGAGTTTGTTTTTCTGTTTGCTCTGGTTTTTTAAAATATAAAACCCTATATTCTCTGTGCTGTTGGCCTTATAAAGCTATAAACCTCCATTTTCTTGAGGGGTTTATGGGGATTTCCATGGATTTCCAACCATATTTTTCTACCGTTCTATGGAGCTGTTGCACAAACCGCCCGGCCTCTCCCAAGAGCTGGGTCAATTTTTCAAAAAACTCGCTGAATCACCAAAAAAAGACCGAAATTTCCACCGAAGATCTCCAACAAACAGCATCATCAGAATCATCATCCCATCATCATTGGGATAATTGATGGATTTTTAGCTTTTCATTATTGGAAATTTCCATCCATACTACCATCCATCCCAATAATGAAAACTTCCATCCCCATCCCCATTGCTAATCGCGTCTGGCGGCTGTAACCGAACTGTTTCGTGGACTGATCGATCTGCGTGGAAACGCCCGCGGCCGCATTGATGGCTGCCAGCGCCTGGCCTCCTTTACCTGGGATCAATGGCAACTCGGGGATATAGTTGGAGGGAAAATACGGAGGATATAGTTGCAATTTCGACATGTCAAAGGAGTTGTAAGGGATGTAAAATGATTTTTTCTTTTTAATGGATATATATATATATATAATGATGCTATCTGGGGGTTAAATTGACAAAGGCATGGGGATAATACGAGGATATGATATGATGGATATATAATATATAAACACCAATTTGGAATGGAACTGCGTACATCAAATGTATCAAAACGGAGGTATTTTTCTCACCAAATGGAGGTATGATGGGGACCAGATTTGGATACACCGTAGGGGTTCACGCACCAAACAATGGAATATCAATGATCTGCTGTGGATATGAACCCCAAAAAGGGATGGATTTACCAAACTGTGGTTTTATCATGTTTTATCACTGCCATTTTAACCATTTGTTTTCCTGTGTTTTTAGAGCGGAATTCACATCGGCGATGGATTTCAGGTACATCCCAGCCCTACGGCTCTAGGTCTCCACACCGATGAGGTATGCCACGCACTTCTGCTCGATGACTTCGGTTCCTGGGCCGCTGAAATGGTGGGGCACGTTCGGCGATAGCAACCCGTCAAACACCTCAATGAATATCACAGGTTCGCAATTTGCGAGCATCGGCATCCTTTTCTTGGGGATTGCTATAACTTCTAGTCGTAGATTTATATACTGTATATAATATCCGTAATTGGTTTTCGATCTCGAACTTGGACAAGTTTCACGAATAATGGGATTTGGACATTATAGAGAGAGGTTTTATTGATACCCTAGCTCAATCATCTTTAGTGTAAATGCTTTTAGTCGGATAATTTAAAAGTGGTAAACGTTTACATTTCACTATGGAAAATTACCATTTTTCATTGGTAAATCAACTATTTCGACTGGGCCATGGCTTCAATAGCTATCTTTGTATGTTTAGCAGAGGGTACCAGGGGAACATGCCATCCTTTTCGTCGTCAACACCCAATTTTGGCCTCTTTGATCCGGGCAGAACTTCCCCGTCACCGATCCGCGCCTGTAGGAAGATCTGGTGGCCCCCGAGGGATCTTGCCGCTGTCGCGCATGGCTTCCAGACCCGCCTGGCGTTCAGGAGATCACTGATAGGTCTATCATGGAAATTTCACCAAATATAGTGGAAATAACCTATTTATCATGGTAAATGATATGATAAATGATAAATGGAAAATATGGTTATAATCCAGTTAAATGAGACCCTCTGGTAAACATAGACATAGCTATTGAAAATGGACATAAAAAGAGTTGATTTACCAACTAGAAATGATGATTTTAACCGTTATGTAAACGTTTACCAGAGGGATCCAGAGGGTAGGTCTATCAATTACCAAATATCACTAGTTGGTGGTATACCTACCCCTCTGAAAAATATGAGTTCGTCAGTTGGGACGATGACATTCCCAATATATGGGAAAAATGTTCCAAACCACCAACTAGAAATATAGCAACTATTACCCTCTGGCTATTTAACGTAGCTATGGAAAATCACCATGGAAATGATAAGTAAATCATCGTGAACCATCGAACTATTGCTGGGCAATGGCTTCCAGTTCGCACACTCTTGAATAACCACAGGTTAATCCAATGAAACAAATCCCGTTTTTGTTTGTCAAATTCCGATGAAAATCACCATGAAATCATCATTAAATCACTATGAATCACCATAAATCAGAATATGGAGGTTTCCTAAATGGGGGTACCCATGGAGACATCATCCATCGTCTGCAACCAACCCAGGCAGATTTCTGGGCCTTCTCTACCTGCTGTGCCCGGAAGACTGCAGCTGCTAGGGCCTGCGAGCAGGTGAATTTTGGAAGGGTTAAGTTGAGGGGATATCCCAGAAAGTACGGCTTTATATGGTACAGTACCTCTATTTTATATGGTACAGTACCTCTATTTTAGGGTGCTGAAATTCCGATTGAATTGATTATAAGCCAACTCTTAAGATTCAGAAATGATATATAACCTACTTTTCAAATCGTTTACGATACCATAACCCAGATCTTGCGAGTGCTTTCCTGGGTTCGAGTATCTTTGAGACTTATTAAATTGGGAAATGTATACTAACCCAAGTGGTTGGTTTCTTGGATTATGAACCTCACTTAATTAGATATTAGCAGGTATATTGTTAACCGCTACTGACCAATCACGACTGGGATGGTCCAACCAGTGATAGGAGCACCAGTCACAACATAGGAACAACTCTCTCTCTCTCTCTCTCTCAACTATTTAGCAATCGAAAACTAGCATTACTGTTCATTCTCCTATACCCTTATGATCCTTACCATCCTTACCAAAAACAACAACAGTTCTTGGTGGACTTGGGGTCCCCGATGTCAGAAAAACTCGATCATCGTCAACTCACGCATCACTGTTTGGTGGTTTCAACCATCCTGAACAAATTAGTTCATTAGTTCATTGGGTATCACCATCCCATTGTGAGGCTTGGACATAGAAAATGAAGCGGCCTTTCGTGATAACGGCTGGGTAAACTAGACTTTCTTGAATTCCCACTTTGTTTAATTACTGTTTACTCCAAAAAGTGTGCCAACATCTATGTTTTGATGGGTTTTACCACTTTATTTACCCTCCATAAGTATATAAGTGACATCACCCTCCAAAAAGTTGCAGCCCTGCCTCGGGGGTGGCCTCGGCGATGCCGAAGCGGTTCACTGGCACCTGGTGACGCGCCGATGGCGATGGAGCTTTCTTGAAAGGGGAGGGTACCCCAAAAATGGATAAACATGGATGGTTTATAAACGACATTTATAAACGACATGGATGATTTTTGGGGTATCCCTATTTTTGAAAAACTCAATATCATGTATATATATATATATATAAAATTCATATATATATAAAAATGAACATATAGAATATTTTGTATTTTTGCCGGATACTGACACATGGTATATTCCTGTACCAACATGGAGGTATGAACATAAATACACAGTAAATACATGCGGTATGTCTGTGACATATCTTCGCATCGACTTTACACATCAATGCAAAAGTATACCTTCACGCACTAAACGCCCGGCATAACATGGCCCAAATCCCGATCTTAATCGGGCGCATAATGATAAACCATGGGTTGGATCCCAATGCTGCTGCATAAACCTGCTCTCTTTCTGTCTCTAAAAGGTATTTAACCAGCGAACAAGGCAAGTTCATCCAACAAAATATGACTTGACTCCCGCAAAAAATGCGAATCGTCATACCAAAATACACCAAACAATATAGGTTTTCCCAGGGTTTTCCCCCAAAAAAACATGGAAGGCGACCAAGGCACTGGTCCATGCATCCCCGCAGGTCGTCCCGGAGCAGCGCCAGGCGGCAGGGCAGGGCGTGAGGGCCTTGGTGAGCTTCGCTGAACTTCGCTGGGTTTTTTGAAGCGGAAAAGGGTCTGTTTAACTTGGTGAACCGTAAGAAAATGGTGATTTAATAGGAAAACCATCAGAAAATCATGGCAGTTGTAAATCTGGTTGGTGGTGCCATCACCATCTTGAAACATATTTTCAGTGGGAAGGATGACATCCCATATATGAAATGGAAAAAATAACATGTTCGAAACCACCAGCCAGATCATAATTGTTAGTTTAATTGTGGCATCTTTTTTACTATGGTGAGTTGTACGTGTTTTTTTACCAAATAATGACAATAATAAGCCATACGGCCATACTGTTTGTTTAACAGAGGATATGGTTGCCCACATAATAATGCTTATAGCTAATTCTCTGGTAAATTCACACTTCGACCCGGAACTTTCAAATGAACATCAGCCATTTTTATTGGAAACTAATCTTCCAAGCCCGACTGGAGGGTAACTATTTCTAATGTGGAAAAAAAGTTTGTACCATTCTCGGTTGTAACCATTCATAGATGATTTTCATTTCAGGGTTCTTAACCATACGGAAAAAAATAGTCCGAATTTTTCACCTGCTACTGGATAGCCTGTATTGATGGATTATAATCACCATGATAGTCGTTTTATAGCTAATCATGACTTATTTCCGCCTTATTAACTAAAACCAATTTTCCATTCTACCTCCATTGTTCATGCTTAAATCACCATTTTCATCTCATTTTCCAATGATTATACAGGGCAATTCCATGATATCTTATGCAATAATTGTTCTGATATCTGAATTGTAACATTATATCATGAATACTTATTAATCTATGCATATCACTATTCATTATCACTAATGAATATATACTGTAATCATTCTAATAACCATCAATTAACAGTCACTATTACTGTCCACTGTATTAATGATGGCTAGTTATCATATGTCATCATTATATCTCCAATCAGCAACTAGTCATACTATGATAATTAACCATGAATCCAAGAATCCTCAACAAAAATATTATAATCTATGGAATTGTGTATTCATAATATATAATAATGATCATCATCTCCATATTCATCATAATATCTCCATGGTACAATGAATCACCAACTATACATTAACAATAACTATGAGATAACACTTACTCAAAAACATATATATATATATAGCACAATGATTATTAATCATCAACTATACATATGGTGGTTTCCTGAAATAGGGTTACCTCCAAATCATCCATATCAATGGCTGGTTGGTGGTTTCAACCCCTCTGAAAAATATGAAAGTCACTTGGGATTATTCTTCCCAATATATGGAAAAATAAAAGCCATGTTCCAAACCACCAACCAGATATTCAGTGTTAATGAATAACTTAGATATGGTTCATAAAAACATAGCGCAATTATTATTATTATCATTATTATTATTCATCTCCAAATCATCAACAATTATCATCTCCATAGTGATACTATAATGATCATCTATTGATAATGATCATCTTCCCATTATGGTTCTTTATTATCATATGGTTGATATAAATGGATGACTTGGAGATGATGAATAATCATAACATATTATCAATATAGTACAATCATCAATGGGATGTTCCTTTATAAACCAACCATTTTTAAGGATCCGCCGAGGGACACCAGTGACATCTGCGCCGCGTTGTCCGGCGGCGCCTCCTCGGCGTCCCAGCCGCCGCGCCGGCGGTTGCGCCGGGCGCGCCGGGAATTGCTCCTGGCACCGACGCGACCGGCGCCGGTTGGGCGGCCAAAACCGGGGAGTTCCCGGGGAAAAATCAGGACTTGATGGGAAAAAACCAAGGTTTATGGAGAAAAAAACCACCCTGGTAATGGTTATTGAAATTACCAATGAAGATTTTCCTCCATTAAGTCGTAATTTTTATGTGTTTTTATGGACATTAATCATGAGGATTGGATAGTTATTGAAATTTCGCAAAAAGTGTTGGATTTCTTGGGATTTAAGGCTGGGTTTTGACTTCAACCTTTATTTTTCTTTTTGGGTGGCAAACTTGTGGAACTATGGGGATTCCGATCATTTTCGATATCACAAATATATCACCAATATATATTTGGTTTATGTAGCTTGTTAGGGTTAGTTGGTACCATCAAGAATGCTCCGTTATTTTCTGACATTTCATGGGAAAAACTGTGGATTGAATTCGCTCCCCATGGATTTCACCATAATTGATGGTGTATCTGGCCAACAGTGGAATTTATCTCGCCAAAATGGGGATCTACCTGGAAACAAACGGTGGATCTATGGAGATTCAACCATGGCTATACTCACGGCATTTCGATACGGATAACTATGAGGGTTTATGGGTTTGACAGAAAGATTGAAAAGGTTTTGTGCAGGAAAAGAAGGGTATAGAAATGGAAGTTGAAACCAGACTTGGGTGTGCCCTAGGGTATTTTGATATGTGTGGGAGTTTCATGGGTTTACACAGATATTGGAAGGGTTTGGCCATCAAACAAGTGAAGATTTACTGTAAAACTGCACGCAAACAAGAGCAAAAACAATTTCAACTTACGAAATCCTTGGTCAAGTCCCGAGATATGATTTAACTACCAAACATGGGTTCCAACCCAATAAAGACTTAACGACAGAAAAAAACGACGAAGAGGGAGCAATCAAGCATGGGATCTTGAATCTAGACAGCAACAAAAACTGGTTGGTGGTTGAGCCAACCCCTCTGAAAAATATGAGTTCGTCAGTTGGGATGATGAAATTCTCAATCTATGGAAAGTCATAAAAGCCATGTTCCAGACCACCAACCAGATAAGTATTTGACACATATTGCTGGGGACACCTGAAGTTGCTGGTGGGCAACTGCAGGTCCCATTCAGAAGCATGGGACTTACGATCAGCAGGATTATGAACCATACACAGTGGGATGCCCGGCATGAATATCAAGTGCCAAAGCAGCATGGAGTATCGCAACATGAATTTGGATAAACTTGGCTTTGTCTGTTTGATGGTTCAATCAAAGTTTACTCCAAACATGGTGGTTAATCACCATTTTCCCTATCATATGGCCGTTCTGGGGTTAACCAAACATTTTGAAACAAACACATTTGAAGCCTCATGCATCTCCATGATTTGACTGCGCCGGGTAATACTTTTGAAAGCATTGGAGTTTCCCATCTTCATGGCTGACCTTAGCACCCCTTGTAAAAAGAACGAATTTTCATGGGACAACGTGAATGCTGTGGACAATCCAAATGGCAACGCGTTTATGTTAAGTTGAACAAGATCCAAAATAGAGAGACACTCGGCACAGCTATTGGATGTTTAAGGGTGCGTCGGGGTCTTCTTGCTTGATTTATCACTTGTTTCTGAAGGCAAAACTTACAGGACACCGATGATTGACCAGCTATATATGGTTTTGTTCCTTTAATACTTCACTCCACTTGTGGCACTTGGTGGTTTCAATTCATCTCAACAATATGCCGGGCAGTTGTTGAATTTGCGGACCGCCATCCGAAATATGATTAATATGGTGGAGGAGAGCTACTGATTGAACCGCCGGCTGACCACTGACATTATAAGGCTGAAACTCCATGGATGCCCATGGGCTCTTGCAAATATGGAGCAATGCACAAAGGGTACCAGCATTGTCTCGTATACTGAGGGCCCTCTCAGTCTCAGTGATGCCGTGCGGGGCCGTAAAAGCCGTCATCGCTCCAAAAGCGTGAACAGGTCCCCGTGGATGCACACCTCAATCAAAAGGTGAATTAAGGGCCTCGCCGTAGCGTGACCACATCTGGTGGACCCATTTACTTCGGCTTGCAATCTACCGAATTGTTGGTGTATGTCGTCCATCCATTCACTCCTACACCCACCGATTGAAACTATACAAATATACGTATATGTGTATATGTGTATGCACATGTACATGTACAAGTATATGTGTGCATGAATTATTATAGTAAGGATAATAATAATAAATAAATAAATAATAAATAAATAAAAAAAAATAAATGAATGCACATATATATATATATTAAAAACAAATGCACTCCTTCAAATTCTTGCCATATTTTAAACAAATATTACATAGATACACATCTTAGAGAACACGACAAATACATGATACACATATATACATACACATGAAAAAATATCTTTCACATCATATCACACATACTACAAATATAATACATACATAATATTCATGATGCGGATGCCTGATAACCCTCATAAATATCCATCATATCATTCCTGATTGGTTCCCAGGTCCCCTGCCAGAAGTTTAACTTCTAGTGGCTATGGCTGGGATCTGCGATAAGTTCAACAATACCTAATATCTTGCAGTAAACTACCACTGAATCACGTTAAACTACAATTAAACTATGATTATATAAACTATCACTAAACAATTATTGAACTATCATTGAAGTATCACAAAGCCCCACTATATCCCATATGATCTCCGTGAGCGAAATTCTTCATGATCTCCGCCATGTCCCACCGTGGCTTCCTGCTCTTCTTCCTTGGGCTTCTGCTGGGCTTCCTCTCGGAGGCCTACCGCTGTCAAAGCCAGCAAGGTTTCATGGCTCAAGATTAGGGTAAACCCATTGAGGACACATGTAAAAGTAATGGATGATTCATATTTAATGAACTTGTAGAAATAGTTCGGAGAACTTTCTGAACTTTTTGGAAATAGTTCTGTGAAACGGGAAAGAGTTTTGAGAGTTCTGGAAAGGGTTTGACAAGTTTAGATATAGTTCTGAGAATTTATGAAATCGTTCTGAGATTCTCACAGAAGCCCCAGATAAAGAAGCCGAACCAGGTCCCCACCTACTATCATCATTCACCTATCGTTGACATGGGGTAATTATCAGGCTTGACCCAGTACTGGTGGCATAACCCCCTAAAGTTGATCAAACGCAGGCTGGCTTCCACTGCTAAACGTCATATCTGGGGCTTGGTTGGCGAGGTGCTAAATATACTTAAGCCTATATTCCTGTTTCTATCGCTGAAACCTTACATCATTGTATAGGCGCATAGCTTAAAAACGGCATATACTATGCTTCTATATATCTATACATCTGTATATTTACCTTTCTATTCATCTGATTGTCCTTTTACCCTCTGGTAAACTAACATTACTATGGAAAATCACAATTTTTAATGGGTAAATCAACTATTTCTATGGCCATTTTCAATAGCAAACTGGTAAATTACCAGAGGGTATTCCTGGTTAAATCCCCTTTTGGGGTTTCAACATCGCTCTATTTTTTCGTTCGGTCGCACCATGCGAATACCCAAGCACCATCTCACCTGCGGCCCTCCAGACGGAGGTGGAGGAGGTGGTGGTTGGAACCTTGGTGGTCGGAGTCAGGAGATTTCAAGGATTGATTGATGGAAATGTGAAGTCGTTGGCTAATTGGAATGCCTTGCCACGTGTGCGGACAGTTCGCTCTTGTTGAAAACGCGGGACTTCTCCAAACAATTTGGACATGATGCCTAAATCGCGATCTAACTTCGTCAAATCACCCCAACTCCAACGTGTTTTTCATGTTTTTCCATGTAATCGCAACAAAGGAGAAAACAAAGAAGCATAGTGTTGGTGATAGGAACGCCATTTTTGTTGGCCAGTTTTCCAGAATCCATAGTCATATCCCCCTTTTCCCAGATGGTTGGTGGTGAATACCATCGTAGAGTAAGGCCATCCAAAAATATCTAAAATTTACCGCAGGTCGTATTCGCAGAGTCCAAATCCACCAGTGGTCGAATCTATATTTGGGATGTATATATATATATATATGTATATATATATATACATATGCATATGTATTTACATATGCTTATATATAATTATGTATATATAATATATATAGATAGCGTGTCATATTAATATATGGTATACATGGCAAATAAAGAAGCATGTATATAATATATTATAAATGTAAAACATGATGTGTAGATACGTGGGCATACGTGGGCTGGCTTCTCAAAGCTTTATTGGCGAAGAACAAAAACATCATGCGCTGATGTGCGTGCGCTAGGAGCTAAGGAAACTCATCAGAGTCTGACTCATCTTCTGGACCGGAGGGCTCCCAACAGCGACTGTGGCAGATTGGTTGGACTTGCCATAGCCAGCAGTTCCGTGATCAAAAAGCCACAGTGCCGATTCACCTTTTTCAACTCCCAGACCTGTTTTGATAGACATGTTGAAATTAAACCCATGCTTGAATAGCGAGGCCCATGATTTCTTGATGCCTCCGTTCAACATGTAGTTGTTCACCAATCAGTGGTTTGCTGTCCGCCTCACTATAGCAATCAATAATCATTTCTCTGCACTCAAAATTTTCTGCCTGCTTCATTGAAGGGCTGCCAGTAAGAATTATATAATGCATCTGTGGAAAAGGAACGCTCCCAATCGAACAGCCCAAGCGTTGCAGTAAAGATTGTCAAAAAACAAGATGCCCGTAGACCCATGGGTAAAATATGACTTTCCCTAGCAATGTTTTTGGGATGCCGACGAGAGGCTGCTGAGGCGTCGGTTCTGGCAACCAAAGCTTCATGGGTTGTCCTTAGTCAGGAGAACTGGGGCTGTGATGGTTAGGTAACCAGGTTGAGAAACTCAGATATCCCTTTGTACAGATCCTTTCTTGATGAGATTATTTTTCCGTTCACGGCCAGGAAATAATCCATGATAAAACAGTAACCGTTTACTCATCAACAGTTTGCGTGTATTTTTCCATTCCACGGACTGCAGGGAACATCTGGTTTATGTATCTCTTTTCAGTTACATTCTTTCCAGCCAGTTCATCCCAAACTCATCACAGCCATGTCACTCCAGGGTTAAAAAAAAAGGGTAAACATCTTTTTGGCCAACAGGACAGTCAAGCGGTGAAGAGACAACAACCCATTTTGACGGTTTCCACAGCATGAGTCTGCTTTGCTCCATCTCTGAACACAACAAAGCCGCTAACAAAACAACAAACATAACCTGGATTTGGCTATCAACAGATGGTTTGGATCCTACTTTTTTGGTGAGTCCCCGACATTAGCTCCAAGGCTAATGCTATTCTTGATTTCCCAGACACCTTTGTGCTCACCTGACTGAGCATCGCAACATCAGCCATCGAAGAGATTGGCACTCTGCGCACTGCAGCCGCCCTCACTCCTCCAGGAAAGATCTCTGGGGCCACAGTCAGGATGCTTCGCAAGATGGACACATCTGTTGCCAAGTCCGCCATCGGGAGCTGGTACCTCATTGAGAATCCCACAGCCTCTGGGTCAATGTGTGCCAGAAGTCCGACTCCTCGTAGACGAGCAACTCTTGCTTCCACAAATTGTCGAGCGTTCTCGTCGACAAAGAGGAGCGACAGTCCTTCTGTGTCCAAGATGTTCAATGCTGTGAGGGCCCAGAATAGGTCCGTTGTCCCTGCTGGGTATTTGATGCATGCTTCGATCCGCTCCTCCGTTCTCCCATCCCTTGAGATTGCCGGCGGACGCCGGAAGAGGGTGGAGAAGTATCTCAATTGTGCCTCATCCTGAAGAGTGATGGCTGGCCCATGCACATTGCCTGCAAGGTTGATCCTGGCGCAGCATGTTCTATTCCTGCTTCTGGAAATTTACAGACTCACTAATGCTCCAGGACTTGTGATTCCCAGAATCAGGGATGCGATGTTCACACCCATCTCCAGGATTCTCCAGGTATTGATGGTGTTTTTTCTATGATATCTCCAGTATAGTAGATATATCTAGATGTTGATACTTGTCATTCCCTTCCCCTCTGGTAAACTAACATAACTATGGAACATCACCATCTTTAATAGGTAAACCATCTATAAATGAGCCATTTTCATCCATTTTCCATAGCAAACTGCTAGTTTACCAAAGGGCATATCCCTGTTGTGCCCCCCAAAATTGATGGTTACTTCCAACCCCCCAAATCCTGATGGTGAATCCCCTCAAAATTTCATGGTCACCCCTGGAAAATGGAGGCGCGGCATTATACCCATTAGCAACTAATCATTTACCATCATGAACCCATACCCATGTTACCACCCAGATAAATCCACAACTCATCCGCTGTTCATATCGATTACCCTCTGGTTATTTAACATAGGGAACTGGAAAATCACCATTAAAATAATAGGTAAACCATCTATTTCTATGGACCATCTATACCATGGCTATGTTAGTCATAACCAGATGGTACATCAACTGCACCCCCAATATCCAATCTGTCCATCGCCCCAGCGTCGAATGCTGGGCTGCGTCATGCCACCTGGAGGTGGCGGTGGTGCGGAATCGCCCGACCTCGGCAATACGAGTTGTCGTCGAGTCTTGTGGCACCCCCTTGGGGGCAAAGATGAGGACAAAACCTAGCATGATATCCCCTTAAAATGTGAGTATATCAAGTGATATCCCCTTCAAGTTATATGATGATGTTGTGAGTATATCAATTTTGAAGGGGATATCACTTGATACACTCACAACATCATCATATAACCAGCAAATTTCAAGGAGATAGCATTGGCATAACCAAAAATAAGGGAACAACATTCATAAGTGAGCAATGTTCAACACCCGCAACGTCAGCCTTTTACATTGCCTTGTTAATATGAATTCCCACAGTGGATTTTGAAAACCCCCAATACATTGAAAAGCATCACGCTCTAGAATCATCAGCCAACAGGGCTTTTGAACACTGCTGAAATCGGTTGAAATAACTTGAAACATCTAAAGACCAACAATACATGGGGATATCACCGTCATAAGTCACAATTGAAGAGGATATCATCACGTAGTGCCTTTCCAAGGTAAACACAATCGATAAGTGCGGATAAAACCATCACAATAGGGTAGTATATTTGGAGATCCAACCACAAACATACGCGAACTATAGTGTATGCATGATTTTTCAGGCGGGGATAGTCACTCAGGATAGAATCTGCAATTGCTTTAATTCAATTATATAGTACTTCAAGATACCTGAATTGTGTTGTTGATCTGATTCCGCTATGATGTCTCAAACAGTACTTTTCGGTGAGACGCATCGCGTGGTCCACAACGAAACATCAAGTGCCGTAGAACCTTTCTTCACAACCAAAGTCAGCCATTAAGAACTTGTCATTCCAGTTAGTTGGGGGGTAGGGTATGGTAGGGTTAGCTCATGGTTGTCTGAATTCCCACGGCACTTGGATACCACAGCACTCGAATTCTGCAGGGCGGATTCATCGGCAGAAAAGTCTGCAGGGCTTCCGTCTTAGCATTGAAGTGGCACCGGCAGCCACAAAATCGACAACGGTTGCAGGTTGTTTCCCGTTTCACAAAGTCCACGCACGTAGCCTGGGCCTATCACAGTGTTAAAAAATCTGAAGTAAATTCACTGATGCCGGCGATTGCTGCAAGTCTCTCAGCCCATGGAGGACCAAGGACGGGCGCAAGCCCCTTTCCTGTCCCAGCACGCGCCGGACACGAGACCAGGAGAATCGACGATTGCCTAAGGCATGCACCGGGCCCAGCATCTCCAAACGGAGGTCAGTCCAGTCGCCAAAGGTCCTGCTATGTGACATTGACACTTTGACATCAACTTTCCCCGAATTCATCAGAGGTCCATGGACAAAGCTGTTGGACCTGTTGGGGACACAAATGCCAACCAGAAACCCAACTGAACACCAGAACATGTAAGGACCTGCCAAAGCCAAGTCTTGACTAAAAAGAAATGACAGCTTCTCCCAGCACCAAAAATAAATCAATTGATTCTATACAGCCATGAGAAGAAAATTAGACCGGCATAGGCCCCGAATAGCGGGTGCATGAGGCCAACGTATATGAACGTAGGGAGATAAGCTTGGAAGAGGAGGCAAACAAGCTTGGGGCCACATAAAGGGAGACAAGCTTGGGAGACAAAACCTGAAGGGACATAAGCTTGACAAGGCAGCATCAAAAGCAAAAATCAGCCAGACCAGGAGGAACGCCTTTAGCTTGGCAGCATTTGGCAGCGAATCAACCTGCTCGGATCGTCGGACCCCGGCTGGATTTCAAGCACCTCCTGGAAGGAACAGGGCTCACTGGAAGGAACTCATTGATCACCCACAACATCTTCCAAGATTTCCTGGGCGATTGACATCCCCAACCAACGAAACTTCTCCCACAAGGGGTTCATTCTTCTGGTCGGTTGAACATGTTGAAAACAATGTTAGAGCCTTAGATTCATTTAGATGCCCAGCTTCGAAAAGAAGAATGCAAATCAGTGCGCAACCAGCAGAGAAGTTGAAGGTCGGTGCATAGGGCCCAGTCCAGGAGATGTCACGGTAGATGGCTCGGATGAAGCCCAAAGTGCTAAGGGGATGATGTATCGGATGTAGCCTGGATTTTCACCTCATGAAGCTGTGGGCGCTGCGATGGCTGCTATACGAACCCCCAGACATCCGAGGCGAGGAATGTTCAGTGTTAAGGTCAGGCATGCAGCGACCATTCCAACTAAGCGTGCAGACTCTGACCGTGGGAAGCAACTAACATGAAAGGCATATTCACAAGGGCGGTGTCACCAGGGACTGCAGGGCGCTTTGCAACCACAAGTAATGAGTAGATCGGTTTTCGCATATAGAGGATGCATGCAGGCTCGGCCAAAGCAGTCGCAATGGGCAAGAATAGAGTGGCAGCAGTTGTCTGACCACTGTCAAGCAAAAATGTATATATCAAAACGATGCCTGACGCAAGTGCTCCAGGGCCAGCCGTTCCTCTCAAACTAGCAAAAGTAAAGGCCAAGCACACAGAAAAGCCGCGTCCAGGGAATGTGCCTCTACTTTGAACGTACAAGAACCCTGGACCCACAACACAAACAACCATTCCACCCAGGATTGATGAAGCCACGTCCGATGCTTGAAGGGCAGCAGTTCCAAAACAGACCAGAATGCCAACGAAGATGCCGACACCATGACTCAAGCATGTGGGTGGCAAGCCGGCAAGACTCCGGGAGAAAACTTCACTCAGACCCAAGGCAACAAAAATCGCGCCGTTGATCCCCACCAGGAGGACCCTCCATGGAAAGTCCCCGGCTTCAGCGTGCTGCTCAAAGTGGATAGAAACAACCTGCCGCCCGTATGCCATACCAGTTCCAGCAAAACAAACAAGATCATCCAACGCCAGGAAAATGTCCCACAGGCTTTCAGGTCTGGATTGAGCATCTGGACATCAAACTCCTGAGCGATCTGCATGTCTGGATTCAATATGACTTCTCCTGACATCTCTGCCTCAATGCGTCTTTCAGCATCTAAAAGACACATGTGATGCTTACTTCCACCTGTCTTGAAAATCTCTAGTTTTTCCTCTGGTCGCGATCTGAACGAATCTGGACCGGTTGTCGACCAATGTGTGCGAAATGCACGGCTCAAGCTCTTGGCAAAGGCAGTGGGTTTTCGCTTGGGAGGCTGCCAGAAAAAACAGCCATCCAATTGCCCAAACGCTTTGACCACAACCTGCTGTTCAGCTTGATCCGTGACTACATGCAAGAGTCGGCCACCTGCATCTAACTGCCGTCTGGCCAAGACCTTCTCAGCAAAAGTTCCAGCACAATGAGACAGTGATCCCGATAGCTTTGCCGGTCCAATGCCAACAAGCTGGTCATTCATCTAACTACCATGAACATTTAGCATTCTTGAGCAGCAGCGGGCGAAACCTCTGAACAGGAACTCCGGACCCCCCATGAAACACTACTAATTGGAGATTTTCTCAAATAAGGGTACCCCCAAATCATCCAAGTCATTAGATAGCATTTCGTATTGAAACCCATGGTGACTTGGGGATCCCCCATTTTAGGAGCCCCCTCCAAGTTCTCGCAAATGCCATAGGTTATACCCCAACCCACCTGTCATCCGCCCCTTGCGCCGCGGTGCCACATGGTTCCTGCCGACTTGGCAGTCGCTGCATCGCGTGCGGCGTCGCGGGAGGTCTCCGCGATCCTGCAACGGTTTTGCACCATGGCCGTTGGTAACTGGGATTACAGCCCATCTATACATGGGATATTCCACTTGGTGGACTTGCTCAAGGTGTTATGGTGTTCATCATGGTTCATTGTTGTTCATAAAGATCAATAATGGTAATATCCCTATGTTCATGGTGATTGATAACGGTTTACAACGGTTAGGTGGTTAGAAGTGGTTAGTATTGCTCAATCATGGTGTTTTTTACGGGTGTTTCAATGGGTTATACCATCTGGAAATTTAATTTGATATAAACATGGAAAATGATCATCTTGAACATGGGCCATTTTCCATGGCCAGGTAAAAAATAACAATTGGTATCATATATAGATATCGATCCACTTGCCCCTATAGATACCTATGGTAATTAGGCAATCAACAAACTATTGAAGGCGCCAGATTCTGAAACCCTATGGTTCTGGCTGACGAGAATTCACCAACCTACTTTCCGGTCATCAACCATGGCTAGCTGGAAAAGCAAATATGGCTGCCATAGGTTAAAATCAGAAATATTGTGATAATCCATATTCTGGTTGGTAAAGTATATTAGTATATCCACTACAGTCAATATGCACCCAAAAAAGAGGTTGGCGTTTTAGACGACCACTTATTTCTTGGTTAAACATGGTTAACATATGTTAACATAAAACCAAAGTGTTGTATATACACATTCTTATATGAATCTTCAGTTTAGCACATCAAATAACGATCTTTGTTGAAATCCCAATTCCTGCTGCAGTAGTCAAGTTTCGTTCTTGTTCCTGAAACATCTGCCTTCCTCTCCAAAAAATATCCCAAGTGATGCTGCAGCGGACTTTTGGGCTCTGTCAGCTAGCTACCTCCTTGAAAAAGGGCTGCGGTAGTGAAACAAACAACATCCTAACCATGTTAATTAGTGAAACATACTACATAGGAACCCTTACAAGTCAACACGCCTCCCGAGGGCTGCTGAACTATCTCAGGTCTGGTGCCCGAGTTACGAGGGTTCTATGTTCAGTCCTAGCCCGGCTCAAGCCCTTCAGACGTCGAGTGCGAGGTGATGCCTTCCTTCGGCATAGTAGTAGTTCATGCACTCAAGCAGGTAACGGACTCTAGCTTGTTCCAGTGGTTTCGTCAGCAAGTCTGCCAGCATTTCAGCCGTAGGTTTCTTTCCCAAGGAAATACGACCTTTGGCTACAGCATCTTGCGTCCAAAGGAACACAGTGTCGATATGCTTCACACGACCAAGGCCATGTCTTGAAGCAATGGACAAACCGGTGTTGGCATCCATCCAGCCATGGATTGGCAGCCAAATGCCCCAATCCTTCAGGACTGATTGCTCTCCAAGAGCATTGCAAGCAGCGGAAACTAAGCCATAGTATTCAGCCTCACCACTGCTAAGTGCAATTACTGCCTGGCTCTTGCAACTGGTTTTCGTAGTGGGATTTCCAAGTCGAATGCAATAGCCAGTGGTGCTTTTCCGTGTTCTCAAACATCCAGCATGGTCCGCATCGGTCCAGACCACCAATTGAGATATCGAATGCTGATACGGGAAGAGATGAATCAGACGAGGTCTGCTTCTCAGGTACCGTGCTCCTCTCTTGAGCATTGTCCAATGTGCAGTAGTGGGATTCTTCAGTCCCTTTGCCAACTCCTTGGCAAGTACCTGCAAGTCTGGCCTGTCCTGTGCTAGGTAGGCTAAGCGCATGCTGACCGATCGATACCTTGGAATTTCCTCAGGATCGAGTGGCTCAGCGCTATCCACCTCTTCTACCCTTTCTTTGACAAGGGCCGAAGAAACTTTGGCCCCTGCGCATCCCATCTCATTCATGATGATCTCGGCATGACGTGGGTCGGCTTCCAGCTCAATGCCTTTTGCACTCCACGTTACCAACCGATTCAGAATGTCTATCGTCTGTTGCGTTCCAGCCATTCCAGGTGGACCCAGGTATCCACGGACTTCAATCGTCCAATGTTTTCCCAGCTCAGTAGCGAACCATTCGAGATGATCCTTTGAGCCCAGACCGGTGAAATCGTCACCGTGGACTTCCACTTGGATCTGTCTTCCAGGATGAAAGTACAGACAGCTGTTTGAACGACCCTGAACGAATCCTAGGAGCGTCATGACTCGAAGGATGGTCGCTTCCCAATTCGCGGGAGCATCTCGTGTTCCGTAGAGAGACTTCTTTAGAAGACCGACATACTTTTCGGTATCTACGCCAGTCTCCATAGGCAGCTCCACCAAGATACGCCTTCGTGCATCAGCCCAGAAATGAGCTTTCTTGATATCTAAGAAGACCAGGCATCGGTTGCGGGGCAGTTCCCGCATTCTACCGTCCAATCCAGGCGCACGATTGGTGGTTGCAAGTGCGAATAAAGTTCGCAGTGCGCTGATCGGCGGCATCGATGCATAGAAATCTTCCCAACTGGGAGTGTGGGCTTCGTCAGAGACCTTTCCCGCATACTTCTTCTTGAGCTCGCGGGCCACCAGGCGACTCCTGTACTTCGGGTTGCGATCGTCCTTCTTGTTGACATCTACCCACCGAGTTGATATCACCTTCTCTCCTTTGGGTCTCGGGATAATTTCCCAGACTCCCATCGAAGTCACGACATCGATCTCCTCTCTGCGTGATGCTTCGACCAAGTCTGATCGAAGTGGCTTCCCTGTGATGTCGTCCCAATAGAGGTTTCATATTCTTCATACACCTCAGTCTCGAGCTTCTCGTGGCACACAGGGTGTGTTTCTCCAGCAACAGATGCTAGAAATCCTGTTCTCAAGGATAACAGGAAATTTGTCACCATTTCTTCGTCCCCTGTTTCTCGGGACCTTTTCCGTGATTCGCCCATGTCAGTGTCACCAGAGTCTGCACCGACGTTGGGACTTGGGCCAGGCGCTGAAGCAGCGCTCTGACCTCCGGCAAGACCCGGGACAGGTGTTGAAGCAACACTCTGACCTCCAGTCTCTAACCGTGGCTTCTTCAAGCTTTCTCCTCGTACCTTCTTTTCAGGACGCGCCTCCTGCGTCGTAGCCTCAGCTGTCTCACGCTTTGGTGCAGCAGACGCCGATGAAGACGACGACGGTGCGCCCGAGGGAGGGTCCGGTATCGAAACGACACTCGTACCCTTCTTCTCTTCAGTTCTCACCTTCAATTCTTCGGCCTTCCGAAACCTTTTCGGAAGTTCACTGCGCTTGGCGGCTTCCAAACGCTTTCGTCCTTCCTCTGACTCTCCAAGTTTACCAACCACTCGTGATCGGCAAGATTCTGAGTGGAGGATCCCTTCTCGGGAATAACCCGTGCGAATGGCGTCGCACGCAGGACATCCAGCTGTGTACCCGTGGCTATCAAGGTCCGTTTGACGGATATAGACCCGCCTCAGGACTTCTTTCTTGTCTGCTGCGATGGCATCGGCAGCAGGTTCTTCCGGAACTTCGAGCAAGACTTCGATTGCCTCAGTAAGCTCCTCTGCTTCCTCAGGCCGAACGGCTCGGCCGGGGATTGGCACCCATGGCGTCCTTTTGACCTTTGCAAAAAGATCTGCGTCCCATCGAAGCTCCTTCGGTTTCCTCCGGACGGACTGAGCAACCACAATGGCATTCTCTGTGGCAATGATCTTTTCCGTAGTGTTGAGTCTTACACCACAAAAGATTCCCGTTGCCCATCTTGGTTCTAACTTGTGTTTGGTGCGCACTCTGTAATCCACCGCTTCTCCCCACGGCGGCAACGACACCTGCCAATCTCGGCCCTTCAACCTCCGGAAGGGGGTGAGACCATCTTTCAATGTGTCGTGATGGGCATACAGGTTGTACATGTTGCCCGCATGCTCGATCATCCAAGCCAGCAATGGCGACTTGGGGTCGATTGCTTTGCCCATGCCCGTCTCACAGGCATCCTTGTACGTCCGGCACAACCCTTGGGTAATTTCAACAGCGGCCTCGGCCTCGCCATTGGATTTCCCATGGTGATCTCCCTTGGGAGAATGCTCAAGTTGCACCCGTATATTTGAAGCAGCGAACGCGTTCTTCACCGCTTCAGCCACAGCCTTGATGGCTGGCTCTTGGTCGCTCTTCACAACCACCTCTGGGTATGCCAAGAATCGTATGTCTCGACATAGTGCTTGCTCGGGGTACAAATGTTCCACACCTTTGGATGGAACCAAGTGTGTGAACAATGCTTTGCTTCGTCGATCTCTTGCCACCAGCACCGGCATCTTATGGCCTCCGACTGCGTCAGCAGGGAGCTCTCCTGGGGCTCCAAAGAACCCATAGTTGCCATAGTCGATGCTAATGACAGGGATCTCTTCAGTGTCATCGGACCGAACCACCCGACGATGCGCATAGCTTTTGCCTCTGCCTCGCACACAGTGCGAACACCAGGCTCGGAAGGGGATGTGACTCACCGAATGAGCCTCCACCTCTTCAAGGCTGGGCAGACTGGGAGATCTGATCGGTTTTGCTGCCCTCCCTTCTTCTGCCTCAACCAGCTGCGGTGCCTCCAGCACGCCCTCAGCGATCTGTTCGGCATCCAACTCCTCTTGTTGGCCTTCAGCGGGGGCCATTTGTCCAGTGGGTTGCTGGGGGCACGAACCGAAACGGCTCTGTACCCCAGCTACAGCGGGGCCGGAGCTGAAACAGCTCTCCGCCCTCTCTGCTTTAGGTCTTACAGGCTGCCGTGGCCCTGCCCTACAAAAGGGTCAGTTGGGGCCATCTTCGCGCTATCCAGCCACAGCGGCAGAACATACACACCATTCCTCTGGAAGATGCGGTGAATTCCGCCACCCTTGGTTTCCAAGTAGCTTACCTTGGGGGAGAGGACTACTTTGTTGCCCTGGTTGACCATCTGGCCAACAGATAGAAGCGGCTGCGAGATGTCTGCCACTGACATCCGCACAACCATCACCTCATTGCCCATCAGCCACGCCTTGGCTGTCAAGGTTCCGTCATTGGTGACCACGTTCCCATCTGCAAGTTTGAAACTGTGGTAACCAATGGGCTCGTCCAGCTTCACCTTTCCCACCAATCCTTTGGGAATGGTAGTTGCGCTTGTGCCCGAGTCAATGACGAAATCGACTCTTGTCCGGCCAGGGTAAGCACCCGTAGCGGTACCCATGCTGCTTGAACCAGAGAACGAAGCCAAATGCCCCGTACCCTTGGCTCTACTCTCACCCTTGGCTGATCCTTTGCCTTTTCCTTGCTCCTTGTCTGCCTTCCGGCGTTGCCCTCGCCTTCGTTCTCTTTTGTGCTTGGCTGCTCTTTTCTTTGGCGTCAACTTCCTTGCTGACGGCGGCAGCTCCTTAGTCCGCGGCCTATGCTGCGGCAACTCAAGGAACGCTTGCTCTTCTTCCTCCAGAAGCGCCGTCTTGGCCTTCTTCGACAAAGGTGCTGCTTGTACTTCGCCTGCCAACTCTCCTTCCGCCAAAGGGAAGACTCGCACCTTTCGCCCTTTACCAGGTTGGTTGAAGCGTTTCCACCATTCGTCTTCCTTCTGCAACCACTCCTTTACGCGATCCACGTGACCTTCCCTTCTTTTACTTGCAGCGCGTTTCCTTGACCTCTCCTTCAGGTAGGCCAAGCGTCCTCCAAGAACTTCCTTGTCTCTTTCTTGCCGTGTGAAGAAAGCCCTTCTCGTTGCTTTCGGCGGACAGTTCGCTGTTCACCCTTCAGATCCTCAAGCTCAAGTTCCAACTTGGCGATCATGTCCAAGGTTTCAGTTCGAGTAGCCCCTTGACACTTGGGATCATCCAAGAATGCACGTCGTTCCTCCAGCTCATCATTCCGTTTGCCTAGGAGTTCTCCAAGCATGATGGCTCTTGAAGCAGCAGTCAGCTCATATGGGGCGGGCTTCGAAGACGAAGCTCCACCCACAGAGCACTTGCCCTTTGATGACTCAGCTTGCCGCTTGTGAGGGGGAACATACTTCTGCACAGGGGATCCCGCAGTCGATCCAGACACAGCGCCGGATCCTGGCTTCTCTTCTTCAGCTTCCACAGGACATCTTCTCCTTGGAAGTGGAGTTCTGGACCTATTGGACCTAGAAGACGGTACTGAAGCAGTACTCGACTTCCGTGTCCGGTTGTCATCTTCTCCAACTAGTAACTCCTCGACGATGTAATCGCTCACCGGGGACTCTTCCTCGGCAGTTTCTTCTTGAGCTTCCTCTTTCTCGGCGCTTTGCATTCCTTCCTCTTCGTCTCCCGGTTCGGATTCGTAATTGTCCTTGTGCTTGGAGTAGTCCGGCTCTCTTGGCAAATGTACCCAAATGGGATCCTTCCCACAGTGCACGGGGTTCCTGAGGAACTCCTCCTCACCAGGCAGCTCTGGCCTGATGTAGTGACCTCGTTTGGCCGCGACCTTCCAGGCATCCCACTGCTCTTGCACAGGGTGACCCATTGTCTGTAACTTGGACCACAGGTGTGCTTCCAAGCCGTGTGCCGTGAAGCTCCTGTAGTACCCCTTGCAGTTGGGCACCGTGCACCGGTAGATCGGGTCCGCTCTACTTCGATCTCTCTTGCACTCCGAGACCACATCGTCCCAAGGCCTCGACCAGAACCAGGAGAGATTGCCGTGCTCCGGGCGCACGATCTTGGTGGCTGTCTCCCCATCCATTGGCGACCCTGTGCGACCCGGGAACGGTACTGAGCCAGTACTCGACCCTCGGGCCACGCACAAGAGTCCCAAGTTGCCTTCTCGCTCAGGTTCATCACCATCCGGCCACTCCTGCTCAGCGGCTTGATCTCCTTCAGCTTCGCCTTCCAAGGCGTGAGCCTTGCCTTTGGAGCCTTTCCCTTGGCCTTTACCTTTCTGTTGTCCCTTTCCTTTGCCATTCTTGGTGTTGGGCTGGGAGTTGCCCTTCTGACTTGGCGGTTGACCAGAGCCCCCATTGGCCTTTGCGTGCCAGCAATTGGCCTTTCGGTGTCCTTTCTTTCCACATAGGTGACATACCACATCCTTGTCGGGATTGTTCTTGTTGCCATCCTTTCCTTTGCCCTTGCCACCTTTGTTACCTTTGCTGCTACCCTTGGAGTTCCCCTTGCAGGCATCCAGCTCCATAGGGGCAGCGCCACCGCTATCGGCATCGGCCTTGAAGGCCTTCTGTTCTGTGTAGGAGATGACTTCCGACCGTGCTTTAACATAGGTGTCCAGCCGGCTCATATTCATCTCCAGGTGATCTTCCAGGGACTCAGGTACCATACTCAGCAAGATGGTCACCTTCTGTGGGTCATCCAGGTCACGGTTTCCTCTCTGCACATACTCCACCAGGTCGGCCTCCCAACGGTCGATGGCGGCTCTCAAGCCATCCAAGGTTGCCCTAGGTTGCACCAGTATCCTTCGTAGAAGCCTCATGTTTGACCGTGGGTTCCAAGGCTCATACACATGGTTCAGTCTCCTCCAGGCGTCCAGTCCACACTTCTTCCTGGCATTGAACACCACGTCGTATGGCATTCCTGATGTCAGTGACACCAGGGCGACGTGCAAGTGCCCATCCATTTTGCGGAGATCGGTTAAGGTGTTGGCCTTCTGCTGGACATCTGAGTCAAAGATGGTTGTGTCACCCTTCTCCTTTGCCCAGTCTAAAGCTTGTTGTCCAGCATCTGGGTACTGCGACACAAACCATGACTCAAACTTATACGCCCAACTTTTCCATGCACGCTTTGCCTCTTCATGGCTCCCTTTCAGTACGTCAGGTTTGCCCACTCCCTTCACGTCCACCACGTTGGACTTCTTTGAGAGAGTTTCCAGTGCAGTCATTTGCGCTGTTGCACTGGCCTGTAGAAACTGGGACTGCTCACGTAGGCCTCTTTCCAGCAATTCGAACCTCTGCTGTGAGTCTTGGGCCATCTGTTGCATACCAGCTTGCATGGTTTGTAGTATCTGTCCAAAGACAACTTCAGCGCCACCACCTTGTGCTGTAGGGCTCGTTGGGGCTGACATTACTGCAACCTCCTAACTTGGTCCAACAGCCTCCTGGGAAATCCTTGTAGGAAGACCCCAACGTTGTGGAAGATGCGTTGCAACTTCCTCACCCGGTACAGCTTGCGTACCAGACGGACCCAGTTGGTCCGGGCGCGAGCTGAAGCAGCTCTGCGCCTCAGGCGCTCCAAGCACCAGCCTCCACACCAGTGCCTTAGGCTCCTCACCAGGAGCTCCGCTACCATGCAGCGGACTTTTGGGCTCTGTCAGCTAGCTACCTCCTTGAAAAAGGGCTGCGGTAGTGAAACAAACAACATCCTAACCATGTTAATTAGTGAAACATACTACATAGGAACCCCTACAAGTCAACAGATGCGATAAAGTCAATAATAAATCAAATTTCTTGGAAAGTTTATGCGCTCCCAAAATCATTAAATTGGGCATCGTTCATCCTGTTCCACAATCCTGGGATGAAAATGCATGTTTCCTTCACCTTTTCGAAGGCGCCAAGGTTATTGCTATTGCAAGTAGGATGCTGTTGAATTTCCCCCAATATCTTGGGTAGCCATTTGCGAAATCATGGATTATGAGGAAACACGCATGTGAGCAGTGTCAAACACTTGTTGGAAAATCATTTTATTGGTATGTTAATGATTGTTAATGGGGTCCCCAGTTCCTGAATTATATAATTCTGATAGTCCCAAGTGTATGAAGGGCAGGATAATTACCCCCCAAAAAAGCATCAACAGGAAGGCCCTGTAACCCCCAAATTGACGGGCAAGTTGCGTAAGTTTGTTTTGTATCCATCATTGCTATAGGATTTATGACTCACATCTCTAAGCCTCTAAGCAAATGAGATAACATAAAATAACATGAAAACACAGATAAATCATCTATATATAATATGTATATATATATATACATACATATCATAACATATCTATATAAAACCAACGAACATACTCTTTGGTACTCAAACACGGCACTGGACAATCCACTATTTATAGATGATATTCCCATTAAATAGAACCTTTATGTAGGATTTTCATGGATTTTTTCATGTTTGTTCCACGATTTGTCCGATATTCCATTCATAGATGATATCCCGATTAAAATAACATCCATTTAGCATTGGTTTTACATACGTTTCCATGATTTGTGTAAACAAAACCCTACCATTTTCCATGATTTTCCTTGAGCTTGTCCTACCATTTTCCATGGTTTTCCATGATTTTCCTTGAGCTTGTCCTACCATTTTCCATGGTTTTCCATGATTTTCCTTGAGCTTGTCCTACCATTTTCCATGGTTTTCCATGATTTTCCTTGAGCTTGTCCTACCATTTTCCATGGTTTTCCATGATCTTCCTTGAGCTTGTCCTACCATTTTCCATGGTTTTCCATGATTTTCCCATATTTTTCCCATTCAAACCTCCATTTTTCATCCCACCGCCGGCACCTAGAGGCCTGCTGCAAAAAGGCCGCCGCCTCGGCGCCCGCGGCGGCGGAGCGCGCGGCGCGCGCCGCGGGGTCTTCCTGGGGCGGCGAAAAGGACTTTTTTTTCGCCATGAAAATCACATGTTTTAGATCTTGGATGAGGATTTGATGATGATCCTTTAGGATCTTTTAAAATTTTCCCAGATGATCTTGGATGGTTGAAGTGAAGATCAGGATTTATTGATGAATTAGGATGTTTTAGGATCTATAACAACCACTTTTCGGGATGAAGTGAAGATCAGGATGATGAATTATTCCAGGATTTGAAGTCCATGAGTGAGCTTTCGAACTACTTTTGTGGGGTTGCTGTAACTTGTGCAAATTTGCAAATTCAGCATGATTTATGATGAACTTTATGGTTTATGAGATGTATAACATTGTTCTCATGACGAGCTGTATATGGGTCTTTCTTCGTGCTGCTTCGTTTGTACCACGAGGATCTAAAAGGCTCAATGTCAGTAATTCAAGAGGAAACACGGCGCTTACAGAAGATCCTAAGGATCTGGAGAATTACTATGAATTACTCTTAGTAATCTGCATAGCCTGGCTTGCTAGAAAATCATTGTTTGCACTATCCATATGTCAGGGATTTCTTGAGGGCACCACGATTCATGACGATGAGCTTGATGGAGTATCTTCAAAAAAACATAACTGCAACTGATAATTGCGTCTTCCAACCCCAACCATGCAAAATTGTGATTGGCGGGTGCTATTTCATACATCAGTAAGTAAACTTGGATGGCTTTCACTAAAGTCTTAAGCTTTAGCGGTTCAGTGATTCATGGGTTCACTTCAAGAATGGGATGTATCAGGAACCTTCGATAAAAAGGAAACCCTTGAAATCGAAGAGCGACCTCTTATTCCCATGCTCTTTCCGCCAGGTCCTGATACAACACTTGTGCATCTTGTGCTGGTGGCCAAAGTTGGGAAAGCAATCTACCATTTGCTTATTTAAGATAGCCATGGAAAATCCACCCATTTTTAATTGGTAAACCATGGTAAACCATCTATTTCTATGGGCCATGGCTTCCATGGCTATGTTAAATAACCAGAGGGTATCATTTGTCTTTCGCTTGCACTGTATTTTCTGCCTCATCTTCACATTCATCTGTTACCACTTACCCAAGACCATCCCCGAAATTCGAACTTGCACACTCCAACAACACATGAAACCGCCACATTCTCCACGTAAACCGTACAGAAACAATGACCTATCGAAACAGCAAAATGCTGGTCAGCAACTCTACCCTGGAAATTCTATTTGACCATCAAAGATCTTGAAAAAAAATCACCATTATTCATCATTGTTCCATATTTTTCCTCCATCTTCCCAGCCTTCCCAGCCTTTCCACCATTTTCCACCCAACCGAGCTGCTCTGGGTGGTGGTGGCGGTGCAAAACTTCCCTTTCCGCCAGGGCCAGGGCCCCCAGGGCCCCCGGGTCCACCAGGTCCACCAGGGCCTGGGAAGCCGCAACCTGCGCCGGAGGCAGAAGTGACGTCCATGGGGCTGGTGCAAGGTGATGAACCATTTTTTTGGATCCGTTTGGTTTATGAACCTTGTCATATGAAGCATTTTTTAAGATGTTTGTTGGTTAACCTTGTAATATAACTATATATTGTTACATATGCCATAATTCATATAGTGATGCTAGATACTGGATACCAACTCGGCTAAGTAGGGGCATAACCCTTGTTATGTTAGAATGCATCGCCAACATTGGATGATTCACTACATGGGCTGCGTCTGAAAATGGGACCATTTTATTGGAGGAACATGATGACTGGCTGGTGGTATACCCACCCCTCTGAAAAATATGAGTTCGTCAGTTGGGATGATTATTCTCAACATATGGAAAGTCATAATCCATTCATGTTCCAAAGCACCAACCAGATCATCTGTTTGGAAAAAAAATGTTCCAAACCACCAACCAGATGATGATACAATGGATTTTGTTGGGCGCCCAATTTTCAGCCATATCCATTTGGAAGCATCGATTTGGATGGGCACTGTGCGAAATCTCTGTTTTCTTGGTGCTCTACAAAAAACAGCTTTGTTGATGACCATCATTTTTGTCAAAACTGTCGGAATGATCCTCCAAGTTGGGGATCCCATTGAAATATCGCCTCCAACATGACAAATCGGCCTCTAAAGCAAGGTTTCGTTTGGGAAATTCATTTCTTTCACTTCCTGGGCTTCAAATGTTCATCATCCATATTTTTTTGATAGTTCAAGTTCAACCCCAATAAAGTCTCTATACAAACCCACTATAAACCAAGCAAAACCATAAAACCGCATTAAAGGTGAGTAACATCCATTAACTTCCCATTAAATCCAATGAAAACATCATTGACATCCAACAAAACCACATTAATCATCCATCAAAATCCTTAAATTGGGTCTTGATGGTATAAAAATTCCATCTAGGATTCCATGAATCAACAGGGGTCTCTTTAGTGTCTCTTTAATGGCTCAGCCTCCGCAAGGTCCTCCGCAGCCGCCGCAAGGGCCACAGCCACCACAGCCACCGCAGCCGCCGCAGCCGCCGCAGCCGGGGCCGCAACCACCTGGGGATGGATGAAAGGACCGATGGAACTGGGCTATGGGTGGGAATGTGTCATATATTATATTATATATTATATATATATTATTATCCTCGCGCCTTTTTGCAACTGTGCGCGAGTCAGTGAAACGATGTATATACATATATTCTATATATAAATATGAGTAACTCACTAAATAATGAAGGAACAAAGTAACTAAGTAACTAAGAAACTGACTACCAACTAGCCAACTAACCAACAAAATAACACACAAAAAAGCATACACAAACTATATAACCAACTACATGAAGCCATTTATAACTAAATAATTTCATCAATATATACCAAATGTTGAGCTATTGAAAAGAGTTAAGTGGGGCTAAGGGACACTAAGTTTAGTCAGTCTCAAGTCAAAAAATGAGCGTGAATCTCAAGCTTAAGGCAAGGGGTGGCTATCTAGACTGGAAATTTCATAATACTGGGGGTTTCATGGAGGTTGAGAGTCTTAATCTGGATTTGATCATTCTATAGATAAGCTTCTTCAACTGAGAGCTAGCTATCTCTTGCTTTTTCTTTGGCGACAAATGTCCACAAGAAACATAGGATATCCATGGATATCCATAGGCTAACCTGTCAACATTGAAACAGGTCGTTAGGTTTCATCTCCGGACCGTCCTGGAGTCCTGGACGACTAAGATCCTACAGAAAACAGGCTACACATGACCTACGGCATATTGTACTCCCCTCGTAGGATATCTAAACCTTCTGGGGCAGCAAACCAAGATCCAGTAAACTTGATGGAATGAACCCTTCATTTTTTGTCCCCTTGAAACCATGGCAACTTGTTAGTGAGATGAACTCATTTGCCACAGATTTGTAAGATGAGACCTGCCCAAACATCTGGGAGCCTCAATGCCAGCTTCCGCTGCAAGAAACAAAAGTCAAAGGTTACCTGCAATGTGTTCCACTAGGGAATTGATTTCGTAGATGCCATGATACAATCGAACAACAATCCAACAATCCAACATTTTTACGGGAAAAGGGCACTTTCACCCCCATGTGGAGGGAAATCCATCAGTTGATCAACATCTTGCCAAGCCGGCAGCTCCAGCTCATCACCATGGTCGCGGCGTTCCTCCCCTTTTTTTGAGAATTGGTGCGAACTTGATCTGCGCGAAAGGGTTTGGGCAACTGCCAGGAAACGCGCCTAACGCGCCTGTGCTGAGTGCTCTCTTTGCCACATGATTGACAGCACTCGAGTCCTCTATCGCTTTGGCTAAAAGTTCAGACCCTTTCCTGCAAACTACCATTTGTTTCCACTTCAAACCACAAAGAAGTCTTGGAGACACCCCCTAATCTAATAGAACAGTAAAATTCCCACAAGACACAGTGACAAATGAAACTTGTTCTATCCTTTTGGGAATGACTATAGCCCAAAGAAAACAACCCTTGCAACCCATCACCATCATTCTTCCATAGCTTTTGAGACTTGAAATCAACTACTGAAATACCATGAAATACCCATAATTACAGTACCCATCATTTTTTCACAGTTCAAATCACCTAAATGCCATTAAATGCCTATATTTTCCCATATATTTTCTATACATTTTCCCATCCTTTCCACATCTTGCATCCCTCCCAACCCCCATCCCCCACCACCTCCGCAGGGTCCGGGGCCACTGGGTGGCCCCGGTGGTCCGCTGCCCGGCCCGCTGGGTCCGCCTGGCGGCGCGCCCGGCGGGCCGCAGCCGGAGCAGCCGGAGCTCGGCAGCGCCGGGAGCCCAGAGCGCGCAGGGCTGCGGCTCTTGGAACGGTCGCGCTCCGTCCTGGACACTTTTCATGGGCAGATTTGGTGGGAATTATCATGGGCGTATCACTATTGGATTTATGAAGAACATATCAATAATTGGATTTTCATGTTGATCCGGGCTATTTGACACCTTCAGTGATGTTGGTCAATTGAAAAAAATCAGTACTTCACCCATTCTTGCTGCTAGTTTTTGTTAAGTCTCCAAGCTTTTCTGGTTGGTAAACTCAGTAAACTCCCTCCCTTTACGGTTGGTGACATCAACGTTTCCGTTTCATCGTCCTGGTACCGGAGCCACCACCGCCTGGCCCAGAAGCGACATCTGGGGGAGGGCCAACCGAAAGCGGGAAACCAACGCATTTCACCACCGTTGTTGCGGTACAAAGCCCTCAAAGAAAAGGGAACATCTGAGCTTATCTCTCCCAAGTTGCTGATGCTTTCCATCTTTTAGCTATCGATCCCCGTTCAAATACATATTGCTTTCAGTTTTCTTGGCTGCATATGGTTCAACATCAGTTTTGGGTGATTAACTCCCATCACTCTGGCAGAGCAAACAATCTCTCAAGTCAGAAAAACCAAGTCGAGATAGCTGTGATTTTTTATCTGGATCACTGCTGGTTCTCTCTGCTCCCTCCATCCCTTCCAGGACAAAGCACCCACATCGCCATTTAAATCAGGGTCATAGTTACCATTTCACAACGGGGGAGCTAGGCTTCTTACCCAGCTATGGATGATGTCCAAGGTTTCCCCGGCGATCATCCCATTGATACCCAGGGATCAAGCACATGATACATGTTACTAGATTCCATGTATGTTACCTACTAGATGTTGTGCAAACATCATAGACTGTTCGCGCTTATCCCGTATATCAATGGATTGGTTTAAGGGAAAATCTGCAGGAAACCATGGTTTTTACCATCAAATATAGGGGTTTCCTGTAAATTTTCCCATCATCCAATTCTATGAGTATATATATATATAGATTTTTGTATCAAAAAATGCATGTTTCGTATGCCAACACTTCAACGCGCCTCCACCACCGGAGCCGCAGTTGCCGCCGCCAGGGCAACCGCCCATGTTGCCACAGCCGCCGCCCATGTTGCCCATGCCAGGCATGCCTGGGACGTTTTGGCGGCTGGTATTGCCCAAAATGGTTCAACATCTAGTGGGAAAAAGCACCTTCCAACTTCATTTTTGCAGCTTTTTGGGAGGTTCCATGTTTATTTTTTTTTGTGTAAAGGGCAGGATACTGTAGAACCAAGTGAAGGTGGAAAGAACATAGTTGGCTGATCTGATTGAACTGGATTCTCAACATCTAATACATGTAACATGCGAAAGTGCCCCGGCAGTTTGGGGTTCCACAATTTGGACCTTTCTTGGTCGGGAGTCAAGATCTTTTCAAATCTATCTGCAGATTATCCTTTGCCGTGTTGACACTGTTTTGGGTGATAAGTTAAAGATTACCCAGGTATCAGGTAGGATCCAAAGTGGCAACAAGAAGCAAACTCGCTGCCCGTCTTCACATGAAACTGCTATGGCCAAAACATGGGTAACCAACAATGTTTGGGGAGACATGTCGGCTGCCTGAAAATCCAGCATGCGGTGCTAATGGCAATTTTAACCGGGAACATGATTATTGATTAGTGGTTTTAGGGATTCCGAATTTTCAGACAACTCCATGTATCAAATAGACCAAGTAAAATAATTGGGGAATATCAGCTACACCCTACATGTAAACGGGAACCCGGGAACCCAAACTGTGGGGTCCCAAAAATGATTTTACTAAAAATGGCCCATACTGAATTCCATGTGAAACTGCGAAATCTTAGTGGCTGCATTTGACATTGATACTCTGCCTCAAAAAAGGTAAAATATTCAATGACAAAATCCAAATACTAAAATCTCATGGTTGAATATTTGATTGAATATTCAATAATTCAATATTCATCAATATTCAATAATGAAATAAGAAGGTTCACCATTCTCCTTATTAAAACACTGCCACTCTCCCAAGCTGGACCTGCCATTTGGCCATTTGGCCACGGCCGCCACGCCGGCCATCTTGCCGAGATACCACCCATGCCACCGCAGCCCATGCCACCCATGCCGCCGCCCATCATCATGGGGTTCATCATCATCATCATGGGATTCATATTTCCTCAGGACAGGAGACAGCTGGAGTTAGTTACAGTATGTTACAGTTAGTTAAGGTCACTTTTTTTCCGGGGAACATCTGCAAAAGAAACCGCTATGTTTTCCTGTCGGTGTAAACAGCTGATCAGCTGATGTAATGCTCGTGGACTCGTGGACGTGGGGATGCACCTGCCAACAAGTCGACTGTGATACTTCTGGGCTGTGCAATTTGTCACTCGGAGAAAAACCCTCCCTACTAGTCCAGGAGATTTCTTGTAAGTATACCATGCTTTTGGAGTAGGACAACTGCAAATTGTTCACTCCAAGAGAAAATCTGCGTAGGAGATGCATTGAACTATATAATATTATATATTGAATCTTCTAGTGTGGTTAGTTTCTTATCAAATATCATTCAATCTTCAATATAACGAGGAATTGATCTTCCACTTGCTCCATTTTGCTGGCTCAGCAATCTGAACGACACATTTATTTCGCCAGGTGTCAAACTGTTGTTAGTTGATAACATGTATAATTATCACGTATAAAGTATAATTATATATCACATTTGAAAGCAAGTGGAGTGCTTGCTTAGCCGTGAGCCAACCTTCCATTTTCCAACATGGAAATGGGTCTTAAAAAATCACACACCAAAGACACCACGGACTATATAGACGGCCAAGCTTCCCATGCTTCCCATCATTTGACTCATCATGGAAGGATCGATGCCCATCTGTTTGAACATGCCTGGCATTGAGGCAGCAGGTTGACACAGCGAAAGCACAACAGGTAGATGTTGGTAGATTAGTCAAACCCATTGTATACAAGGCATGCGGAAGTCTTTCTTGGCGTTCATCATGCCATTTTTCCGGGGCACATGAACACATATTTGGCAGCAACAGCCAGTCAACAGTTGCAAAATGGATGGCAAATCAGTGGCCCAGCACACCACTAGGCCCTACTGTGCCGGTGCCTATCTGGGTTTGCGAATGCTGTCCAAATTCTCATATTTCCACATTGAAGTTGGATGAAATTGGTATGTTTGGGGTGTTCCCCAGTTTTGGACAAAACCATAATTCTAGCACAGTGTTGCTTGTATATCCCCTTGTATCCTCATAACATGCTTGGTTCAATCCGCATTTTGTCACCCCGCTGATTCTGTTGGTACGTTGGGAACACCGTTCCATCTATGGGTTTTTTCGATACCTCCATCTTGATGGTTGGGAAAAAATACCCACAAAGGTGATTGGGGGGTCCCCGTTTGTTGTGGTTCGAATCATCTTGTTGAATCTCATTGCTGTTCACCAATATCCCGATATCCCTATTGCTCATGGTTGACTATGATGATTCCACATGTATCCTGTTACTCATAACGTATTGCTTTTGGTTAACTACTATTATTATTACACTCCAGTAAGTTAACATAGACCCTGAAAATAGCCAATTCTGAGTGAAAACTAGTCTTCCAGGGTCTATGTTAATTTACCAGATGGTAACTACTATGACTGAATACCTGGGAATCTTAATTGGTGGATTGGTTAACGTATAGCTGCGATCACAGGTAGCTTGTTGAATCCCCAGCTGAACAATCCCCATATCCCGTCAAAACGTGGCCATGGCGCCATGGGGTTGGTTGAAGGCCATGCTGGTTGGTGGTTCAGCCCTACCCCTCTGAAAAATGATGGAGTGAAAGTCAGTTGGGATGATGAAATTCCCAACTGAATGGAAAGTCATAAAATTCATGTTCCAAACCACCAACCAGCCATTACCCTCCGGTAAACGTTTACATAACCATGGAAAGTCCACCATTTTTCATGGATAAATCCACAAGAAATATCTATAAATCCCCATTTTCCATAGCATGCTACCTAAGAGATTCTTTAGCTACCAACGGTGCCTTCCATCTGCTTTGGATCCATCCCCATCTGCTTCATGACTGCCTCAGCTTCGCCATCGTCATGGCTTTCTGCGGCTGAATGGATACCCTACAAAGAGTCGTCTTTTATGGGGATATGATGAAATGGATATGAGAATCTAAAATGATCTAGAATGGATAGAAAAATGGGGTATTGTCTATTGGTGGATATAATATGATATAATCCGCGTGGCTGGACATTGCGAAAAAACAGCGTGATCATCCTACAATACTTCCTTGGGCATGATGACCGTCCTGCTATTAGAGACCGATATGAACATCCAAAATGTTGAAGGGATGACTTTCAAAATATCCATCCTTTTCATAAGTTATAAGCTTCTATAAGTTTGTTAACCTGTGGGTCTGTTCAGTCACAGGCCAAGATGCTGGATCCATGCCCATCTGCTTCATGAGCTTCTCAATGGGGCCTCGGATCCCAGTGCTATGAAGCCGTTGTTTAGATCACAGCTTTCAATAGCCCGTGGTGAAATACAAATCAGGTGGGATGAACATTCCAATTTTTCAGTGAAATACGCTACTTTTAGTGGATAAATTCACATGTCTATAGTTCCATGAGTTCCATGGAACCAAATATTGCAGTTTTGCATTTCCAATTGATGTAAGCAATATATTGGACCTGGATGTAGCCAGATTATGTGGTGATACTTCCGTTCTATCTGGTGATATCATGTGATATTCGCATTTGATCTGAAGGCAAACCTGCCCCAATAAAGTAGCTTTGATACATCCCCACTATTGTTTGAAGCACGTCGTTTCACAAAATTCTATACCTATATATAGTTTAAACTTAATAATTAATCAACCACCCATTCGAAATTATCCCAAACCTTCCCATACGCGCCAGCGAGAAAACGAAAACTATTATAACTATTGAAACCACCAGTCAGATGTGGAGGTAGTATGGTAGGATTCTACATTTCTATCTTTGTTGTAGGTTGTTAATAAGTCAATAAGTCATATTCAGTCACCATGTTATCCATGTTTTGGTGGGTAAACCCTTCCTCACCACATCTCACCGCCAAGCAACTCTTCTTCTTTCCTTCGCCTTCCTTTTCGCCTCCATCCTGGCTCTGGGACATGCCGGGAAGCGGTGAAGAATCACACTGAACAGAGGAAAAATCGGAAGGGAAGAATGGTACGAGTATATTGGAGGATTTTGGCTTGTCTGACTTCACACATTTCTGCAATTTGTAAATCACCTTGGTTTTCAGGTTGGTTTTCGGACTCCGTCACGCCACATCATCACTGGGTGTGTGGCAGGATATCTGGGGGCAAGCCCACGAACTGCATGGGACATTGGCCTTGTGGTATCTTAAGGTTCTATCCTGGTCGAGTTTGATGTGCTGTTGGTTTGTGCTCCATGGAGCATTGGCTTCTGTTGCCACTTCTGAGCCGCAAAGACAAAATTCGATGAATAAACCCCGAAACAAACACACTTGAAAAGGCATCAGCGATGATGGGCAAACCCCTATTGTATCACAAACACATTTCTGTCGGTGAGATCCCCACATTGCTGGTTACAGATCTCATTCTATCAAATATTTCCCCATGATATCCCATAAACTATAATTGAATATCCGCCGACCCCGGCAGACGCAAGGGGGAGCGCGCCAGGGAATAAGACAAGCAAAGACAAGCAAGTTTAGCCGCACTAGCAGCAAGAGCAGCAGCGGCAGCAGCAGCGGCAGCAGCAGCAGCAGCAGCAGAAGCGATAGCATGTATTTTCTCCGCAGGTAGGCTGCTGAGTTTTTGTGCACCAGCTTCCCGGAAGTCTTGTGGGTCGGCCATGTAGGAATGCATGGTTGTCTTCGGATAAGCGTCCGACGCGAAGTTCGGCTTGCAGGGCCTGTTCGTCCTTCCGTGCCTTGCTGTTTTGGTGCCAGGAGGTGCTTTTGATACTCTTCTGTTAGCAGCAGCAGGTGCTTTTGGGCAGCAGCAGCAGCAGGTGAGCTGGTGGGAGATTGAAAAAGTGGAAAAGATTGAGAAAAAGACAGGGAGCAGCAGGCAGCAGCAGGCAGCAGGCAGCTGCAGGCAGCAGCAGGCAGCAGCAGGCAGCAGCAGACACCAGGAGAGGCAGCAGCAGGCAGCAGCAAGCAGCGGCAGGCAGCGGCAAAGTTGCAATTTTAAGTAGGGTTTCAGAAGTGACGTTAGGCCCTTTTTTGGGGTTCCTTTTCTACGTTTTGGGCACGAAATTAGGTGGTGTTTTGCTGTTTCGGATGTGTTTCGAAAAGGGTGTCTGGCTGTTTGTTTCTTGCTTTGGAGGCTGTTTGATTGCAGCAGCACCACAGCAGCACCACAGCAGCAGCAGCAGCAGCCACCAGCAGCAGCACCAGCAGCAGGCGGCAGCAGGGAGCAGCAGGCAG
>CAMXCT020002302.1:95000-227688 GCA_947184155.2 Cladocopium goreaui | reverse complement strand
AAAAATTGTGTTTTTCTAGGGTGTCAGACGACACGTTAGGCACTTCTATATATATTGTGTATATTTCTATAGGGTTTCAAACGTGACGTTTGGCAGTTTTCTCGTTTATATAGCACCAATGGGTGTCAAGAACGTGGGCAAGAGCACGCAAAAGGTGCACATAGCCAGTAGCTAGCACCCAGCGCCAGTAGCAGCCAACAGCCAGTAGCCAGCAGCCTACCCAAAATCTAGCTTTTTCTAGGATTTCAGACGACACGTTAGGCACTTTTTTGGCGTGGTTCTGGCACTCGCTCGTCCTTCAGAGCCCTGGTGTTTTCCCCCGGGAGGTGATTTTTTCGAAACTGTTTTACTGCTAGCAGCCTCCAGCAGCAGAATCTGTCGAAAAATTGTGTTTTTCTAGGATGTCAGACGACACGTTAGGCACTTCTATATATCTTTCTTGTATATATTTCTATATGGTTTCAGACGTCACGTTTGGCAATTTTCTCATTTATACGGCACCAATGGGTGTCAAGAACATCGGCAAGAGCACGCAAAAGGGCAGCAGCAGCAGCAGCAGCAGCAGTTGTTTCTTGCTTTGGAAGCTCTTTGATTGCAGCAGCACGACAGCAGCACCACAGCAGCAGCAGCTACCAGCAGCAGCACCAGCAGCAGGCAGCAGGCCGCCGCAGGCAGCAGCAGGCATCAGTAGGCAGCAGCAGACACAAGCAGACGCAGCAGCAGTAAGCGCAACGGCAGCAGCAAGATTCTATTTTAATTTTATTTTATAGCAGCAACAGCAACAGCAACAGCAACAGCAACAACAACAACAACAACATTCTTGCAGCCATGGAACCAAAAACACAAAGCTGCAGCAGCAGCAGCAGCAGCAGTTGTTTCTGGCTTTGGAAGCTGTTTGATTGCAGCAGCACGACAGCAGCACCACAGCAGCAGCAGCCACCAGCAGCAGCACCAGCAGCAGGCAGCAGGAGTTTCGAAAAGGGTGTCTGGCTGTTTGTTTCTTGCTTTGGAGGCTGTTTGATTGCAGCAGCACCACAGCAGCAGCAGCAGCCACCAGCAGCAGCACCAGCAGCAGGCAGCAGCAAGGAGCAGCAGGCCAGGTAGCAGCAGGCAGCAGCAGGCAGCAGCAGGCAGCAGCAGACACCAGCAGAGGCAGCAGCAGGCAGCAGCAAGCAGCAGCAGGCAGCGGCAGGCAGCGGCAAAGTTGCAATTTTATAGTAGGGTTTCAGAAGTGACGTTAGGCCCAATTTTGGGGTTCCTTTGCTACGTTTTGGGCACGAAATTAGGTGGTGTTTTGCTGTTTCGGATGTGTTTCGAAAAGGGTGTCTGGCTGTTTGTTTCTTGCTTTGGAGGCTGTTTGATTGCAGCAGCACCACAGCAGCACCACAGCAGCAACCAGCAGCAGCACCAGCAGCAGGCGGCAGCAAGGAGCAGCAGGCAGGCAGCAGCAGGCAGCAGCAGGTAGCAGCAGGCAGCAGCAGGCAGCAGCAGGCAGCAGCAGGCAGCAGCAGGCAGCAGCAGGCAGCAGCAGGCAGCAGCAGGCAGGCAGCCGCAGGCAGCCGCAGGCAGCTGCAGGCAGCAGCAGGTAGCAGCAGGCAGCAGCAGACACCAGCAGAGGCAGCAGCAGGCAGCGGCACAGCAGACACCAGCAGAGGCAGCAGCAGGCAGCAGCAAGCAGCAGCAGGCAGCGGCAGGCAGCGGCAGGCAGCGGCAGGCAGCGGCAAAGTTGCAATTTTATAGTAGGGTTTCAGAAGTGACGTTAGGCCCTTTTTTGGGGTTCCTTTGCTACGTTTTGGGCACGAAATTAGGTGGTGTTTTGCTGTTTCGGATGTGTTTCGAAAAGGGGGTCTGGCTGTTTGTTTCTTGCTTTGGAGGCTGTTTGATTGCAGCAGCACCACAGCAGCAGCAGCAGCCACCAGCAGCAGCACCAGCAGCAGGCAGCAGCAAGGAGCAGCAGGCAGGCAGCAGCAGGCAGCAGCAGGTAGCAGCAGGCAGCAGCAGGCAGCAGCAGGCAGGCAGCCGCAGGCAGCCGCAGGCAGCTGCAGGCAGCAGCAGGTAGCAGCAGGCAGCAGCAGACACCAGCAGAGGCAGCAGCAGGCAGCGGCAGGCAGCGGCAGGCAGCGGCAAAGTTACAATTTTATATAGTAGGGTTTCAGAAGTGACGTTAGGCCCTTTTTTGGGGTTCCTTTGCTACGTTTTGGGCACGAAATTAGATGGTGTTTTGCTGTTTCGGATGTGTTTCGAAAAGGGTGTCTGGCTGTTTGTTTCTTGCTTTGGAGGCTGTTTGATTGCAGCAGCACCACAGCAGCAGCAGCAGCCACCATCAGCAGCACCAGCAGCAGGCAGCAGCAAGGAGCAGCAGGCAGGCAGCAGCAGACAGCAGCAGGTAGCAGCAGGCAGCAGCAGGCAGCAGCAGGCAGCAGCAGGCAGCAGCAGACACCAGCAGAGGCAGCAGCAGGCAGCAGCAGGCAGCGGCAGGCAGCGGCAGGCAGTGGCAAATTTGCAATTTTAAGTAGGGTTTCAAAAGTGACGTTAGGCCCTTTTTTGGGGTTCCTTTGCTACGTTTTGGGGGCTGTTTGATTGCAGCAGCACCACCGCAGCACCACAGCAGCAGCAGCAGCAGCAGCAGCAGCCAGCAGCAGCACCAGTAGCAGGCAGCAGCAGGGAGCAGCAGGCAGGCAGCCGCAGGCAGCCGCAGGCAGCTGCAGGCAGCTGCAGGCAGCAGCAGGCAGCAGCAGACACCAGCAGAGGCAGCAGCAGACACCAGCAGAGGCAGCAGCAGGCAGCAGCAGACACCAGCAGACACCAGCAGAGGCAGCAGCAGGCAGCAGCAAGCAGCAGCAGGCAGCGGCAGGCAGCGGCAAAGTTGCAATTTTATAGTAGGGTTTCAGAAGTGACGTTAGGCCCTTTTTTGGGATTCCTTTGCTACGTTTTGGGCACGAAATTAGGTGGTGTTTTGCTGTTTCGGATGTGTTTCGAAAAGGGTGTCTGGCTGTTTGTTTCTTGCTTTGGAGGCTGTCTGATTGCAGCAGCACCACAGCAGCAGCAGCCACCAGCAGCAGCACCAGCAGCAGGCAGCAGCAGGGAGCAGCAGCAAGGAGCAGCAGGCAGGCAGCAGGTAGCAGCAGGCAGCAGCAGGCAGCAGCAGACACCAGCAGAGGCAGCAGCAGGCAGCAGCAGGCAGCGGCAAAGTTGCAATTTTAAGTAGGGTTTCAGAAGTGACGTTAGGCCCTTTTTTGGGGTTCCTTTGCTACGTTTTGGGCACGAAATTAGGTGGTGTTATGCTGTTTCGGATGTGTTTCGAAAAGGGTGTCTGGCTGTTTGTTTCTTGCTTTCGAGGCTGTTTGATTGCAGCAGCACCACAGCAGCACCACAGCAGCAGCAGCAGCAGCCACCAGCAGCAGCACCAGCAGCAGGCAGCAGCAGGGAGCAGCAGGCAGGCAGCCGCAGGCAGCCGCAGGCAGCCGCAGGCAGCTGCAGGCAGCAGCAGGCAGCAGCAGGCAGCAGCAGACACCAGCAGAGGCAGCAGCAGGCAGCGGCACAGCAGACACCAGCAGAGGCAGCAGCAGGCAGCAGCAGGCAGCAGCAAGCAGCGGCAGGCAGCGGCAAAGTTGCAATTTTATAGTGGGTTTCAGAAGTGACGTTAGGCCCTTTTTTGGGGTTCCATTGCTACGTTTTGGGCACGAAATTAGGTGGTGTTTTGCTGTTTCGGATGTGTTTCGAAAAGGGTGTCTGGCTGTTTGTTTCTTGCTCTGGAGGCTGTTTGATTGCAGCAGCACCACAGCAGCAGCAGTAGCCACCAGCAGCAGCACCAGCAGCAGGCAGCAGCAAGGAGCAGCAGGCAGGCAGCAGCAGGCAGCAGCAGGTAGCAGCAGGCAGCAGCAGGCAGCAGCAGGCAGCAGCAGGCAGCAGCAGGCAGCAGCAGGCAGCAGCAGGCAGCAGCAGGCAGCAGCAGGCAGCAGCAGACACCAGCAGAGGCAGCAGCAGGCAGCAGCAGGCAGCGGCAGGCAGCAGCAGGCAGCGGCAGGCAGCGGCAGGCAGCGGCAAAGTTGCAATTTTATTTATATAGTAGGGTTTCAGAAGTGACGTTAGGCCCTTTTTTGGGGTTCCTTTGCTACGTTTTGGGTACGAAATTAGGTGGTGTTTTGCTGTTTCGGATGTGTTTCGAAAAGGGTGTGTGGCTGTTTGTTTCTTGCTTTGGAGGCTGTTTGATTGCAGCAGCACCACAGCAGCAGCAGCAGCCACCAGCAGCAGCACCAGCAGCAGGCAGCAGCAAGGAGCAGCAGGCAGGCAGCAGCAGGCAGCAGCAGGTAGCAGCAGGCAGCAGCAGGCAGCAGCAGGCAGCGGCAGGCAGCGGCAAAGTTGCAATTTTAAGTAGGGTTTCAGAAGTGACGCCCTTTTTTGGGGTTCCTTTGCTACGTTTTGAGGGCTGTTTGATTGCAGCAGCACCACAGCAGCAGCAGCAGCAGCCAGCAGCAGCACCAGCAGCAGGCAGCAGCAGGGAGCAGCAGGCAGGCAGCCGCAGGCAGCCGCAGGCAGCTGCAGGCAGCAGCAGGCAGCAGCAGGCAGCAGCAGACACCAGCAGAGGCAGCAGCAGGCAGCAGCAGACACCAGCAGACACCAGCACACACCAGCAGAGGCAGCAGCAGGCAGCAGCAAGCAGCAGCAGGCAGCGGCAGGCAGCGGCAAAGTTGCAATTTTATAGTTGGGTTTCAGAAGTGACGTTAGGCCCTTTTTTGGGGTTCCTTTGCTACGTTTTGGGCACGACATTAGGTGGTGTTTTGCTGTTTCGGATATGTTTCGAAAAGGGTGTCTGGCTGTTTGTTTCTTGCTTTGGAGGCTGTTTGATTGCAGCAGCACCACAGCAGCAGCAGCAGCAGCCACCAGCAGCAGCACCAGCAGCAAGGAGCAGCAGGCAGGCAGCAGCAGGCAGCAGCAGGTAGCAGCAGGCAGCAGCAGGCAGCAGCAGGCAGCAGCAGGCAGCAGCAGACACCAGCAGAGGCAGCAGCAGGCAGCAGCAGGCAGCGGCAGGCAGCGGCAGGCAGCGGCAAAGTTGCAATTTTAAGTAGGGTTTCAGAAGTGACGTTAGGCCCTTTTTTGGGGGTTCCTTTGCTACGTTTTGGGTACGAAATTAGGTGGTGTTTTGCTGTTTCGGATGTGTTTCGAAAAGGGTGTCTGGCTGTTTGTTTCTTGCTTTGGAGGCTGTTTGATTGCAGCAGCACCACAGCAGCACCACAGCAGCACCACAGCAGCAGCCACCAGCAGCAGCACCAGCAGCAGCAGCAGCAGAAGCAGCCACCAGCAGCAGGCAGCAGCAGGCAGCAGCAGGCAGCTGCAGGCAGCAGCAGGCAGCAGCAGACACCAGCAGAGGCAGCAGCACGCAGCAGCAAGCAGCAGCAGGCAGCGGCAGGCAGCGGCAAAGTGGAATTTTATAGTAGGGTTTCAGAAGTGACGTTAGGCCCTTTTTTGGGGTTCCTTTGCTACGTTTTGGGCACGAAATTAGGTGGTGTTTTGCTGTTTCGGATGTGTTTCGAAAAGGGTGTATGGCTGTTTGTTTCTTGCTTTGGAGGCTGTTTGATTGCAGCAGCACCACAGCAGTAGCAGCAGCCACCAGCAGCAGCATCAGCAGCAGGCAGCAGCAGGGAGCAGCAGGCAGGCAGCAGCAGGCAGCAGCAGGTAGCAGCAGGCAGCAGCAGGCAGCAGCAGACACCAGCAGAGGCAATAACGCGGCATACTGGCCATTTTGAAAACAGTAGAGTCGGAAAATTGGCACTAGCAAACTGTCGGGTGGACCAATCCTGTAACTGTCTCGTGGTACATTCAAGTCAGTTGTACTTGCATCATGAACATATACATCAGCATTCACACTCTTGTAGCTGGTGCCCAGAAGAAAAAATATTGCGGCCGCAAGGTGGCTTTGCAAGTCGAAAGTCTGTGCTTCTGCCTCGTCCGGCTTTGGCTCCAATTTTAGATGTCTTTGGCATGATCTGCATAGTTGATGTCGTGCTTTCTGCGATGCCATCACAGAAGGTCCCATAGAAAGGTATCCATGAAAAAGCAAATTCAATAGCAATGCTTCAAGCCAGGGGGTATCAAAACTAGAACCGCAAAGGCGCCATGCCAGCTTGGCAAATACGGCTTCTGCTCTTCGATCTACGTCTTTTTCTGTTCTGTCTATGTTGGCGCTTGTCCTCGTGCTGTCCGTCTCTACGGTTGGTTCAGTTTCACGCACAGTGGTTTGGCGCAACAGACTATCAAAATGATATCCCCTGCCTTGCGCAGAGGTGTGATTGTATATATGCAGCTGTAAGGCATGATGCTCGGGGTGCTCGAACCCAAGATGGACAAGAATCTTGTTCCGATCTGGGTCTGCCGTGCACTCACCAAATCGGTCGTGCACACGAATTATCATGTTAGCGCGCGCAACAGCCCGAAATCGTTGCAACAGAAATGTCACAATGTGCGGGCCATCGCGGTGCGCATCTAAATATGGAAAGAATCCCTTCGCGCTTGGAAGTACTGCTTGCCCAACCGCTTGAACCAAATGCTTTCTGCATGCAACTGCACTGCGTCGTCTTGCTGCAACATCTGCGCCCAAGTTGCTTGGCAAAAGACCTTCATACGCTAAGCACAGCATCAAGGAATCGATTAGGCAATTGTTGACGCCGTGTGACAGCGCCTGCTGCCACCTGAACCCTTCAGCTGCCAAAGCCTTTAAAGCTTGGGTATCAGTCATGCTTCGGCCAGGAGCATTTACTTGCGCGATGTCACACAGACGGTCCGCAACTGCAACGCAGTGAGCCTCTGTCGTGCTTGTTTGCAATTCTTTCCAGCCATCCCAAGTGGGCACCCAACTATGCCCAAGTACTTTTGCTGCGTCCTCTGCTGTTCCAAGTCTAGATAACAAGATTGCTGCGCTTCAAGGTGCGATACATTTCATTGCGTTACATTGCAATGCATTGCATTGCATTACATTGCATTGCATAACATTACATTGCCTTACATTGCGTTGCATTACACTTCATTGCATTGCTTTGCATTACCTTTCGTTGCTCTTCATTGCAATGCAGGGCATTGCATTGCATTACATTGCATGGCATTACATTGCATGGCATTACATTGCATTACATGGCATTGCATTACATTTCACTGCATTGCATTGCATTGCATTACATTTCATTGCTTTTCATTGCAATGCATTGCATTGCATTACATTGCTTGGCATTACATTGCATTACATTGCATTCAATTGCATTACATTGCATTCCATTACATTGCATTGCAGTACATTGCATTGCATTACATTGCATTGCATTGCATTACATTGCCTTACATTGCATTGCATTGCAGTACATTGCATGGCATTACATTGCATTGCATTGCATTTCATTGCATTGCATTACATTGCATTGCAGTGCAGTACATTGCATTGCACTACATTACATTGCATTGCATTACATTGCATTCCATTACATTGCATTGCATTGCAGTACATTGCATTGCATTACCTTGCATTGCATTGCATTGCCTTGCATTGCATTGCATTGAATTGCAGGCTTTCATTTATAGTTTCTTTAGGTCAATTTATGATTTCTTTAGGGTTCATTTTGTGTTTCATGTAGGGGTTTCTGGCAGCAATTCATTCGGGTTTCTTTCGGTTTCACAGTTTCACCTACGGTGTTTAAACTTTCATTTAAGATACAAACAGGAAAGAATAAAACAAAAAAAGTAGGATTTCAATTTCATGTAGGAATTCTCTTGATATTTACATCTCTTAAGGGTTTTATTTCGAGTTTCTTTTGCGTTTCTGTCGGGTTTCATGTAGGGTTTCATTTAGGGATTCTTTCCGATTTCCTTTCGCGTTTAATTTCGAGTGTTATGTGAATTTCTTATCAGAAAATCTTGTCAAGGTTTTCAAACATTCATGTGGGTTTCTTGAGAGTTTCTTTAGAGTTTCATTTCAGATTTCGTTCATGAGGGGTCAAAAAACACGGGGGAAGTCAAACAAACAAGGTGGGGGATCAAAAAAAACAACGCCCTCGTATACTTTCATAAAATATCATGCACCTGTGCGGCGCAACCATGCACCTGTGCGGCGCAACATTAGCTGTATAATAATAGGGCCAAAAATATTGTGTATATATATATCTAACTATTATACTGTTACTTAGATCCATGAACCCATAAAACCATAAGATCAGAGTATTAATAACATGCACTCAAATGAAAAACCCATTTACACATGAAAATTCAAACCTATCAAATATATTTCACAAGGATGTACATAGCAAAAAGGTCGAGAACCTCAAGGTGCAACGCACCGAAGCGTTTTTCTGCCAGCTTTGCTTCCTTGCCACTTCTTCCGGGGTCGGCGGCAGGGGCGGCAGCCCTTAAATATAATATATATATATACGTTAAAGTTGCTATGCCCTTTGCTGTCTTACATAACTTGCCACTACGTTAGAGTTACTATGCCCTTGACTTTCTACATAACTTGTCGCTACATTAAAGTATCTTGGGCAGTTTTGCCAATGGTGTGGCGTCAAACGCTGCCAGCACGCAGTCCGGTTTTGTTGCTGCAGAAGCTGAAAGCTTTGCTGGCTGAAAAGTAGCCAAATGCATTGGACAAAATCTGTTGGCTACAGAATGGAATTGTGAAACTCATTCTGGTGTCACAAACATGACAATAGCTTTTTATTAGTGAAATACATGCGTTCATCGAGCACCATTGATTGAGTGGTTACAAGCCCAGCCTCAATTCCACACATACGGAACGGGAACCTAGTTCGTTACAATATGTTACAATATGTTACAATATCAATGTGTGTCATAATGTGTTTTTCATTTCAGACTTGTGAAGTATCGCAAAACATCGACGCCTCAAGTGGATCATTGGGCATCTTGGAAGCTCCAGCCATTGCAGTTTTAGCGCGCCTGGAACCGGGTGGCTGACATCAGACGACTACGGCGATGGCACGATGGCACCAGACATCGGCCTGATGGCCCCTGGAAGAGAAAAGGTCTGCCATCGTTCCGACATTGTCCTGAGCGATGCTACAGGTCCATGCCAGGCCGAAAAAAAGGTGCACTATCCTGGTGATTGACTAATTGACTATGAGCAGTTCTGAAAAGATTGCGTCACCACAACTCAAAGAAACACCGGCAACCTCCTGAACCCAGTGGACGCCTTGAGGCATTATGCCCAAAGTCCGAAGCTTTCGTCAGCAGAGCCATGGCAAATCCTTTTCATGCCAAGATGGCAAAGCTTTCACCAGTTGACCTGTCTGAAAATAGGGACATCAGTAGGGCCTACCATCTTAGTGTCTGGAGGTCTGCTGCGGATGGGGTGGTTCCTCAGGTTTGCTGCCGGTTTGCTCTATTTCCAGTGGGGACTTGGGGATCGGATCGGTCAGTTTGCTGAGTTTCATGGCACAACGAGCAATCACCACTACCCGGATCGAGCCCCCAGATCCGGCGCACTTTCCAGGAAGATTGCTAGTGACACAGAGCACCTTCTCCCAAAGGTCGAAGCATCAGTTTCTCAGAGCATCCTTTGACTCAGGATTCTCTAGACTTTAGAATACTTTAGATATCTCTAGACCTTGTTCTGTCCTTTTAAGGCTGCATCATGAGACTCAGAAATTCAGAGTCCCAGCACCTCAACTGGCACATGCAGCGACTTTGTGAGGACCGGACCGTTGCGGTCTACGAATTAGTGAAGAGAGATTCAGAGAGATCAAGGATTGTTCACAGCTGTAGCGGACCGTGGCCATTGCAGTATCAAATGAGTCGAAAGGAAATATGTATCGTGAATATCCGTGAATGCTCCTCGCATCTCGCCCTATCATTCTAATTACCGAATTTTTGTGCGGAAATCACCCTGCAAGGTGTACAAGCTGGTCGTTCACCTGAATCGAATTTTGGACATTGCAGCAGCAAAAATGGTTTCTAGGTGCAAGTTTTCAGCAGCATTTTTTGAACCAAAGCCAAAGTGCCACCACATGAGCTTGAGAAAGGAAAACCATGTGATGCTCTGTATTAGTTGGCGTATGTCATTTGTCGCACTCACGAGCAATGCATTTCTTTTGCACCAAAAGGAAACAAAGCACCGATAGAGGCCCAGGACAGTCATGGACCTTGCCTTGCAAGCGCTGTACAAAAGCGCAAGGTTTTGTCTTGCCTCACGTGATCCAAGAGCCATGCATGCCATGCATCTTGTGGCTGTGACAAATGGCTGGTTCCTTGTGTCAGGTTTGCAAGTGCTGACACTGATTCTGCTCACTGGTAACTTGGTAACCCTGACATCCATGCAATTATTCCGAAATGATTCCATAGAAAGCGCCAACTTTGCAACACTTCACTCCCTTCCAGCTGTTCGGAGTCTGAAATCCATGGCCTTGGCGGCCTTGGAGATCAATCTCCACCTACCAGTAGCAAGCTTCTGTGCAGTGCAAGGACACGAGATGAATTTGGCACCTGACCTCTCAGACATCTCTGATATGTTGGACTGCAATGAAAATTTCTCACCATCAGAGTCAAGTTTCATCCATGTCGAAGGCGTCTAGGGAAGCACAATGATGGTTTCAAGATGGACGTAGCCTGTCTGAGAACTCGAGGCCTGGACCTCAGAAAACAAGACGTAGGCTGAGTTTCAGATGTGCCAAGCACAAGGACACGGTCAGTGCAGTGGATATCATTGAATTTTGGTTGCATCTGCCTATTGAGATGTCATGAAATGTCTTTGAATTGAAACATCTTAGGCCAAAGCGAAACATCGGGATGAGCCCACACCACCAAAGGGCTGACCTCAGAAGCTGAAACTGAGAAGGACGTGTCTTGTGCTGCGCCGTATCTACAGCTATACACAGTCTGTCCTGTCAAGGAGAAGTGACCCAGAAAATGCCGAGTCAAGCAAAACGCAAACTTCTGCTTTGAAGCGAATGTCACGTTAACTATCTTTCGGCAAGAGTCTGTCGCAGACGGAGCACGCCTCAGTGCCATCATAGTTGTGAATCCAATCAAGATATACATCTCTGAGACTTTCTGAGACTACACAACCTTTTGCGTCACAATATCTTCTCGCAACTTGTGCTAAAGCCTTCATTGGTAAATTTCTCAATCAAACAAGTGCAAATCCTTGCCAGAGTATGGCAAGCTATTGCAGGGCAAGCGTCCGCACAGTGGTTGAGATGCTTCTTATTGTTCGAGACGTCGCTGAAACAATACCTAATTCGAGATCTAGATCATTCAGACCTGATCTTGAATGATCTTGAGAGTTTGCTTTTGCATTGGAAATTTCAGCATCATGATCTTCTTATATCTTAGCACCCACTAGTGGAAAGCCTGAGTATTCCACCTGCAGAGCTGGCTGTCGGAGCTACTGGCGTGACACCTCAAACTCAAGGAGGACCAAACTAACAAGTTCGACTCGGTTCGACAATATTTATTGCGCAGACAGCGCTAAGCTATACGCTGCCGGTTGAAGCCCAACTGGTTGCCGGTGCCTTTGTCCTGGCTTTGCACTTATTTTGGTTCGTGTTCTGTGGTCATGTGGTGCGATTGGCAGATTCAGTTGTTTGCCGTGGCGGTCCTCGCAAGTCGCAATGGGGATGGGCTTGCCACTCGAAATGCAGGTTGCACACTTGCCGCTCGAAGACTAGGAGCGCCAGGTGCCTAAACTCTGAAAGCATTGGGCAGCTGGCGTCAGTGCGGACCACAACAGACCCAACCAAATTGTCTGGTCTGTTGGGAAGGGGCCAAATTTTGGCACCGACATGGAGCGAACAGTAGCACACTCCAAAATCAAGAACATCGTTCATTCAAGATACGAGGCATAGAGACCCAGAGGTCGATCTGGTGAGGCCAGTCCAACTGGGCAACGGGCGGAAAGAGACCACGCAGCATTATGAGTCATGTAATATTACAATATATATTATATCAGTACTCAGTACTCCAATTAGACTTCATCACAGAATCAGCTTTGAAAACATGCAAGTGGGACATAGTCCGGGAAGTCTTGCACACAACTGCTGGCTGCCAGGATGTGCTTCCTGGCCAGTTTTGCTTCTCCAAATTCTACATTGCAGGAAGCTGAAGGGATGCATGATGAAGCTCTGGTCCAAACTTGCAAGGTTGGCCGCCAGAAGTGCATGTAAGCGTAGGCTTGGAAACTTCGAGCCTCTCCAGACTCACTGTGGATCCACAGTGTTGATATCATCCTATTGTAATATGTATCAAAGTCCGAAATCTGAGTTGCCTTGTCCTTCGTGTGATTCAAGTTGTGTCCGCCAATTCTGGCACTGGCCGTTTGCCTTGTATCGTCAGCAACCGCTGTGGTGGCGCTGTTTTTGGCAGCTGGAGGGACAGCCGAACTCTCTGCTTGTGTGCGAGGTGCATCACCTCGGCTCAGGGTTTGACCTGAAGGTCTAGCCAACGCAGCCAACATTGAAATTTCACATATTTCACTTGAGATGTTTGTTATTCTTTGACAGTTCTGAGTGAAACTCCTGCGTTTCCAACTTGAAAGTGATCAACTCTGTAATGAATGTCTTTCATGAAATATGGGCGATTTTCTCCAACTCCCAAAAACTGCACACGCTAAGCGCCACTGCGTTGGTTTTGCTTGCGCCTCTGTGGTGTGGGTAGCTGCAGCACCTGTCTGATGCATCAAAGAGATGCAAAAGTCAAAATCATCTGAAAGGGTTCTTGACTCAGCACTTCTTAGGACTGCCAAGCGGTGATGATGTAAGCGAAGAGAAGACTTCAGTGAGACACATTCCACTTCTTCAACATTCTCAGAATGGCAAGCCGAATTCAAAGCCTGCTGCAAATTGATAGTTTTGCTGGGAGATGCGCACGCAGCTTCCCTGGCGGCCTGAAAACACCGACATGTCCAAATGTTCTGACAAAGTCTGTTATCTGGAGATTTCGGTCTGGAGATTTCTGGGGCATTCGGTCATCATCTCTGTGCAGGGCTTAAAGCACATCCTCCAAACCTCTAGGGCGTCGGCCTTCGGTTTCTCAACGCTTGCTTCCTGCACAACAAATGCTGCTGCAGGATCAAAATGGTGCTGTCCATTGCCGTTCTATGTTCCACCGTTCATGCATCGACACAATCCGTGCTTGATCCGCCAAGGGCAAAGCAGCAAACTGTACAGAAGCCTAGAGGGAATCAGAACACCCCAGAAGTGGTCAATTTTTGCCACTCTTCTGACTCTGATATGGGATCACTGCAATACAGAGTGCACCCATGAGATGTCGCCCCTCAGGTCCTTTTGCCGAGATGCCTGCATTGCTATCGCTCAGTGAAGGAAAACCGCGTGGATCAAATGGTCCAGTTTTGCCTGCCAGAGCAATGGTCGCAAAGAAGACTCAGAGACTCTGCCAATTTTGAAGCATGGATTCAATTGCAGCACAAGGGGCCTGGTCCAAAGAAGCCACCCAGGACTGGACTGCTCTCAGCTGCTGCGCCTCCAAGCTGCAAAAGAATAGGAAGATTTTTGGCACCCACATCTTGCAACGTAATCCTGGGATTCTAACCTACTATCCACCACCAATCAGCTGTCGGCTTGCTGATTGCAAAGTGAATTCAATCTTCAATGCAATGTTGACACAGAAATTGCATGCGGTGTGAGTCCAAGACAGATTGGGGAGCTATGGAATGAATTGTGGAATCCAATCTTGTGATTGGGAAAGGCGGTGTTCAAGACTGTAGTAACAGGGTGCCTTTCAACCAACCTTTCCAAGCGCCCTGTCAAGGCTACCCCCTTAAAAGCGTGCCTGACATCTGTCCCTCAGTGCCTGCAAGGTTTTCAGAACCAAAGCATTGCACTTGAAGAAAAGACTCGACATGTGCCTCAAGTCTTGCCGAGCATTGTTGCTCCTGCCATGTGCTTACGCAATTCTCAACTCATCCTGTCACCCAGCGACGTGCAGCCATTGAACTCTTAACCATAGTAAAGCATGATCCAGGCATCACGTCTCAGCAACAGCTCCTTCAGGTCAAACGCCCGTTGAGCTGACATCAGTTGCCTTTCCTGCTTCACTGCAGCGGATCGTAGCCTGGCGCAGATTTCAATCGCAAATTCAGAAATGGGGGCTGTGGCTATACCAGAATTTGTCTCATCAAAACCACTGAAAATTGATTTGCACCTACGTTCCAATCATTTTAATGGCACTGCAAGCCTGGTCGATTCAATGATTGACCACTTGAGTGGAAGCAAATGTCACCACGTTCTCTGTTTTCTCTGTTTGCAACTTTCCGGGTGAAACTGCTCCAAAAACACTCAGTTTCCAAGCAGCTCAAAGTCGTCTGCCTGGCGGATTGGTGAAGAAAATGACAACGCGATTCAACTGAAGAAGCAAAAGAAGCAGCAGCTGCGGCACTTGCGTTTCCTCGTTGGCAAACTCCTTGATGTGCCGTCTCATCTTGGAACCTTCTGCCCAAGTGATGTGATCCTGCACAGAAAATGACAGAAATGGGTTCCAAAATGGTCTCATATGATTTTCATGTCAAAGACGTCCGACTCTTTCAATTTTACACAAATGCTGAACCCAGCTCACCCATGTCCTCCATATCACGGGTGATGTGCAGAGCAGGGTTTGTCACCACATCAGGGCCAATCCGGATCTCTCCCTTGATCAGAGGTGTCATATTCAACTGCGGACTGATGCTGCTTCAGATGCTGCTGCAAACACATTTAAAGCAATCGTCTTTCCCAGATTGCTACCCTGGTAGCCTGCTTGATGTAGCTTATGGCCTTGCTCAGCCCATCAGCAAACCTCAGCACATGGCAAGCATGGCACTCTGGCCCTCTGGACAAGCAATAGCACAGTTACCTCTAAGATCTCTGCACACCAATGTGGAACCACTGCTGAGTGGAGCGCTTCATTCTCACAATAACCACTGCAAGTCTCCGTCTGCAAAATGTGGAGGCTGGGATCTCGTGACAGTCCTTGCAGCAACAGGAGAATTCCCACACCAAGCAATTTGGTCAGGCAAGAGTGCTGATCTGCAATTTGTTTTGTTTCAGTGCAGAGGCAGCTGATTTCAAAACATTGGGTTCTTGAAAACAAGATGATAAGCCCGGTAAGCCCAGGTCCTCTAAGCTCTGATTGTTGTTGATCAGACCGAGACTGTACAGCTTGTCCAGCAAAATCTCGGTCATCTTTATTCTGTCTTCGTCGGAGGACTGGCGTTCAGGCATTCGCACCGTTCTGACGATGGAAATGAACTGCCAACAGAGTGATATTGTGTCATATTGGATTGCGTGAATCAAGTTCAAATCGCAGGCTCGATTACAGGTGGGTTCAACATCTTTCAACCTCAGCTCCCCAGAGAAATACGAGAACAAATCCCGCTTGGACCCGGTTGGAGGGCTAGAATCACCTTGGAATTCTATCCAGTGTACTCAGCTTGCAGTGTCTTTTTTCTGATATCTTCGGGTCCTGCCTTAAGTTTCCGAAGCCGTGCACACAGCATCATGATCAGCTTGGCAACTTTCTGATACCTTTTGGCATCATTGGCATCAGCCAGGATCAACCCCAAGTTGTCAAAATGGCAGAGTAACATAAAGTAGCATAAAGTAACCTTTACATCTCTGAGGAAACGATCTGGTTTAGGATGTTGAGGGAATCTCAAACCATTTACAATCAGAAAGGATGGGTGTGGTGTTTCACAAGAACCAAGACCTGCATGGGGGATGTTTCCTCCAGATTCGCAAGAGACTAGTCAATTTAAATCGTCATCATACCATACAAGCCAAATTGAACGTGACTATATATATATATATTCTAGGCGGGAGTTGTATGTTACATTGTAAACCACTTGTTGTGGACTGAGTAACTTTGTATAGTCCTCTCGATCTTCGATCTGGTATCGACGCAAGATCTGCGACTCCCTGACCTCAAGCATGAAAGTCTGGAGTATTCCAATCATCTCCAGAATCAGATTAGTAATAATCATGCAGCTGTGGCCAGCTATGGCCAGCTATTCCGGATCATTCTGGTAGCTATGGTCAGTCAAATCATGCAGCGCCAGCCCAATGAGTTTCTCACATTTTTTGTAGATTTCCAGTCATAGAAGTTGACCTTCGAGCTGAGGAATTGAAACGAAAATATCAAAATCAACCGATTGATTCCGAATCACAAGAAGCAGAGGAGATCAGAAGAGATCAGCAGGCCTTCTTCAACAACCTCTGCTCGTGATGCTTCAGCTGTCGCATGGCTGCGACAAAAGGTAGCTCCAGCTACCAGCAAAGCCAATACAGCTGCGTAGCGGCGAAACTCTTTCTACCAGCTCTCTTCCAAAATGTCATCTGATGGCTGCAACTCAATTTTAACATGTTTCAACAATAGGATCTTTGTGAACCAAATGAATGCAGAAGCAATAAAAAAGCTGCGCCTTTCAGAGGCTTTCCGGTGCGTCCAAGCAAGCTGCTCATCCAGCATTCGGCAGCACTGGCAGAGCAAACTTGTTGAACATACGCTTCTGCACCTTCATATTATTTCATGTTCAATGTGAATTGAGAAGGAGAATGGAACCTATATCATTGAAACATCCAGATGTCACCTGAGCCGTCTTGAGCATTGAACATGTTGTTTCAATGAATGCTCTCGCCTTTTCTGAAGAAATTTCCGGAACTCATTGGATTTCATTGGTATCCACAAAGTGGATGTAAGTGGACTTTCTTCAGGCAATGCTGGATAGGACTACTGCTTCTCAGCACGACGGAATGCCTGTTTACGGAGAAAAGCTTCAAGAATGGGTCTCTCCTGCGACGTTTCCGGAGGTTCACTCTGTCAGGCTTCAGAAGCCACAAACGTCACAGATTGTGGTTTCGGGGCACTGGAGCACCTCATTCTTCCTGTCTTCCACACCATTGCATATCTCACAAAGGGCCTGGCTGTGAATTGGTTCATCGACTGTGTGCCTCTTGGGGTCTCTTGTCTTTCTGCATGACACTGAGTCACAAGAATTGTCGGATCTGTACTTATTTAAGCTCAGCCATTTATATCCATTTATGCGATCGCTTTGTCATAAAATTGCCTGCTGTCTCTGAATTTGGAACCTCCACATACCGCCCCAAAGTTGTTCTCTTTGGTTGAAACAAAGCCTCAAGAGCTGCCGGCACCTTGTCAAAGTCCTTCACTGAACCATGGCCTCGGTCAGATGAAAAGGTCCGAGCTGAGTCTGATGCGCCAAATCTGCAAGCACCCGACTTGGTATGCTGGCCATTGTCGCTGCAACTGGGGAAGTGCTTGACAAATGGCTCTGTTGGAAAACTGTGCACACCAAAATCTTCCCAAAGCGGTCAATATCACCGGAATCTGGCATGGATATCTGAACGGCCGGAGGGTACCAAATTCTGAGACATGCCATCCCGTTTGTCCACCTAAGCCCAAGGGTGGGTTTGCTGGGAACATCTGTTCAAACATCTTCTCCCTAGTTGTCCCTCCCATCTCCAAGTGTCCTCACGTTCTTCCTTTCTTCCCTTTCTCATGGGACAAAACAGCTGCGGGCAACGTGCAAATCGTGTGAGAAACGTCTGAGATTATCTGTGGGTTGCATAGAATGACGAATGTCCCAAGAACGAAAATACATAATACATATGCAAAAGGTGTCTCAGGTTTTCACCCAAGCTCCCAAGCTCAGAAGGCCAAATGCAACAAATCTGCTGTACACAAGTGCAAAGCCACTGAGGATTCATGGTCTAAGTGAAAAGGATGAAAGTAAGTCAGTCCCTGGCAGCTGCAGTGCATCAGAAGGCTCAGCCGCGGGTTTGCTCACAAATATGATTCAAGCCTTAGCTAAAAATGAAAAAAACACACGTCCAGCAGCACAGAAAGGCACTGCACTACACTGTGAAGGGGTGAAATACTGCTTTGAGGCTACCACGCTCAGCATGGTTTCGCCTGGCTTTAGCGGAATGCAGTCGAAGTATGTCGAAGCACGATTGGGACCGTTCGGACTGTGCCCGAACGCAAACCAACTGGACCCTGGGATTCTGACTTGTGGCATTGCGTGCGGCAGCATCGGCCGTACCAACAGTTGCCGCGACCTGGCACCAGAGTTTCTTATTGTTTCCTCCAACTGCTGAGATACCCTTAAACTTCCTTAAAAATTCCTTAAAATTCCTTAAAATTCCATAAAATTCCTTAAAATTCCTTTAACCATAAAATTCCTTTAAATTAAAATTCCTTAAAATTCCTTAAACCATAAAATTCCTTAAAATTCCGTAAAATTCCTTTAAATTCCTTAAAGTTCCTTAAAATTCCTTAAAATTCCTTAAAGTTCCTTAAAGTTCCTTAAAGTTCCTTAAAGTTTGCTGTGTTTAAAGTTCCTTAAAGTTCCTTTGTGGTTGGTGGATTCTGAGGGTTGCTGGATTGGTGTAGTGCTTCCGCCATTTGGTCAAAAAGGTTTTCGTCCATTTCTTGCTTCATACCGTTAATATACATATAGCAGGGCATATTCAATTCTTGATTCTATAACGCGTCGTTTCTTTAAGTGTTTTTGGTTCTGTTGCTCTAAAAATTATGTTTTTAACAAGTGTCCTAAATTGATGTTTTTTGAACGCTAAAACGATGGTTTTAGGACACTTGTTGAAGTAAGGATTTTTTGTCTTCAAAAGTTCAGGGTGAAACGATTTGTCCGTGTTTGATGGTTTGGCTATAAAAGTTGAGGGTGAAACGATTTGTCCGTGCTTCATGTTTTTGTCAAAAGTTGAGGGTGAAACGATTTGTCCGTGTTTGATGGTTTGGCTAAAAAAGTCCAGGGTGAAACGATTTGTCTGTTGTTGCTTGTTCGGTGAATGATTGATACTCGGTTCTGGGTATCGTTGATACTTGGATACTGGTATCAGGGTATCATTGATACTTGGTTCTGGGTGTCGTTGATACTTGGATATTGGTATCTGGGTATCATTGATACTCGGTTTGGGGTATCATTGATACTCGGTTCTGGGTATCATTGATACTCGGTTCTGGGTATCATTGATACTTGGATACTGGTATCAGGGTATCATTGATATTCAGTTTGGGGTATCATTGATACTCGGTTCTGGGTATCGTTGATACTTGGATGCTGGTATCTGGGTATCATTGATAATTACTAGGGTTGGGTATCTGCGGTTATGCAGGCAATATGTGAAAATTACGCTTGGATGACTCACCCACAAAACATCTCAAGCGTCACAGTTTTTTTCACCGGCGAAGCTCACATGTATCCTGCATCCCTCAACTTCTGCTCATCCTCTTGAAAGAGCTTGGCGACGAAATGCCAGTGCTTCAAAGCCAGAGCTTCGTGAGGAGCCAGCAGACTGCGTTCTTCTCAGGACGCAGTCTGCTGGCTCCTCACGAAGAAGCTTCAACTTCATTTTGGTGTCTTCGTCGCTCTCTGGGAGATACCCCATGGGTCCTGCCCCTGCCACCTGGAGGAGATAGTCCTTCACTTCCCTGCTCAACCCGCTTGATGACCGCATCCGCACCTTTCTGACCTTCTCTGGAGACGTTTCGCAGTATCAAGTCCAAGGCGCGCAAGTTGCCCCCCACGCGGATGTAGCAGTGCTTCAACACCTGCTCCATGTCATCTTCGGCAAGAACCTTGTTCAGCGTCCGGAAGTCGTTTCCCTGCTTTGCCACCTCCTTGACCACAGATGTGAAGTCTTCGAAAGGCAGCGGTCGCACCACAACCAAATCTGACATGTCAAACCTTTCGGTGATGATGTCGGCCACAGCAGACACGCTGACCTCCAAAATGAACTTGCACGCGGCATTGTCGTAGGTGATGTTGCGAGCGAAGGCACCGAGGGTGGAAGCAATGTCATCACAGGCATCCCTACTAAATTTGTCTCCGCGGCTTTTGGTTGTGAGTTGCAGGTATACCAGGACGGCACTGCCTGTTCGGCGCTTGCACGTCTCGTTCACCTTTTGCAGCATATACTCCACTTGTTCTGGGTAGTATCGCGGCAAATTTACTACTTGCAATGCTTTGGGCAGCGCTTCATTGAGTTTCAAGTCCTCACCAGGACGGCTTGACATCTTGAGCGGGAGCACCCTTTTGCCATTCTTCACATGCTCACACATGAGATTGTTCAGCATGGTCCATGGTTGATTTCCCAATGCCTTGGGAACCACTGACCACCAAGAAGGAAGGGGTGCTCAAAGCTTTACGTTGAGGTGAATTGGTGAAGTCCTTGATGTATTCCTCCTCGACCGGCCGCGCAGGGGCGGGCTCTGTCCTTTCCAGCCTTTGCCCAGCCTTCCTCACTGCCCTGTTCATGAAGAAGCCAGGAAGGAACCTTTGAATGAGAGCTTGGAGAACCAGCACTACGACGCTCCCTGTGCTCAACAACGTCCAACCAGTTTTAACGGTCTGCGCCGGAAAAGCCCTTGCGGGCTGTGTTCGTGCATGACCGCTTGGAAGGACGAACCGGCCTGGCACAGGCTCAACCTGCCTCACAAAGATGCATCTGCGGAATGTCGAAGGAAAGGGACAATACATCGGTTCAGTCAATTTGTGCCAAACTGGCTTTGGTATTGAAGGATGCTTGATATGCAAAACCAAACAGGAACCACAGCGCCTAACCTCAATCAATACATGAATTTGAAGCAAATCATTCGACATCTTTGAACAACAGTTTGGTAGAATTTGAACCTGAACCTACACATAGAAACTCTGACCACCTCAACAACTATCCCCTTCATTCAATCCAAACATTATCACAACAACCTCAACAACACATTTAGCAAGATAATCAAAAAGAAACAGTCAAACATTTCAAACTATAACGTGAAGAAAAAACAAAGCAACATCCCACCTGACCTTTGACCTGTCTAGTCCTAGCATCCCTGTTTTACCATTTTTTTCTGTGGCTTCCAGAATTCGCACCGTCAGTCCCAGCGACCCCAAAACATGATTTTCACCTTTCCTGTTGGCAAGGCCGGCTCTGGGCACACCAGCGCCGCTTTTGCCAGGGCATTTGCAGTAGCACTCAAAAGGTTTGTCCAGAAGTGAGGGATGCTCCATTTCAAACTACTATGGGGAAAATGATGATCAACCACTAGATTTTGGGGACAAATACATATGGTTCAGGCATGTCATCGAGGATTAAGGGGTGAGGATCTGGATGGCTGTTGATGTGTCATCGGAAAAAAAAGACAAAGCACGAAGCACAGATAAGCAAGTATCAGATGAGTACATGAAAAGATAAAGAAGAACCATTGGGTCCTAGCAAGGTTAAAAAAAGAGTTGTTCTACCCACTGCCACCTTTGAAACACGTTTTCTTGAAATATGGCTGGTGAAACAAACTACATAAAATTCCTGAAAATTCCTTAAAATTCCTTAAACCATAAAATTCCTTAAAATTCCGTAAAATTCCTTTAAATTCCTTAAAATTCCTTAAAGTTTGCTTAAAGGGCTTAAAGTTCCTTAAAGTTCCTTAAAATTCCTGAAAATTCCTTAAAATTCCTTAAACCATAAAATTCCGTAAAATTCCTTAAACCATAAAATTCCTTAAAGTTCCTTAAAATTCCTTAAAATTCCTTAAACCATAAAAGTCCTTAAAATTCCTTTAAATTCCTTAAAGTTCCTTAAAGTTCCTTAAAGTTTGCTTAAAGGGCTTAAAGTTTGCTTAAAGGGCTTAAAGTTCCTTAAAATTCCTTAAAATTCCTTAAACCATAAAATTCCTTAAAATTCCGTAAAATTCCTTAAAGTTCCTTGAAGTTCCTTAAAATTCCTTAAATTGCTTTAAGTCCCTTAAAATTCCTTAAAATTCCTTAAAGTTCCTTAAAGTTCCTTAAAGTTTGCTTAAAGGGCTTAAAGTTCCTTAAAGTTCCTTAAAATTCCTGAAATTTCTTAAAATTCCTTAAACCATAAAATTCCTTAAAATTCCGTAAAATTCCTTACAATTCCTTAAAGTTCCTTTAAGTTCCTTAAAATGCCTTAAATTCCTTTAAATTCCTTAAAATGCCTTACAATTCCATAAAAGTTCCTTAAAATTCCTTAAAGTTTGCTTAAAGGGCTTAAAGTTCCTTAAAGTTCCTTAAAATTCCTGAAAATGCCTTTAAATTCGTTAAAATTGCTTAAAATTCCTTAAAATTCCTTAAAGTGTCTTTAAATCCCTTAAAATTCATTAAAATTCCTTGAAATTTCTTTAAAATTCCTTATTGTTTCTTCCAACTGCTGACATGCCCAGGTGTCAAAGTTTTGCCTCGAGCCCGTTCTGGCAGCTCCTGGAGGTCTCTGCTGATCAGTGGTGCTGCAAACATGTTGTAAGGGCTGCACTGACACAGGCCAACAAGAAACAACAAGAAACAGAGAACAAAACTGTGAAGGTTGGCTGAAGATCTCCTCTGCGCTAATGCGCTCACGAATGGAGTACACCTCACCAGATCAGCAGACAATGCAAATCTCAGATTATTTGATCCAACTCTAAGCAAATTCATGCAAAATCTCAGGGCTGGACAACTCCTCGTAGAATGTTTTGGCTGCACGTATTGCAGGATGGGAGATCTGTCAACGCCTCAGCATGCTCCCTGGGAACTTTTGTGAGTGGATTGACAAGAGTTTTTACTAAGCTGTCGCCCAAAACTGAGGTAGAAGGAATCACTGTCACCCTCCCACTGCCGTTGCATCCCTGAGGATGCTACATCTCTTGAAGCAAGAAAGTCTGGAGGAGCACCTACAAAGTCAGCGGCTCACAAGTGGCAGCTTCTGCCGCTCTGCCAATCAATATAGCATGTTGTTTGGGGGGCTTTCAATCGCTTTCATGCACATTTCACAATTTGCATTTGTGAAATGTCCAATTTGCCACCTGCAGCATGCCAACGAACAGCAGGAGCATTGACCTGATCTGCGCGTATCTGATTTATCCTGATTCAGTACAAACCTGGTTTCATAATCTTCGGTGTCTTGATATTTGATGATATTTGAAGGCTCGCTTGGCACACGGCAGGGTTGGGGGCTGCTAGCAAGTCAAGAATTGCCTTGCCGCAAGCATCTGTTACATGTCCCACTTTAGACAAATTGCTAGGAATGTATTGCTTGCTGGTAGTAACTAGCACACTTATTCTTTATTGCTCGCCTGCAGCAAGCTCAGACCTTTGGCAGCAAGCCATTCCTGTCACATCTGTCACGTGGTCAATTTTGGAATGGAAATTGCTCGTGGGTGTGTCGAACCAGCCTGTAATATCTCCTCTTCAAAGGTATTGCGAGCCTGTAAAAAGCTTTGCATCCAGCTCTTCTCCGACAGGACCACTCTTGTATACTCTCGTGGCTTCAATGTTGCTGTTTTACCAAGGATCAGACAAGGGCCGTTTTTGTCAGGGCAGTTGCAGCCATGGGATTCGATACTGCAGCTTCAGCAGCAGAACCTGATATATTATATAAGTGTACCAAAGCCAGGATGGACACAGCCTATACAGAATACATCAGAATACCATAGCCCCCGTATTGTCTCGCATATTGTCCCATCTGGTCCCATATTGTCCCATAGCCCAATGGCGTCTCCAAGCGACGCAAGGGTCTCCATGCGGGAACACCGCATTTTGCACACGGAGGCCTCACAGCCTCAGGAGGTGGTCAGCCAATGCCCAAATCGCCATGGACCATGTAGCCACAGCATGCCACAGCATGCCACAGGAGGCCACAGCTCAGATTGCAACGCCAGGCTCTGCCCAGGCATGCCTCCCACCCCCCAAATGGTGAAATTGGCTGAACGGGGTATGATTCTGGTTCGGTATGGTTCAGTATGGTTCGGTATGATTCATTGATTATACATTCGGTTTACCATATTACTGTTTTTCTCCAAGATACATGCAGTTCTATACAGTCTGCTATTTATGGACGACAGAAAAAACCAACATCTCAGGCACACACGCTGGTTCAGCCTCAGCAACAAAGATCTGCCAACCGAAAAATACGTGTTCTCTGACCCAGATCGAGGGGTGAAAAGGTTTCAAGTTTAGGGCATTAAATAGTATTGAATGATTAAGTACTGATTAAATGGTCATCATGTTTCAATCTCGTGACAAGTTCTTGACACAAGTACCGCACTTCAAAGTCCGAATCATCGGAATCCATGTCGCTGTGCTCGCTCCTTGGTTCAGAGATTATGGGGTCAAAACCATGTTTGATATGTTTGGTTGATTATTGACAGAAACCAACGAAGCATAATGAAGCAACTCGCAAGACCTTTCGTTACAGTCTGCGGAGTTCCAATCGGCTGAGTGTGGGTCTCACTTTCAGCATCCATTGCTTCCGCCGCAGCAGCTGCAGCAACTGTGAATCTCACAAGACCTGAAGCAGACTGTCATCATTTGCAAAGGGATCTGTCAAAAAAAAGTGAAACATTAGTTGTGATCTTGACTTGTACATCCCGTCCGATTTCTCTCTGCTGGAACTTGTCCGGCATCACTTTGTCAAGGCCGCTTCCACACATAAACTCATTCGCGGTGTGCCTGCTGCCGCATCGCCTGCACCCCGAAGCTTGCCCAAATCATAACCGTTGTCCTGGGCTCAGAGATCAAAGAACCAGCTGCGAATCGTTTTGCTTTTGAACAAAAAACAAAGAGCTCTGTGGCCGAAACATGTAGTGGATCACGACTATCGAGATCTGCCAAAGCCGCCAGTGATCGCTGCTTCTCCGGGTGCGCCTTTGCAAAGAAACCCGTGGGTTCCAAGATATTGGCAGGTTCCATGCCAAATCGAGTCAAATCCCTCAGATCCCATCACAGCCCTTTTTTGGCGACATCTTTGGCATCCACATGTGGCAAAATGTCATCTCCAACCATTTCCACCTGTTTTCCACCGACAACTGAATCTGCCAGCCTTCAGAAGACCTTCGATCAAGCCTTGCAGAGCATGATTCTTGCCCACCGCTGCAACAGCTTGTCGGCAAATAGGGCACCTACAAGATCCAAGAGACCGCTGTCAAAAACCAGAAACAAAAATTGATGCAACTAGGGAGAGAAAAGATGGAATTCCTATCTTCTCATTCCCAATCTTGACAGCTTGGGTCTTTTCTGTATGGCCAGCACTGTCGCAGCCTGCCTTGGGAGCTTGTCCCCAGGCCGCTTCAGCCAGCCACCCAAACAGGAGCTGCAAAAGCCTGTAAAATTGGCACGCATGAGTTTCAATAGCAGCAAAACAGGCTCGTAACAATTCAGCCAAATCTCGTTTGATGTATATTACTTGTGGCATAAAAGATCATGACAAATGACCCTGAAATTCAAACCTTCGCACAGCATGCACACTTCCCAAACTTGCTGGCGTCACTGTGCACGCATGGTTGAACCTTAGCCAAGGGAATAGTAAGTTCAAATCTACCGATTGGTCCGCTTGGGTCCAAGGATGTCCAAGGCAGTCCAGGGCACTGACGCTTGTAGCACGGTGCATCACCTCCTGACAGATGGCACAAGTCGCCTCGCTGAAGATCTGCTCCGCCTCAAGTGAGAGCACCGGCCAAGCTGTGCCGGGGGTGCTGCCACCGGAAAAGAACAAATCACGAAGAAATGTTTTTCGACAATGCTCATGGACTCATGATTGTCGCCAAATACAGCAACGTCTTGAGCCCCGCACGTCAAGGTCTGATTTGCTGCCTGCACCTGCTGTGATCAGCATCCGTTAAACTCTTTATCCACCAGAAGGCATCCTAAATCATGCAAGCAACAAATTACCGCCCGTGCAAACGGCACGGGAAGCATTCTTGAGGAAGAAGCTGAAGTATTGCGCGCCTTCTGTCAATCTCCGCTTCTTGCGCAGTGAAGCCTTGAAATCTTGGAAGACATCATCCGACGGCGGAAGGTTTATATAGAGATTTTGATCTTGGAAGGCGCAAACCATCAGCAGCGTTGTGTTAGGCCAAGAAGCAGCCGCAGCAGGGGCATGAAACAGAAATGCAATTGCTGCAGCTTGCCCCACCTGAGAGGAAACTCTTCAGCATGAGTCCGTGCCCATGGCCAGGTGACATGGTAAGGCTGAACAGTAGGAAGTGTTCCGCTGATCGCTGCAGGACAAATAAATAGATCCAAACCCTTCACCGCAAGGGACAACTCCTTTTGCAGACCGAGTTTGAATGGAACCGTTATTTTCACATGTTGAGAAAGTCCAGTCATCAGATCTAAGGAAAACACCTTTGAAGAAGGTAGCACTTCAAGCAAATCCTGCTGGCTTGCTTCAAAAGGAGATGGAAAATCTCCCCAAGGTAGTATGAAGCTCCAACTCGTGAGGACAAAGAACAAGTTTTGCTGAGCCATCCCGCCTGATCCTTGAGGCATGCTCTCTGCGTGCCATCCTGGTCACATGATGTCACAATATGTCACATGAACTTGGCTGGAGAATTTGGACTGTGACTTGTGACTAGTCGTGATTGCTCTCCAGCTGACCTTGTGCAAAAGCTTCTTGTTCAGCAAAGTCCCATTCCTGGAGCAATCCTGCAAGTACAGAGAGGCAGAGTATCTTTTGAAGATGTTCTCCAGATTCTCCACAAACAGGTTCAGAAACAACAAAGATAGGACTCCAGGACTCAAAAGAAACCATGAAGAGACCATGAAGAGACCTCGAGCTCGTACTCCGGAATGCCATCCGAATCAACTTTCCGATGAATACGGAATTGCTCTCCGGAAACTCGCCTTGGTAATCTAACATGGCACAGACCTTGCCAGGTTGGAATGATGGGTGAGTCAAGATCCAAGATGCGCCAAGTGGCGGGTCACCCAAAATAATGCCATTCGACTCATCTCTGCCTGCACCGACTGCAGTTTCATACCTTATGTTGTCATGTGTTCATACCACAGTGTAACTGTTCCGGTGGCTCCGTTGGCCTACGCTGGTAACAGCTGCTCCCAGCCTCTGAGGGTGAAAAAATACACAGCGCGAACAGTCTCACATCAAGTCTACACCAAGCAGTGCCAGCATGAGGCATGTATATAACTTATCTGTATGAATAAATGCGCTGCAGACAAGACACCAAATGTCCTTCGCAGTGCTTGGGTTTGTGGATGAAAGGACCTTGCCCAATTAATCGAGAAAAGAATCCAGCTGTAGCAACTGGTTGCCCTCTTCTTGAGGCTGGGACCGCTGTGTTTTCATCATCAATTCCGAGTCCTGCACCTAAAACCGGAAGGTTACATTCAGCTCACAAACCGAATGTAGCGTGGAGGTTCCATGGTACAGAACGCTACAGACGGCCTGTGTCTGGAAGTGGATCCTCTTGCATGTCAAGGGTCAAAGTGGCTGCTCTCTTCACACCTACATTACAGCAAGTTCATGGTGATTGAAGCACACGCCTCCTGGTTTTCAATCATGGTGTTCAGGCTTTAAAAAAGCTTAAAACACCCAGATGCAGCTGATGCACCTTTCCCTGCTTCCACAGGATCGGGAAGGTCTACTTTTGGCTCTTCCAATTTCTCCGGCACTTTCTCGGGCTCAGTTGCAGCTTCTTTGCTTGCAGCCTTGATCCAGACCCATTTCCAAAACAAGGCTGCGGGCCTGCTAAGTTTCTTGGGGCATCTGCTTTTTGTTAATGTTAGTGTGTTGATGTGTGTTGGAATATTGAATAATATTAAGATACAGACTCTAAACTGAAGATTAACTGAGGATGATACATCGCTGATATCACCAGATATTACACCTGGGATAGTTGCAGTTGACCTGAGCAATCCCCGTCGCAAATCTGCTGGATCCTTCTCAGTTGGCAATCATGGCATACACACTGGTATGGTCAAAAATGGGCAACCAAGATCCACAGGATGGGTTTCCAAGTTCCAAATTTCAACCCTTTCTCCAGTTCTAGCAGAGCCAACAGTTTCAGATGCAGGTCACGACTCAGGCTTCTCTTCGAGCAAATCCAGTAGTCCATCAGCAGCCTCGGTAGGTCCTTGGCAAAACAAAGCATGGAGGTCGTTGCGTGCAGTTCCTACGAACGTAAAAATACCTCAAAACGGGCAGAAAGCGAAACCCTTCCTGCACGGGTTGCAAAATTGTTCCTATTCATTTCCGTCGATGGTAATTGCGCTTAATCGCTGTTGCCATCTGTCATGAAAAAAATATGGAAAGCGCTGATCTTGCAAAAGAACTGAGGAACGAAGAACTTGAGTGTGCTGCCAGCTGCGGCTTCGGCCCCCAGAATCAATGTTTCGGCCTCAGCATTGGCTTTGTAAAGCCTGTTGTTCAACATTATTCAACAGCTTAGGAAACACGCTGTCCATCCCCAGGAGCAAACATCATCGAAGTTTTCGGCCATGACAGCAATCCAGTTGAGCCAGTCGAGCCTGATGTATATATATATATACATATATATACAATTATATACATATTATGCACCAAAGGAAGGCTCTTGCAAAGCTCATCAGGCCCTCTGTCAAGGCTTCGAGTGTTTAGATGTGGCCATGTGGAGGTAGAACAGCACAGCACATCACAAACAGCAAAGATGGAGACAATTCATAGCCCTGCCATGCCCTGCCTGTAGCGTGGCTGCCCTCACAGTCACACCCGACTCGCTATTGTTGCAATCCCGTAATGTGGATGAAACGAGCTATGTAGCCAGCCATAATGTTGCATTTTGCCGTTTAGTTGGCTACAGCTGTTGCTTTGTTTGCGATGTTTGCGGATCTACACATTGAACAAATCTAGCTCATAGGATCCATAGGCTTACGCAGTACTTTCTCTTCACCGAGCCTGAAAGCTACAAGTTGGTAAAGGTGGACTGCTACTGTAGCAGCTGGTTGAAGCAGAGATATCAAGCTAGTAGGACTAGCGCAACAAGAGACATCCCGCAAAAAAAAAAGTTTTTCAGCGAAACATGCTCGGCTCACGAAGGGCTGCAGAAGCAGACCGGGCAAATCTGATGATGCCCAAAGGGCCGTGATGGCTGTGACCACTTTGTGTCCTTCACTTTAAGTGATGACAAGGCCTTACTGTCTCAGCGCCGAGTCTTATTTGTCATCGCTTCCTGCAGGTGCCGGAGGCCACTTTCATAACAGAATACGGCAACACAGACAGATCGTGATTTGGGGCTGTCAAAACGTCACAAAGTTGGGCAAAAAAGTTGCGCAAAGCGTGGAACGTGACATGGTGATGCACGTAGTCGACAGGGTCCTCTTTTTCCCCTTTCCCTTTCCTTTCCCTTTTCCTCCACCTTTTCCTCCACCTTTTCCTCCGCCTTTTCCCTTCTTTCCCTTGGTCATAAATCAGTTTGGCTGTTGCCTTGTCATACATCGATGCCACATTGAGCTCTGAACCCATGGAGACATCGACATGTCATCCATGGAGGACTTGTCATTCTGCTTACTGCGCTTCCTGGCACAATAATCCTTTGAGAGATTCGAAACAGACTCTTTGGAATCCAGGGAAACTCATCCGTTCACTGTATTGTTCCAACATAGCCCATGTTGATTGTCGTACCAACAAGAGGTGGGGTTGACCCAAATGTTTTTGGCTCCATCTATCACTTTGGCAAAAATCTGAGAATGGTACTTTTTGCCACCAAAGCCATACTTCTCGTCCAGATTTTTCCTCTTGGCCGACTTCTTGGCCTGACTCTCAGCAGGTTTTAGCAACTTGAGGCATGTTTTAGAAGAGCTGGATGCAGAATCTAGCAGTGGTGGCCTTGCCCTTTCCTTTTCCTTTCCTTGGTTAGAGCTGTCGTAAATGCATTGACAAGAGCGAAATGCAGACGAAAAAGCCAGACTCTCGTCGGCCCAAGGCTCCCTTCAGGTTCCTTTCTTCTCTGCTGACGTGAAAGTATGTCTTCCAAATCCTAGGAATCCAAACATGCCCAGGGAGGCAGTGTGCGAAGAAAGCCACTGCTAGCCCAATCAGTCCTGCTCATCTGTGTTCTTGCCCTCAGTTTTCTTTCGGTTGCGCCACTGTGCAATTTGCTCTAAGGAGTCTCGCTTCTCCTGCTCTGAGTCAATGGAAAGGGATGTTCCTTGGTTTCTTGCTTGCAGACACCGCACGCAAAATAGCCAGGGCCTTCGCACGTTCCTCCAACTTTTTTGTCTTTGCCTCAGAATCCATCCAAAACCGGCTGATGGTGCTGGCATTCGTCCATCCCTTTCCAAAATCCTGACAAGATGAAAAGAAACCAGCCTTCTTGGCAAACTTTTTGCCTGCTTGGGCTTTCTTTCTATCTTCAACAATCTGCAGAGCTGTGAAGAGGCAGCGTGGATTATCTCTGAATTGCATTGAATTTCTAAATTATTACATTATGTGTTGCATTGTCTTGCGCAAACTTTAGGACCTCCTTGCAACAAAGCAATTTCCAACCCCTTGGTCGGGAGATGCCCGTTCGAGTGGACACCCAGTTCAATAGCTCACTTCTTCTTGAATCCGACTTGGTTGAGAACAACTCTGTACCGTCTCTACCTTGATTCTGCGTTCTTCTTCTGCAGCTTGTTGTCGAACTCTGTACATCTGCTTGTCAGGCCTGAGAAGCTGAGGACTGACTTGCAATGGACCAAAAATTGGACTGGTTTTCGTGCCGAAATTGTTTGCATAGACAAACTACGGCAGTGAACAAGCAGCAGAGCACAATGCCAATACAACATCCTCGGGTCTGAACCGCATCATTTCTGCATAGAAATCATTGGGTCGAGTACACGGGATTCGCATCACCCGCAGCCTGGAATGAATAGAATCTTGCAAAAAAAAAGTTCAGAGAGACAGCCCCGGAAAGAAATCACTTCTTGCTGGCCTGCGGTAAGCCTCTGCTGCTGCTTCTTGGGCCATGCCTCTGGATGGAAAGCTTTGGACGCACTGCTCTGGTGAGCTATCGTACAGGTACTGGATGGTACTGATACATACTGGGACTGTTTGGGAACTTCCAAGTAAGGGAGCATAGTCCGTCAGCTTTGTGCAAATTCGATCCAGCTTGCCATGAGACAACCCATATCTTGTAGCCTACCTGCAAACTCCATCACGCCCCACACTTCCGACCTAAGAAAGCGCTCTCCAGCTTGACTCCATCTTTGGCGGTGACCTCACATCGATCAGGTGGATCCTTGCAAAACATGGCACATCATGATTTATCAGTTGATTCACCATGGCTCTGACTCATCTCCAGACTTTAACTTGGTGTCTGACACCTTTGGGCAATTCGCTCTGCCCATCTATGGCCATGGTGTCCTTGGACACGTCACAACATGCATCGATCCCACATCCTGGCTGCAATTGTCGTTGAAAGTTGAGCTTCTGACTACCCATGGCACGCGCTTTGCCCCTGGGGGAACCTTGCAATGGAGTGTATCAGTGGGTGACTCAACCCGAAGCAAAGCTGCCAAGAGGGCGAATGAAAATTCATGGTGTGCCAAAGGTCCCAAGTCCCAAGGATCCCTCTATCTGAATCTCAAGACTTTGCCCCAGTAGGAACTGCCTTGTATTCCAGCTCACTGAGTCGTTGAAGAAGCAGCGGGGCAATGCAAATTCCACGCTTTGCCGTATCCTGAAGCTGATGATCGCTCCAATGTGCTGCTGTGAAAGCCGTGAAAGCCACCACATTCTAGAGAGTGTACTGTGAACAGTATCTACATTTGCGATACATACCTTTGACTCCACCTGCATGTTCCGTCCTGGACCTCATAGTCTTCATCCTCACGGGTTTGTTTTCTGTGTCTCTGCTATGTCACTTAACCCACTTAACAAGGTGAACTCGCAACCTTCTGTAGCTGTAAACATGCAGAAATTGCTTCAGCCAAATGCCAAGGAACAGAACTTTAGAAGTGGAGTATTGCATGGTTGGTTTGAGTGTTCCAATCAATCACGTGGCTCACCTATTCTTCAATATTCTATATGGATCTGTGATGATCTGTGATCTATATCGTGCATTCGCAATAAATCAATTCTAGTTGTTACAAAGTCAGGCCAAGGCCTGATCAGGTTTGGGCTCTTCTCCCAGGATGAACTCTCCAGCACCGAGCTTGGACCTATGGCGACAGTCGCAGTGCACCATGAGAAGCAAACGCAAAGGGCAACATCTGTCCTCGCTAAGGCTTCGATGTCTGCTTCTTCCACATCTTCATCCTCTAGCCTTATTCCCGAAACAAAAATCACCTGTATGTATGTGGATGTTTTGTGAATGGACAATAGGAAAGCACAGTTTCCCCTGAGGCCAAGTCTCTGGACCTCCAATCAAATCAGTTTTCTTCTCCTGTTTTGCAAATCAAACCTCTCCGTCTCAAACCTATCCGTCCCTGTTCGCAAACCTTCTCAGGAGTTCATTTGCCATCCCTGAAGCAAGCTTTCACACAGCGATGGAAGTCCTTGGGCTTCCCTCTGCCCATGACGACACACAAAGGCCTGTCACAAAGGCACGGCAACATCCCTGTTTGTCATGTACATTGCGGGTCAGGCCAGCCTCCCAGCCAAATTGAAACAGCACTAGTGGCAAGTGCACATGCGTTCGTTGCACGTACCCTTTCAGACGTGATGATACTTGTACTAGTTGCTGACATGCAAGTCTGATTTGTCACATGTTCTAGCTTCTTAAGTTGAAGCTTTGGATACTCCTGCATGTGGCTTCTCAGTAAGTTTAGCCAAAAAGCTGAAGAACAGGTATTTGGAGGATAATACAAGAGCTTCCACTACAGGCTTTTGGAATGGAATTCTTGCGGAAGATTTTTCCACAATCCACTCACTTCCACCAAAAAACAAGCGACTGCGTTTCCGCTGCTTTTAATCTTGCATGCAGTGCTGAGGTGACCATTCAGCGCCATGTCAGATTTCGGGCAGGAAGTTTCCAAATGTATATAGAGAAGTACAACTCAAGTGACTCAAGTGGCGCATTCTTTTTGAAGAAGTGCAAAGCTATTCAGCAAGAGTTTGTCCATTGCGGTCCTCTTGGCGTGCACCCTAGAGACGGTGTACACTGTGTAAGCAATTTCAGGGGCCGCGGCCGCAACACCCTGACACGTCTGACACCATCGTGATCATCCCCGAGTCCGCTTGCATCATGGCAGTGGAGCACGCAATGCTTACTGCTTACGCAAAAGCAGGCAATGTCGCGGGAATCCGGACCAGCACTGATCCAGAAAAGCATCAGCCCAATGTCCGAACAGGAAAGAATTTTGTCTCCTTCCACAGCCTGTGCCAAATCCTCTCTGAAAAGCTAGGTGCCAATGTCAAGTTCGCCGCAAAAGCCGTAAAAGGAAACCAAAGGCGCAAGCAAACCTGAGAAGAAGGATCGATCTCAATGTTTGCACTGGCTTTTCAGTTCAGTGCGCAAATTGATCTTTGACGTGCACAATATACCCAAACATGTATCCACTGCCCTCCTCAGCATTCGACAAAGGTGCGAGCAAAATCACGCTGAAAGTCTGAGTAGGACAGGAGAGCCGAGAATGCTTGAACAACTCTTTAGATCAATATCATGTCTCGCTGAGTTCTGAGCCAACAGGGTTTCAGCATTATCAGCAAGTGCCTGCACAATAGGGACACGAACCCCCACCGGCATCAACCAACACATTCTTGTGTTAGTCCCAAGTTCTCCTAAGTTCTAGCATGACCCCCGTTACACGAGTCCAACTCTTGAGCTTTTCCACACTTTCAATTTTAAAACTAGCCATCCAAATCCGTTCAAGCAATTTGGGTCAAATCATGGCATGCTGTGTACCTAAACGCTGCTCATCTCAGTCTACTCTCCCTATTAAGCCCTGCTATCAGCCGGCTCACCTGCCGTGCCCGGCGCTTGATCGCACGAGCATATCGTCGGGGGGCTCTGCGCAAGCGGTCCACAAATGCTTCGCCCTGACCAAGTGAATCAGAAGACAGGCTGAAGGCAAGCTGAAGGAAAGTCGAATCGAGTTCCACAAAAGGACTCTAAGGTCTAAGCCCCATTGGCTCACACAGAAAAACATTTTGATGGATCTGAAATTCCAATATCTTGGGGCTCATCCAATTGAATCAAGGGCATCTCACAGAAAATGCTTTTAGTCATGCGTGCGCATCTTTTCTGTGAATTGAGCGTTCGAGATGCCAAGGAAAAGCGTGAAACCAGCGTCTTCTATGCCTTCAATACATTTTGTACCTTGTGGACAACTACTACGGCAGGTATCAGCATGGAGGCCATAATCAATCCGGTAAACCAAGATGGCAATGTGAAATTAGGGAATTGATCTTTGGCCCCTTGTGTCATCAAGAAGCTGTCAGCCAACAGAGTGAATAGTCCAGGTGGTCTGTTACGTGTGAAGGTCCACAGCACGTATAGTGGCAACCACGTTCGGCCTTTCCCCTGACCCCTCATCCATGAGACACAACGTTCCAAGTCTGCATGTGCAGCTGCTGTGGTCTCATAACTTTTCCAGTCACCATGCCCTGCCAGGACCCATGAAAAGTCATGGTTAAGAAGGCCCTCCATGCTCTTGGTTTGCAACTCCCAACTCTGCCAGCATTGAACTCGGTGAGCATGAAGATGTCCCTTGGCTGGTGAGAATGCCAAAGAGTCTCCAGTGAACAAGAACTTCTTCTTGTAGAGGAACATGATACTGCCTGGGCTATGGCCTGGTGTGTGAATGATCTCTAGATCAGGCATGTGCTTCAAGGTCGCAGTTTCCAGTGGTTTAAGGCTTAAGATCACCTCATAATCCTTGGTCACCGGAAATGGGCTGTAATCATTCTTGGTCTCCACCAGGTCCGCCTTGTGCATCAGTCGCGGTGCCTTTGTTATTTCATGCCACACCCCGATGTTTGCAGTATGATCGACATGGGTCGCCAAAAGGTGGTGCACTCCACCCATGCGATTTACGGCTTCCACAAGCTTCGGATGTGCAATTGGCGGGTCAATCATGACATTGCTTCCTTGACTCTGTATGAAGAAGCCTGCAGCACCGAAAGTGGTCACATCTGAATGCCCCATAAAATAAACGTTGTCTTCGATCTTCTTCGGAAAACCTTCGTACACAAACGGCAAGCGTGCCAACTTCACCTTTGGCTGTCTCACCCAGCGAATGGCTTTCTGCGGACAGCTGAACACAGCTTGACGAACTGCATGGTATTCTTCCTCCGAAGTCACATCCTTTCCGGCCTCGGAAAAGTTGCCCTGGCAGGGTGCGACGATGTGATGCGCCGATGAATCGTGTCTAGGCATACCGGGACGGTTTACTCTCATCTTCAAGTTTGAAAACTCCAGATCAAACCGGATCATACCATTCCCTTGAGTCTGGCGGATCCTGAACATTTTGAGACAAAGGCCAAAGGAGTCACCTACCCGTGTAGGTGCCCAGCACCAACCATGTTTGACTTTCTGGTACTGTTTCGTTGAACAATGCAACACTTTAGATGGCCCCATCGGCGACAAAACTGGTACACTAAAAGAAATCAGGATGATTCAGGAAAGCTGTGAGGCCGCTTGGAGGGATCGGGCATGGAGATGCTAGATGCTAATGATGCTAGATGTAAGATAAGGAAAAGACGTTTTCGGAAACGGTCTGTGGCTCATTGCACCAGAGTAAATGTGGCTCAGGCTACTGGAGCACAGTCCAGTGTAAAACAATCAGAATCTGCCATCGCTTTTTGGAACATGGAATGACCAATGCCCTGACATAGGCCCAACTCGTCAAACCAAGTCAATATCATTGGGACTCAAGTGACCACCAAGTGCCCAGGTGTCCATTGTCATTGTATCGCTGTTGACAGGGTGGGTGCTCGCCAAACGCCACATTCCCTTCGAGCCTGATAAGCTGGACGTGACTTGGCCTTGACTTCCTGGAAGATCTGGGGAGCCAAGACCCGGCATGTCATGGCACCAAAGCACTTGGTGCTGACTTCCACCCGGCCCCAGTCTTCCAGGTCGGACGCCATCAAACAGGTGACTTCAAATGCGCCTGGGTAGATTTCTAGCAGCTGCTTGAGCTGCTTGAGCTCAAACCATCTCAAAGCAATCCGTGCAAATCATGAGCTTCTTTCAACTTCTTAATTGCCGCATTGCATTGGTTTCGGACCACATGTGTGACAGCTGGCTTTTTTGCTGATCAGGAACCATGACTTAGGTACAGCTTTCTGAAAGTCTGCTTGGAGGTCCCGCCTTGGCTACCTTTGCGTCTTTGTCCCTCATCACTCCCCGCCACCTGCCAGGACCGTGGATGAAAAACTAAGATCAACTGACGACTCTGCTGAGTCTTGAACTTGTCATCTGAGGCATCTCGTTGCTCTTTGGTTGCCGCCTGGCTGATGATTGCAATCCGGAAAGGCCAACAGAATCACGGGCTGTCGGCGGAGGCAGCTGAAAAAGCTTTTAGTTTTAGATTTTAGATCCAACATCACCCACAAGTAGTTGGAGCCCGACCCATAGACGGCCGTGGTGTTTTAAGCATTTTTTGGCTTTTTTTTTTTGATGGTCTTGCATGTCAACTAGCACACAGACGTCATGCTACGTTATTGTTATCTTGGGGTGGGGTTGGGTGGGGTGGGGTGGGGCAATGACGTTCATGTCAACTTGCCCACACACACGTCATGCTACGTTATTGTTATGTTCTCCTGCACTTGCACACACACACACGTCATGCTACGTTATGGTGATCTTCTCTTGCACTTGCTCACACACGTCATTCTACGTTATGGTGATCTTCTCTTGCACTTGCTCACACACGTCATGCTACGCTATGGTGGTCTTCTCTTGCACTTGCACACACACACGTCATGCTACGTTATGGTTGTCTTGGGGTGGGGTTGGGTGGGGTGGGGTGGAGCAATGACGTTCATGTCAACTTGCACACACACACACACACACGCACACGTCATGCTACGTTATTGTTATGTTCTCCTGCACTTGCACACACACGTCATGCTACGTTATGGTGATCTTCTCTTGCACTTGCTCACACACGTCATGCTACGTTATGGTGATCTTCTCTTGCACTTGCTCACACACGTCATGCTACGCTATGGTGATCTTCTCTTGCACTTGCACACACACGTCATGCGCACCATTGTTTTTGCAGATGGAGACCGTGCTTGGGAGTCACATGCCAAAAGTTTGAAAATCAAACATGCCAAAGTGTCTCATCAAAACAAAGAATGGACCAAACAAATGCGAAGAACCTCCTTTTTTTCCTGTCCACTGTGGCAGGGACGCAAATCGCTGACAGATGGTGGAAAGGCCTTTCCAAGACGGTTGTATGATGGAGTCAACACAAATGAACACCCTGAATTGGAAAAGTTTCTGTTGGCGAAAATCTTTGGGACCATTGACACCTCACCGGTTTCTCGAAGAACTTTGCAAGGCCGTCAAAGCAATGAAGCGCTTCTGAGAAGAAGGAAAAAAGTGCTGCATCCAAAAAAAACACGAACTTATGTCAAAAAACGAAGTAGTTTTGGAGATTTTCAAAACCCTATTTTTCACGTCAACATGAGAAAAAATGACGTTTCGCTGTAGCGAAAACGACATTTTTGTTGATGAAAAACTCCTAAAACCATACGGCCGTCTATGGGTCGGGAACCAAGTAGTTACTTTCAGTCGCCAAACTCGTCCGAGATTCATGGCCTTGCATTCCTCCAAGCTTCGTCGAATCTCGCGATCTTCGGGCATCAACCTGGCATGGCATGGTTCACAGGTTCAGCCATTCAAAACTATTCAAAACTATTCAAACTTCAGAAGGGGTGGTGGAAGCAGGGTAGGAATCTGTCAAGAGCAGCGGCAAGCCCTCTCCTCACATTTTGTTCACCCCTAAGTATTTCATGAACACAGCCGGTCCACTGTCTTTCCTCGACTTCCAGCTAAGTCTGAATGAACGAAATCTCATTCAACCAGGGAGGAACCGAAAGTGGGAGGGCACCCCCCCAAAGTGAAGAACGGATTGACAAAAATCAGTGATTGAAGCCAGACTCAGTCGCAAGTACTAAAGTTACTGAAGTACTTGGAACTTGGGTAGCCTAGGCTACACGGCTACATTTCACGAATATTGCAGCATAGAAATGGCAACCAGATCCACCGCCTTGCTGACTCCACAAAGTCCTTCAGAGCTTCGGGGAAGTCTTTTGCATGGCCTGAGCATTTGTCCTGTTGGACTGATGGTGGGAGCACCGGGGGATCATTCTTGTGAAATCCCTGGAAAAGGCTACTTGTTTGTACGAAAAGCTCAAGAGCTGCAAGGTTGACAATGCCAGCGCTTCTGAGCGACTGGCTCTTCCCCAAACCTGGGCCAGACATCCCAAAGCCGAATCATGATATAAACCGACCATTCACACTCCAAGGTCTGCTTCCACTTTCTTTATACTTCTACCAGTTCCAACAGAAGCCCAATGGACTCAGTCTTCGGACCTCGACGATATAGAAGCTTGGCTGGCAGAGAAGCTGGTTTTTCCTCCAGCCTGACGAGATGAGAGTAGATCGGTTGGGAGGTGGATCTTCTCTTTGCAAGAAGATGAAAAAATATGAAAAATATCTGGCATTGTCCAAGCCTGTCTGCAAACGTCAAACCCAGACTCGCTGCGCGGATGCAGTTGTGGCTGTCGTCACGCTTGAGGAAGATCAAGCTGCCGAAGTAGGCTGATGACTGTAATAAGATAAAACCTGAGAAGGGGGGAACGAAAGCCAGCATCCCATCTACCCCTATTTTCCACCAAACTTTTCACCCAGAGACTCTTCAATACATTTCACCCATATACTTTTCACCCAGAGACTCTTCACCCAGAAACTCTTCTTGCACATACTTTTCACCCATATACTTTTCACCCAGAGACTCTTCACCCAGAAACTCTTCTTGCACATACTTTTCACCCATATACTTTTCACCCAGAGACTCTTCACCTAGAAACTGCACATATTTTTCACCCATATACTTTCACCCAGAAACTCTTCTTGCACATACTTTTCACCCATATACTTTTCACCCAGAGACTCTTCACCCAGAAACTCTTCTTGCACATACTTTTCACCCATATACTTTTCACCCAGAGACTCTTCACCCAGAAACTCTTCTTGCACATACTTTTCACCCATATACTTTTATACTTTTCACCCAGAGACTCTTCTTGCACAACTTTTCACCCATATACTTTTCACCCAGAGACTCTTCACCCAGAAACTCTTCTTGCACATACTTTTCACCATATACTTTTCACCCAGAGCTCTTCACCTAGAATTTTTCTTGCACATATTTCTCACCCATATACTTTCACCCAGAAACTCTTCTTGCACATACTTTTCACCCATATACTTTTCACCCAGAGACTCTTCACCTAGAAACTCTTCTTGCACATACATTTCACCCATATACTTTTCACCCAGAGACTCTTCTTGCACAGACTTTTCACCCAGAGACTCTTCACTCTTCTTGCACATACTTTTCACCCATATACTTTTCACCCAGAGACTCTTCACCTAGAAACTTTTCTTGCACATATTTTTCACCCATATACTTTCACCCAGAAACTCTTCTTGCACATACTTTTCACCCATATACTTTTCACCCAGAGACTCTTCACCCAGAAACTCTTCTTGCACATACTTTTCACCCATATACTTTTCACCCAGAGACTCTTCACCTAGCCCATATACTTTTTACCCAGAACTCTTCACCCAGAAACTCTTCTTGCACATACTTTTCACCCATATACTTTTCACCCAGAGATTCTTCACCCAGAAACTCTCCTTGCACAGACTTTTCACCCAGAGAGTCTTTCTTGCACATACTTTTCACCCATATACTTTTCACCCAGAGACTCTTCACCCAGAAACTCTTCTTGCACATACTTTTCACCCATATACTTTTCACCCAGAGACTCTTCACCCAGAAACTCTTCTTGCACATACTTTTCACCCATATACTTTTCACCCAGAGACTCTTCACCCAGAAACTCTTCTTGCACATACTTTTCACCCATATACTTTTCACCCAGAGACTCTTCACCACATACTTTCACCCATATACTTTTCACCCAGAGACTCTTCACCCAGAAACTCTTCTTGCACATACTTTTCACCAATATACGTTTCACCCAGAGACTCTTCACCTAGAAAATTTTCTTGCACATATTTTTCACCCATATACTTTCACCCAGAGACTCTTCTTGCACCTACTTTTCACCCATATACTTTTCACCCAGAGACTCTTCACCCAGAAACTCTTCTTGCACATACTTTTCACCAATATACTGTTCACATCTTTTCACCCAGAGACTCTTCACCCAGAAACTCTTCTTGCACAGACTTTTCACCCAGAGACTCTTCACCCAGAAACTCTTCTTGCACAAACTTTTCACCCATATACTTTTCACCTAGAGACTCTTCACCCAGAAACTCTTCTTGCACATATAATGGTCCCACATCGGAGCCTCAATTTTACTTTTCACCCATATACTTTTTACCCATATACTTTTCACCCAGAGACTCTTCACCTAGAAACTCTTCTTGCACATACTTTTCACCCATATACTTTTCACCCAGAGACTCTTCTTGCACATACTTTTCACCCATATACTTTTCACCCAGAGACTCTCCACCCAGAAACTCTTCTTGCACATACTTTTCACCCATATACTTTTCACCCAGAGATTCTTCACCCAGAAACTCTTCTTGCACAGACTTTTCATTCCAGAGATTCTTCACCCAGAAACATACACAGTTTCTTTTCACCCAGAGACTCTTCACCTAGAAACTCTTCTTGCACATACTTTTCACCCATATACTTTTCACCCAGAGACTCTTCTTGCACATACTTTTCACCCATATACTTTTCACCCAGGGACTCTTCACCCAGAAACTCTTCTTGCACATACTTTTCACCAATATACTTTTCACCCAGAGACTCTTCACCTAGAAACTTTTCTTGCACATATTTTTCACCCATATACTTTCACCCAGAAACTCTTCTTGCACATACTTTTCACCCATATACTTTTCACCCAGAGACTCTTCACCCAGAAACTTTCTTGCACATACTTTTCACCCATATACTTTTCACCCAGAGACTCTTCACCCAAAAACTCTTCTTGCACATACTTTTCACCCATATACTTTTCACCCAGAGACTATTCACCCAGAAACTCTTCTTGCACATACTTTTCACCAATATACTTTTCACCCAGAGACTCTTCACCCAGAAACTCTTCTTGCACATACTTTTCACCCATATACTTTTCACCCAGAGACTCTTCTTGCACATACGTTTCACCCATATACTTTTCACCCAGAGACTCTTCACCCAGAAACTCTTCTTGCACATTCTTTTCACCAATATACTTTTCACCCAGAGACTCACCTAGAAACTGTTCTTGCACATATTTTTCACCCATATACTTTCACCCAGAGACTCTTCTTGCACCTACTTTTCACCCATATACTTTTCACCCAGAGACTCTTCACCCAGAAACTCTTCTTGCACATACTTTTCACCCATATACTGTTCACATCTTTTCACCCAGAGACTCTTCACCCAGAAACTCTTCTTGCACAAACTTTTCACCCAGAGACTCTTCACTCAGAAACTCTTCTTGCTCAAACTTTTTCAAACTTTTCACCCATCTACTTTTTCAACTTTTCACACCTAGAGACTCTTCACCCAGAAACGTCTTCTTTTGCACACATAATGGTCCCACATCGGAGCCTCAATTTTACTTTTCAAACCCATACACTTTTTACCACATATACTTTTTCACCCAGAGACTCTTCCCTAAAACTCTCTTGCACATACTTTTCCCCATATACTTTTCACCCAGAGACTCTTCACCTAGAGACTTTTCTTGCAACATACATTTCATCATCACCCATAACTTTTCACCCATAAACTCTTCTTGGCACATACGTTTCGCCCATATCTTTTCCAACCCATAGACTCTTCACCCGAAACTTCTCTTGCACATACTTTTTCATTTCACCCATATACTTTTCACCAGAGACTCTTCACCCAGAAACTCTTCTTGCACATACTTTTCACCCATATACTTTTCACCCAGAGACTCTTCACCTAGAAACTCTTCTTGCACATACTTTTCACCCATATACTTTTCACCCAGAGATTCTTCACCCAGAAACTCTTCTTGCACAGACTTTCACCCAGAGACGCTTCACCAGAAACCTTCTTGCACATACTTTTCACCCAGATACTTTTCACCCAGAGACTCTTCACCCAGAAACTCTTCTTGCACAAACTTTTCACCCATATACTTTTCACCAGAGACTCTTCACCCAGAAACTCTTCTTGCACATACTTTTCACCCAGATACTTTTCACCCAGAGACTCTTCACCCAGAAACTCTTCTTGCACATACTTTTCACCCATATACTTTTCACCCAGAGACTCTTCACCCAGAACTCTTCTTGCACATACTTTTCACCCATATACTTTTCACCCAGAGACTCTTCACCCAGAAACTCTTCTTGCACATACTTTTCACCCATATACTTTTCACCCAGAGACTCTTCACCCAGAAACTCTTCTTGCACATACTTTTCACCCATATACTTTTCACCCAGAGACTCTTCACTTCTTGCACATACTTTTCACCACATATACTTTTCACCCAGGGACTCTTCACCCAGAAACTTTTTCTTGCACATACATTTCACCCATTACTTTTCACCCAGAGACTCTTCTTGCACATACTTTTCACCCATATACTTTCACCCAGAGACTCTTCTTGCACAGACTTTTCACCCAATACTTTTCACCCAGAGACTCTTCACCCAGAAACTCTTCTTGCACATACTTTTCACCAATATACTGTTCACATCTTTTCACCCAGAGACTCTTCACCCAGAAACTCTTCTTGCACATACTTTTCACCCATATACTTTTTACCCAGAGAATACTTTTCACCCAGAGACTCTTCACCCAGAAACTCTTCTTGCACATACTTTTCACCCATATACTTTTCACCCAGAGACTCTGCACCCAGAAACCCTTCTTGCACATACTTTTCACCCATATACTTTTCACCCAGAGACTCTTCACCCAGAAACTTCTCTTGCACATACTTTTCACCCATATACTTTTTACCCAGAACTCTTCACCCAGAAACTCTTCTTGCACAGACTTTTCACCCAGAGACTCTTCACCCAGAAACTCTTCTTGCACAAACTTTTCACCCATATAAACTTTTCACCTAGAGACTCTTCACCCAGAAACTCTTCTTGCACATATAATGGTCCCACATCGGAGCCTCAATTTTTCCATTGTGTTTCCATCCCATCAATTTCTGTCATTTTACTCTCATTTTACTTGGCATCATTTTGGTCCCACATCAGAGCCGCAATTTTTCCAATATGTTTTCCATTGTTTTTCTCCACTTCTTCATCATAGTCCCTCGATTTTTCCATTGCTTTTCCATCGCTAATGGTCTCACATCGAAGCCACATTTTTTTCCATTGCTTTTCCATAGTTTTACTCGACATCATTTTCCCCTCCATTCCAGTCTCCCCAGTGTTTTTTTCACAGTTTTTCCTCCAGTTTTACTCAATCGTCCCATAGTTTACGCTATCAATTTATCCTTCCATTTCATCAATGTTTCCAGTGTTTTGCCATGGTGTTACTCGATTTCTCCATCATTACCCTTCTATTATCTCAGTGTGTCTAACGCTTACACAAATGCACCTCCCACAATCCCTACCGTTGCACCGTATAAACGGTTTTGCTCGTTTCTTCCATGGTTTTATTTCCGTGCTTCTACTCCATAGTGGTCACACATCGAAACCGCATTTTTTCCATTGCTTTTCCATTGTTTCACGCGTGCTTTACGCGATAATGGTCCCACATCGGAGCCTCAATTTTTCCATTGTTTTTCCACCCCATCAATTTCCATCCTTTTACTTTTATTTTACTTGGAATCATTTTCCAAGCGTTCTACTCAAATTTTCCATTCTTTTCCCATTGTTTTATATGCTATCAATCTATTCTTCCATTTCATCAATTTTCCAGTGTTTTGCCATGGTGTTGCTCGATTTCTCCATCATTACCCTTATGTTACCCCAGTGTGTCTAACGCTTACCCAAGTGCACCTTCCACAATCCCTACAGTTGCACCGTATAAACGGTGTTGCTCGTTTCTTCCATGGTTTTCTTTCCGTGCTTCTACTCCATAGTGGTCACACATCAAAACTGCAATTTTTCCATTGCTTTTCCATTGTTTCACGCGTGCTTTACGCGATAATGGTCCCACATCGGAGCCTCAATTTTACTTGGCATCATTTTACCTTCTCCCTATTCTTTCCACCGTTTCTCCTCGCGTTTTAATCAATTTTCCAAGCGTTCTACTCAAATGTTCCATTGCTTTCCCATTTTTTCCCATTGTTTTACGTCATATTCCCTCATTTTTTCTGGTCCCACATCGGAGCCTCAATTTTACTTGGCATCATTTTACCCTCTCCCTATTCTTTCCACCGTTTTTCCTCGCGTTTTTGTGCGATCAATTTATCCTTACATTTCATCAATTTTTCCAGTGTTTTGCCATGGTGTTACTCGATTTCTCTAGTGTGTCTAACGCTTGCCCAAATGCACCTTCCACAATCCCTACAGTTGCACCGTATAAACGGTTTTGCTCGTTTCTTCCATGGTTTTTTTTCTGTGCTTCTACTCCATAGTGGTCACACATCGAAGCTGCAATTTTTCCATTGCTTTTCCATTGTTTCACGCGTGCTTTACGCGATAATGGTCCCACATCGGAGCCTCAATTTTACTTGGCACATCAAAACTGCAATTTTTCCATTGCTTTTCCATTGTTTCACGCGTGCTTTACGCGATAATGGTCCCACATCGGAGCCTCAATTTTACTTGGCATCATTTTACCCTCTCCCTATTCTTTCCACCGTTCTTCCTCGCGTTTTTGTGCGATCAATTTATCCTTCCATTTCATCAATTTTTCCAGTGTTTTGCCATGGTGTTACTCGATTTCTCCAGTGTGTCTAACGCTTGCCCAAATGCACCTTCCACAATCCCTACAGTTGCACCGTATAAACGGTTTTGCTCGTTTCCTCCATGGTTTTTTTTCTGTGCTTCTACTCCATAGTGGTCACACATCGAAACTGCAATTTTTCCATTGCTTTTCCATTGTTTCACGCGTGCTTTACGCGATAATGGTCCCACATCGGAGCCATTTTACCCTCTCCCTATTCTTTCCACCGTTTCTCCTCGCGTTTTAATCAATTTTCCAAGCGTTCTACTCAAATTTTCCATTGCTTTCCCATTTTTTCCATTGTTTTATGTCAAAGTCCCTCCTTTTTTCCATTGTTTTTCTCATCATTTCTCATCATGTTCCCCTCCTTTCCCATTTTTTTCCCATTGTTTTATGTCATATTCCCTCATTTTTTCTATTGTTTTTCTCATCATTTTCCCCTCCATTGCAATCTGCCCAGATCCACCTCGGAGGGCGGACCAGGGGGGAATCGATACCCCAACGTCACCCAATTGCCACCTGGTACATAACCCTAAAAAAGTTTACCTGTGGCCACCTTTTTTACCACCTAATTTCCTCATTTTTGTCCGTTTTCGGGCGCTCTGCCCCCAGACCCCCTTAACTCACTTTGTTCGCATATAGAACTTCGCCTAGCCTAGCGGCTGGCTTTCGTGATAAGTGTGTGTGTATATATATATATATATATATAATCAAAAAAACATGACCGCTATCATCAGTGGACGCACAATGTCACAAGCAGGAGTCAGCCTCAGATTGCTGAGAAGAGGGACCGTTGCTTTGAGTACCTCGAAAAGTTGTAAAGAAGGCCCTGCACTGCGCCAGCATTTCTCTGTAAGCTCTCAGAATGTTTTTGGCCCAGAACCTCTTGCTTTTGCTCTTCGGAGTGCAGGGTTGATTGGCCCTTCAAACGAGTTCAGTGAGTTCTCTCATCTCAGTTTCTGCTCCCAAAGCCTGCACTGACCCGTCCTTGCTAAAGTCAATACAGTGCAGACTTCCAAGGGCAAACAACCTCGGAGTATACGATTCCAAGGTGACTCTCAACTCTCAACCAAAACGCGGATAGATCGGATAGGGATGCTCTCAAGGCATTGTTCTATTGCAATGACGGAGTCTATGGGGTCCGGCATTGCGTCTTGGATCTTCAGCTCCTTGATGCAGTTATTGCTCAGCTCCCGCAGTCCTGCAAGGACTCCAGGGTTCCAAGGTTTCAGTAGATTTCAGGTTTCAGAAGGTTTTTTCAAAAAATCAGTTGAGCCCAGTCAAAGGAGTTTGTGATCTCAACATGGCAGCAGCACGCTTCGCCAAGCTCATTCGGTCTGCAAAGTCCTGGTCCAAGGTGTAGATGAACATGATGAACAATAGTGAGCATTTTGAGGCTGTCAGGGGCAAGTCAATGCTTCACTCTGACTAGTAAAAGGTAAAACATAGCAAAACACTGATCAATCATCAGCTTTCTGTCCTGCGGTCTCTCGTAATTTGCATCCTTGAACCAGGTGAGCACCTGCGAACATGACTGCAAACAGACAAGAGAGAAGCGAAATGAAGCGAACATGCAAACAGACTCAGAGCAGGTTAGGTTTGACAACGCTGCAACACCTCTTTGCACTCCTCCTCCAGACAAAAGTGCCTCAGCAAAGGCTCCTCATCGACATCCCAGACCTCATGTTGTGTCAGAGAGTTGATGTGGAGAAAACCGTTCAAGTACCAGACTCTGAATACATTTGAATACAGTTCAGTAATGTTCAGTATAGTAACTGTATAGTACATATCATCATATATCTTCCCTACCGCAGACAAGCGTGTTGGGGCAGCTGTTCCTGCCAATCTCGGGAACAAATAGCAGTAAGCATGAGGACCACACCTGGGTATGTCCCATGGCATCTATTCTTGAAGCGAAGAGGTCACGACGTGATGGCTACGCTGCGTTTAATCAAGCTAACGTTTTCCTGGAGCTACATGGGGCGCCATATCCAGAAACGTTGGCAGGCGTGCAAAAGCTCTGCAGTGACTCCAAATCTACACAGATTTAAGGTCTACAGACACTAGATTGCCATGAGGTTCAGTGGATGCATAACCACCACAAGTTGCCGTGTATGCCTGCGAGTTGCAATATGTTAATCAATCCTGAGACTGCAACGGCAACTGCAACTGGACTGGACAACGGTTTGATGCCATGCCGAAAAGAATTGCTGTGAGACCGCCTTGGAACGAATGACAACAACAACTGTGAAGCGCCTATATCTATATACATCCTGTATATTTGTTGTGGCAATGCATCACCAATCTGAGGGCTCCTTTACAATTCGTTCATCTCACATTTTGACTCACAGGCCTCTTACGTTGGGCTTGAAACACAGCCTGCTTTGCAGGACCCTGTGAAGCCATTAGCATCTAAAGATATTTCACGCGAGCGGCTCGGCATAACCTCTTCCCCTTTTCTATTTTTTTCTAGAACATCCAGCAAGGCTAAGCACGTAGATATGTTCATTCATACACTAATTCTGCACAGGTTCAGGTTCATAAACGTTCAAACGTCACAACATTGCTGCGGATAGACCAGAGCTTCTCCTTTAGCTTGATTCTGCAAACACAAAACATGTAAATTACCTTTCAAGGGGGGACAGGCCGCACCAATTTCTTTCACATTATGTACAGTTTTGTACTCAGCCTCGTCCTCGACCACCGCCGCCGCCTTTCCCCTTTCCTTTCCCTTTGCCCTTTCCTTTTCCTTTTCCTTTTCCTTTTCCTTTACCCTTCTTCTTCGGTGCTGCTTCCTCTCCCTCGGGTGGAGTCTTCTTCACTTTGATTTCTCGACCATCAATCTCCTGTTTCAAACGGTGCAACCCCAAGAAATTAGGTAATTCCAAATTTCAAAGGTTCACTTCAACACTGCATTTTCACGTCGCCAACGACAAACCAGATTCAAAATTCAGCTGTATATTGGCAGTGTCTCTCTGCTCCGTATCGCTCCTTGCCCTCCAACCCAGAAATGGCTGCGTCCATTTCCTCCGCCGTGGAGAAGGAGACATCGGCTCTACGAGGAGCTCCGCGGACCCATCGTCGCACCGTGACCACCGTCCCAAATTTCTTGGCAGCCTGCGATCGTGCAGCTCGTGCAAACATGTTCAATGCATGAGATCAGGAAAAAACTATCACCTAAAAAACAAACAAATGGCCCATGGCCCATGGCTCAAGAACTAAACTCATTCTTGCTACAAATGACCTAACCAGTGCACCGTGTAAGTTCTTAGGACGCCACAACCTACTGCTAGAAGAGACATCGGAGGGCTTGTCTTACGCACTGTCGCTCGAGTGGTGTCAAAGCTGAGACCGCCAATTGACACGGAATGGACAGTAGGCTCACCATCATCATTGTCAAGCGCAGGGTCCTTGAAATTTCCAACGGCACAAAAACTGAATTCAAGATAATTTAAGAGTCATACCATCTTCATCAAAAGGCTTGTTCAACCCATTGCATCTGCCATGCTAATAGAATGCAAAAGCTTCTGCTCTGATGCTCCTGAAACTCTGTCTCAGCAACTGTCTCGGGAACTGTCTCCACTGTTTTGGCTTTTTTCCGAGGCTTCTCCTGGCCATTTCAAGCTGCATGTGATGTAGGAATGTACAGAACAGATTCTTAAACAGAGATTATGAAGAAATTGAGCTTCTTACTGGACGCAAGGGTCCGCTGTGATATACAATGCAAATATCTTCAAGCGGTGATTCACTCATGTCTGGATCCTCAACCTCCTCTTCCGCTTCTTCAGCAGGTTCCTCTTTCTGCTTCTTTCCCATGGCACCCTGAAGGTCATCACAAACAGACAAACACATGCCTTGCAATACAACTCTCAAGCCTCTACAAGACCTCCAAGTGCGAACAAACTCTCCAAGTGGGTTCCTCTACCTTTGAAAATCTGTGACAGAGCCTTGAAAAGACTGTTCTTGTCTTAATGTATGTTCCGCTGACAAGCAACTCAGTAGGGAACACAAATCAGTTGGTGCCTTCGCGTCAGTGCCGCATCAGTGTAGTGCTGTGAGCCCAAATATGCGGGAAACAATACAGGCAATGCAACAAATATCAACAAATGATTCAAATGATATCCAAAACTGGCACAGAAGGAGCACAAAAGCACTTGCAAGCGGGACATGTCTGCAACAGGCTAGTGGCTTTTTTGCAGCCAGAGTCAGTTCTATTCGGAAGGACTTATATCACAGCCATGATGTCCTGAATTTCTCGGAACACTGCAAGTGGTCAGACTCAAATTTGGAATCGGGCTCCTCTCCAGCCTTTCCGTCAAAGGCTGAAGAACACCCGAGTCATACCTCATTTCCTTTCCTTGTCGTCGGATATCTGAGAAGCAAACAAACAAAGGCATAGTTACGAAAGTCCCTGGATTGCCGCAGACTTCGGACCATAAAAGGCCAGGACCCAACAATGTATGTAAATCATTGTAAATCAATGTAAATGTCCAGGATATCCCAGGATCATGGTCAGACCTCTTCGTTTCTTGCACTTCTCGTGGTCCTTGACTAAATAATTAGCTTCATTGAAATCATGGACGTGGAGCTTGGTAGGAATCCTACCTCGGCTTGCAGGCCTTTGTCGCATCGGAGAGCTTTTTGTCCAACCACTGGAGAACATGTTGGTGCCCAATGGAAGTTTTCAGATAGGCTTCCCAGCTTCCTGCCGAACCAGTGGCAGTTCTAAAGCCTTCCTCGAAGATTTGCTTGCATAACTCATTGACAAGGCACTTTTGCCGAAGCCATTTCTCAGATTCTGTGATGGTCAGGGCCTTCCACAATTCATTCTTTCGCCTCACACGCCCATCTACAACTGCCTTCAAAGCCACGTAATCTGTATCCTGCTCAGAAAACGACCCCAAAGTCCGCAGAGTCACCTTAGAAACCCTGTCTTTTTCGTCAAGGGCTGTTTTCGGCGAATGTTTCATGGATTCACTAGATCCCTTCTTTTCATGAGAGGCTTGGCCTTGTCTTTGTCCAGACTTGCGAGCCTTCTTGGCTTCCGCACAAGCCAAATCCCACAAAGATGTCGCGGGTGCTGGGGCTGGCATGTCGATGTCGCGGGCATCAGGCACCCCCGACTTTCCCAAGGATGCTGCCCAGTTCCGACGTTCTTTCTCCTCAGAATCAGGATCTCTTGGAAACTGCTTGACCTTCCGGTCCTGCTTGTCCTGCTTTCCCCCAAGATTCTCCGACTGGGCCTTTTTGGGACTCTCCTGACTTTTGGTACCCACTGACTTCACTGTTTCCTGCGACTCATTTGCTTGACTATCAGAGCCCAGTCGTGCAAGTCGGGGAGAACTTCCGGAATCAGAAGCTCTCACAGAATCTTCTAATGAATCGGACATTCGCTCGGTCTCCAAACGTTGTTCCAATATGCCCACGAGATGCAGATGTGGCTTGTCATTTGAGGTCTCTTCCGAAGCACAATGATCTGGTGCACAAACATCTGTATCGAGAGCGAAGCAAAAGTTCACATGCAATGAGAGGACTTCCATGAAGGCATCGAGATCCTTGATTCCGATGTATTTTGATTCGATCCAAGGCATGACACTGCTCTTCCGACGCATTCCACCTAAAGTCTGAAACAAGTGCTGAGCCGCCATGTCTCCAATGGCACTGTTGTGGGAGAGCAGCAGCTTTTGGGGTGGAGAATCTCGTTTAGATAGCCATGACGCAAGAGCTGTCACAGCAGATGGGTCCATCCTGTTCCATTCCAAATTCAGCACAGCGATTTCAAGACTCTCCATGACTTCCAGAGACTGCAACAGTGTCATAAGCCCTGCCTTCCCAAGTCTGTTCCCAGCCAGATTCAGAGAGACCCGTGGCTTGAAGCACGGGTGACGCGTGAGCTTCCCTAAGACAGATCTGACAAGTTTGGCCACATGTAGTGCTGCAGCATCTTTGATGCGTCGCCCACCAAGTTCGATCTGCAATAAACCACCGTTGAGTTGAATCCATGACGTCGAACCGCTTCTTACGCCAGGTGGAACAGGGGGAACGTCATTCGGAACATCATTCTCCAAGCCATTCTCCTTTCCATCCTTTCCCATCTCTTTCTTGATCTCTTGACGGCCTTGACGAATCGATGGAGCTTGCAGAGCATGTTCTTTGGCTGAAGCTCCTTTGAGCTTCTTCCCTTTGGCATCGGCGAGTTGCAAATCTGAGCTTCGTTTGACGGACTTGGAACTGGCTGTGCTTGGTGCCTTTGCTGCACTAGCCGCCCTTGCTGACCTTGCTGCTTCCTGTTCTAGATCTCGCTTTGGCAGGGTCTTCCCTCTGGGATCCATTCCTTTTGCCTCATCGGCCTTGCCGCTGTTACTTGAACTCTGGGTGAGCACCTTCTCTGCATCTTGAGAATCTGTCTGACTTGCATCCAATGGCAACTCCTATGCATGCACAGTACTAGGTCCAGGAACCGGGTGAAATGTGTGCACTCGGACTCACAATACAAGGCAAGTGTGGTCCTGGCACTCTGAGCAGAACCTGCGATGGGTTTGGATGCTAGAGCTGCTAGAGGTCACTTCACATCCAAAAGCCAACACCTGAAGTGATTTGAAACTCAGCTCAGCGCCAATCTCCCTCTGGCACCTCTGACCTGCTTGTAATCTTTGAACATTTTGATCATGTTGTTTCTTTGACAACTTTTTTTGTTGCGAAATCTGGGATTCGAGCAGGCCAACGCAGTAGAAGTGGGCTGCCCCCTGCCCCAAGAGCACTGCTCAAAGGGAACAGATTCGAAATGATTCGAAAAGATGAAGACTCCAAGGACTCCAAGGAGATCCAAGGAGTTTGTGAAATCGAAAACCGGCTGCAGATGAGACCCACACACTGCAGTGTCCGCCAAGTCCATCGCAGAGTAGAAGAGCTTCATCATCGTCCGAACGTTGACCTGAAGCTTGGATCTTCAGGCTGACAGGCGAAGAGAATGACATCATAAAATCAGGTCCAATGCCCCAGAAGTGGGGCCCAAAAAAAATGCCCGACGGCACACGGAAAAAGACAAACTGCGACCCTGTTCCTTTGGGAAGAGAGAGAATGCCCATAGATTCCAGTGATTCCATTTATGTGAAGGTGGATTCGTAGTCCCCATTTTCCGCTCATCTGGGGCATCCAGCAAACACTGCAAACAACTTCGTCAGCTTCATCACTTCCACCTGCAACGCCAAGGCCAAGGAGCTGCTCCGTTTACACATTATGTCATGAGTCATTTGCTCCTTGGGGATCATCTACTATGCCCAAAGTATATCACAACACGACACAATGTGACCTTCGGCAGCTTCCTGTTGGTCTCTCTCCTCCACATTTGCAACACCTGGACAATGCAAAAATCAAAACCAAAGAACTACAAGCAGCAGAACGATTCACTGCAAACAGACTCACGGCGCTCAGAGGCCGTGCGCCGTGCAAGGCCATTTCTCTCTTGCGTCATTGTTTAAGGTCCCTGCGTCTTAAATCTCCATCTGCACCATAAATCCCAAAGCGGCAAAATCGCACTTTGCACCTAGCGGCTTAGCGCGAATCGCAAACACAACAACCTGCACTCCCTTGTGGGTCATGGAGTTTCCCTTCACATGGAGAAAAGCAGGCTGTGCATGTGCGACAGCATTTGAACATGGTTTCTGAGGCAGCTGCAGCGGGCAAGTGTTTTCTTGTGCTGCCCAAGTGGAGATGCACCTGCCAGGTCATTTGACATCGACCAATTGCTTAGCCTTCGACATCTAAAAAGTATGCTGGAGAGCACCGCCTTACATGGAAAAAGTGCAGGGACTTGCAGGATTCCAGGATCGCAACAAAATCTCCGTCTTTGCCTCGGATTTCTGAAGCTTTCTGATTCTGAAGCGCCCAAAAGCACAGTCAAACTCCACAATGAGATCTGAAGATACTGAACATATCAAGAAGGCATATCTTAGGTCTCCGGCTAACTGTGTCAATATCCAGAAGACATGCACCGCACCTCAAGGAGCAAGAGTCATCCATATGTACGTATGTACCAGATTGTACCAGTATGTCACTGTATGTTCAGCATCTCCGTTCGTTTGAATTGAAGCCGGGCTGGGCAACACACTGCTTCAATGAGGCTGCCGAAGCGCTCTCCAGAAATGGACTGAAGCCAGGAGCTTTGGTGAGGCAAAGCTTTGTACAGGCTCAAACCAGGTTCTTTGTGTCTTTGCCAATCCAAGAATCAAAACTATCAGTCCGAAGTCAATTGATTCTGTGCAAACCATCTGCATCTTAGGCCTTCAATGCCTTCAAGTAAAACATCTGAAGCAGAATTCGCAAAGCCAAGCACTAAGAGCCTGAAGCCACTTCGCCCATCAAGAAGTGCACTGCGCAACCTCTCACTGCGCCTGCAAGGCTGCACACTACGTCAAGAAAAAGACACAGCTGTCGTTAGTGCATCTTGATGACCTTGGACAAATCTTGTTTTCCTGATGTTGTTTTTACAATAGTCAGAAGCCTTACAAGCCCTACATCCAACCTGGGCGAAGTTACGGCCATGACAGAACAAACTGGGACATCCTTCAGCGAAGAAGTTCGGAAATGTTGAGCAGCTGGCGGCTGCTACAAGAGAAGGTGTCTTATCGAAAGTGCATATCTATCTCATTATCTCATTGATGTTCATTCATGATCATTCATGTATGTATCTTGATTTGGAATGATCTGCTGACCTATCTGATTTGACCTCGAGCCATTCAAGGAACGACCAGAACAAACGGTTGAGCAGGGAAGTGCTACACCGTGCAACGTTGCAATTTTCATCAAGGTTCATCAAATTTCTTTCAATGGCGAGCACATAGACAAAGCCCAGGCTGCAGGGTGAAAACCAATCATTTTTCCGTCAAAAGGCCAAGTCTTGCAAAATTCCATGCCCCGGTCTTGGCCGGAGCACAAGTGAAGCAAACTTCTGGGGTTTCATCGCTCGAAAGCGTCGCACTTGTCTCAATCGATGTCCACATGGTGGAGGTACTGGAGGAGAGCAGCTGCAATTCCGCCCGACAGCTGCGAAGAGATACCAAAAATATGCCGTGATAGGACTGGCCAATTCCAAAAGGCCACAATGTGCCAAATAATGCTGGGCTGCAAAAGCGTGGCCCTGTCGCCACACTTCATCCTTGGGGCGTTCTCAATAGGCTTCAAAACAGTTCAAAACCATCAGACCATTTGAGATTGGCAATGATGAGCCAATGATGGGCCAATGATTGCCAGTCAGGCTAAGTGCAGGTCGCGCGTAGCACCAATGAGATGCTGAACAGAAAGACCCAAATAGCACCTGAAGTTTCCAAGACAGCACTCACAGCACAGATCTACTTCAAACAACGTGACAGTTCTAGGTCTAGGTGATGCATCTGCTTCGGAAGCCGGAACTATCAGTTCATGCACTTTTGTCAAAGTTTACAGGGTTGAAGTAGTCATTTTTTTTTCGAGCATTGTGCAGCTACAACACTGGCCAAGATGTTGCAGATTCTCCAGAGACGGACAAGACAAAGCGCTGCTACAAGTGACATGCATGGCAAAGAGCTGTGGTTTGCCAAAAAGATTTGCTCTCCCTCACAAGGTTGCACAATAATCTGGCTGCAACACCACAGATACCACAGTCTTGCATTTCATACTGCTGTACAAGTCAAATGAATTCGATGTTTCTTGGGGTGCTGGACATGGGTCCGCATGGGTCCGCAGTTGCACAGGTGTTACAAGCCACATTTGTTGCACATTTATCGGTGAATTCATTGGTTTCGGATTTGACCCCAAGGCACTCTGACGAGGGGTCTGCATTCAGGAAGGGTCTCTCAGATGCTGCAAGTTGTGAGAGAGCATCTGCTGTATGTGCTGGGCTAGCACTGGGCCTGAACGGTGGCTACACAAAGACTCTGAAATTCTGAAATATCAACCGAAAACAATGTCACGGCAAGCGCAAATTTTCTTGGCTGATGTGTGCGCAACTCCGTAATCAGCTTGGCTGTTTACGACAATTTAATACATTTGACTTGACATGTTTGTGTACCAGCATGTAATCTCGAAACACTTGGCAGCCTCTGCACAACAGGAAGTGATCTTTCTGTTAGGAATACCAGCATTTCAAAGGGTGCAACCGAGCCCATTTCGAAAAGCAGAATGGAAGATTGATGCAAAAATGCCACCACACACCACCACCAGTTCCAGAAGATCTGTTCTGTCAGACCCATTTCCGTGTATGCCCGAAAATGCTTCTCCAAGAAGTCTTCTGGAACAAAAGCTCCAAGAAGCAAAGATGTACACACATCGCAGTTGTGATCAACTTGCTCTCGTTTCTCCCACAGCAAAGATTTAAGCTCATCATCCACAGAGCTCCATGCGTCACTCAGTTCCCTCGATGGAGACTCAAGAGATGCTCGAAGTTCTGTGAAGTTCTTCATACCCAGAGAGCATAGAAGTTCTTTTGCACAGTTGTAGTCTTTGAAAGCTTCGCACCGACTCTCTGATTGGCGCATTTCTTCCTGGAGTCGAATTGATGAGCCAGCGCCGAAAGATCTACTTAGGCGCATCACGTGATAAATGCCGGAATCTCTTGGCTGTCTCGACTCTCCTTGAGCTGGAAAGCCGCAAGTCTCTGCACTTGCCCATGGCAAGCAATCCAATGTGCGGTAGTCGGACTTATGGAGGATGCAACGTTCATTTGGTCTGATTCCAAATTGACACCCTGCTTGGAGCATGTGGGAAGCTCCCAGTTTTGAAGCAGCACACTCCTGCAGTTGTGGTCGGAGCCATTTCACAACTGAGCTATCTGCGTAGGACCTGTTGGACCTGTTGGAAAGGAGCTGGGGCAAACATGGCTCCAAGTTGCGGATGTAGTGTGGTCTCATCACGGGAAAGCTTGAGCTCGAGGTCGGTGGCCGTTGAAACATGCGATAACGGACAGAGTGTCCAGGAAGGACTGCATCGATCACTTCATTGACAATGCATTGAGATGCAAACAGAGATATACGCTCAAAACCTTCCTCATATGGTAGGAGCATTGCATGAACAGACCAGTGAAATGCAATCACTTTGTGATCTATTGATGATGTACATACACGCATTTCAATGGGGCTCAAACAGTCAGAGTCATCAATGTCGTTGAGCGGAGTTGCCACTGCTGGTGTGTCTTCCAGCAGCAAGCGATGAAAGAAGCTGACAGCTGATTCTGATGGTGCTGGTAGGATCTCCATATTCCCGCATGCCGAGGTCGAGCAACGATTGAACCTGAACTCACCGCTGTCATCCGCAAAAACAAAGTACCAAAACGGGATTCCTCGCTCTTCCTCAAACTCGAGGGCATGGCGATACAGCAAATTTCTGCCAGGTGTGTAAGTCATGTTGCCCGCAACAGCACCACCCAAAAACCACTGGACTTGTGGCAGGCACACATGGCGGAAGCGTGGCAAATTCAGAGTGCGCTCACAAAGGCTGAAACTTCCCCAAACGAGCCACGCATCTCCAGCTGGAATTGCTGGAATTGCTGCAATCCAAGGAGGGGGCAGTCCCGCACCCTGACTGATCCATACAAATCCTTGTGACGGTCCTTGTGCTTCTGCCCCAGCAACAAGGATTTTCAGCAACAGCAAAGCAGAAAGACCGCCTTTCATCGTTCACAGCTGAGTGAAATGATGCCTTGGGATATGATGGATTTGGAAAGAATCGCCATCGCTACTGGAGGACTTAATCAACCTAATCTTCTGCTGAAGTGACAAACGGCTTGAGGAACAAAAATGAGGCGGCAAGATCTCCACATGACGACCAGAACTCTTGCACCCTGAGGAATCAGTGTGAATCCAACAGTCCTGCAGTATCGTTTCTTCAAATATGACATTTCTGTCGTATGAAGCAAATGTCAGTTATTCTTGAATTCAAGTCGTTGCATCCTCGTCCTCCATCACTGCCAGAGTATCTTTCTAGAACTTGGCTGAAGCACTCTCGAGATTCATAAGTTGCAAATACTTTGAATGAGTCTAATGATGTCATCAACATCGCAGCATAAATCTTTTTGGCTTCCGCTTGGACATCTTCCAGCTGAGGCTGAACAAACCTTGCTAAGATTCTCAGTTCATCAAAGAATCGTGCAGCCTGGGGTTTCAAGAAATGTCGCAATAAATGTCTACGCTTGGCCATGTCTTCATGCCTTCTGTTGAATCCCTGCTATTGACATGAAGCAAAACACGCAAGCCAACCAAGCAGTTTAGACTGGTCCAGGCAGAAGCCAGTTTACAAACCGCTGCTGTGAAAGCCCATCCACAAGGTCGAAGATATGTTGAACTGTTGCACTTTCCGAAAGTCTGTGCACTTTGCAGAAATCCTCTGTACGTTTCCTGCCTCAAGCTTCGTCCAAGCAGGAGCCCGTATGAACGAGCATTTCATTGACAGTAACAATCCTTCAAGCAGCGTCTTGTTTGTTGCAGGATGATAATTATCTGTGTCTTTAGAAAAAGCTATGCAGCTATGAAATTCTGTCGGCGCATCTTTCTCGTGCCTGAAGGTGAAGCATCCAACGGGTCCAACTCCTGCAGCAACAACAACAACAACAGCAGCAGCAACAACAACAACAACAACAACAACAACAACAACATCGACGACGCACAAGACTTCATCAATCATGTGATGCACGCAGTCAACAGAGAAGCCACTTGTCCAGAAAGTGATGCAATGACTAAGCGTTTGCATCCATAAACGCTCCAGTTTCTCCTCGGATGTAAACAAAGATGGCTGTTGGCGAGTGTCCACAAGCCAGGAGCGATGGCGCCTCAGTCATCAGGCTCTTGTTGAGCATGCAAGCTCGCAGCGTCACTAAGCGTTTGCATCCATAAACGCTCCAGTTTCTCCTCGGATGTAAACAAAGATGGCTGTTGGCGAGTGTCCACAAGCCAGGAGCGATGGCGCCTCAGTCATCAGGCTCTTGTTGAGCATGCAAGCTCGCAGCGTCACTGTCTTGTTGCGAACTCAAATTCACTTTGGCAAAGGGTGACAAAGGCAGGTTGCAAAACTAGTTTCCATAAAAAAAACTCATGAGTAAAGCTGAGTGCAACTAAGCACCAAGCAACTCGCTGGGTCCGTGTCTTTCACCTGTCACCGGATGAATTGTAGAAGTACCGACTTAGCACTGGTGAAGCACCAGTAAAGCATTGGTCGCCCACAGGTCGCCATGCAGCGGCGCCTTCTCGGCCAGCTGCGTTATTCGCAATGGCCAAGGAACGTGGATCCACTTGCAGAAAGTCAGCACCTCACCGAGCTTCACTGGAAGTCTGTTTGAAATCTTCAAGGCAAACAGACTTTAACAACCGGAAAAATGCGAAAACAAAGGGTATGGAATCTATGGCAATGAATTGTAGCTGCTAGCTGATGCAACAATTCTGCTTGCTAGTCAAATTCAAGAGAGTCAAGTCTCTCGGAGGCCCTTCAGCACAGCTGAGACCTGAACCTGGCTTCAAAAGTATCTCGAACATCAAATCTCCCGCTAGTGGGCCATGCCTTGAATAGCAGGTAGAAAAAAAACTGTCACTAACAGTTTGTACCTAAAAGAGCTGAGATATAGATAGTCCTTTTTCTCAACACAAGGGAACAGAGCTTCTGGGTTTTTTTCATCTTGCTTTGTTTAAGAGGCTGGCTGAAGCACATCCACAATCTGGGAACAATCGACCTGCCAAAGCCAGATTTCTGAGACGAGTCTACGTGGATTCCACACAACAAAGTCTATAATCAATGAATACAAGAGATTGTGAAGAGGTTGAAGACTTCTTGAATACAAGTTCGTACTGGTCATCAGGATAAATGCTTGCGCCGTTCTAGTGATGAGGTTTGAGGCTTTCAAGCCCACTCACACCTGTGCGAGCAACTGGTACTCAGGAACGGCTGCTTCTGTACCTGAGAACGGGCTGAATGTAGTGCACTCGGATGGTGAAATTCAATGCTGACAGCACATGTCAGGCTTGATAACCGCCTGATAACCCTGTCAATCACTATAGATATTACATAACAAGATGTTTCTTTGAGTGCGAGACCAACACCTTCGGCCTCGGTGCTTTGGGTGCGATGCAAGAACTGCAAAATATCTCAAAAATGAAAAGCAAAAAAAACAAAACCTCAGATCTCTCAGATCTCAGCCCACATAGCCCACACTTCAAGAATGAGGGCCACGTCCTCAAAGAGGATCTAGCGAGGATCTAGCTCTGTAACATTCTGTAACATTCTGTAACATTCTTGTAACCCAAAAGTTATAAAAGTTATAAGCTGCTACAGTGCTGCTACAGTTTGTCTATTGTGGAATTGACTGATGACACTCCCAGTCCTCAGCAACTCTTGGCCGGGCCTTGGCGACCACGTCACGCTGTCACAGGCCCGATCTTTTTCTGACTCCCACAGGATTGAGCTGAATCTATTTCAATCATTCTCAATCCAGGCTATTTGATGCAACAAAAGATTGACAGAAAAAATCCGATTCAATCACTTCTTCTCCGATGCTCTCCGATGCTCTGAGAGTGCTTCAGGACCTGACAATGACATTGGTTTGAAGTGAGACTCGAAGCTCCGAAGCGTCACTCATCAAGACGTTGGCATCCACACCTTGGATCCACCACTTCCATCAGCGTCCCTCTCCCCAAAAAAGCCCCCCGAGACATGGGCTGGTTGTGGGAGCTGGAAGATCATCTGGAGCAAATTCAGAGAGGAGGCTGTTGATGGGCTCGATAGCCTCTTGGCAGGTCCAGTTGGTCCAGTTGGTCCAGTTGGTTCGATGGTCTGCATTTTTTCACTGTATTAAGTGGGAAGGTTTGCACCCTCCATATGCAGCCAGTACCCTCCATATGCAGCCAGTATGTGTGCGTACATGTGTATGTATGTATGTATGTATGTATGTATGTATGTATATATGTATGTATGTATGTATATATATATATATACATATATATATATACATATATATATATATATGTACATATATATTGTGAATCCGTGTCATTGCATTCCAATCAGATCGATGTTTACCACCATGCACCTGCAGGTAATCAAACAACCCTGTTGTAGCACCTTTGGTTCAGGCGAACCCTAGCGGGAGGAAGTGGGTGGATATCCTTAGGTATCAGTGTTTGAGCATTTGGCGAGTGTGGTCACTCAAGTTACAACTGCAGGACCAGGGGTCCAAAACATTGGTGCGTGGAGAAACAGTCATTTCATTTAGGGATTTGCTGGCCTCCGTGTGTGACGAGGGACTCTTGCCTGCTTTGGGAAAAGGGTCCGACTGTGATCTGGTTGAAGTACTGGAGGAGGAGGCCCGTTGCCAGTGTGGGGAAGTTTTATCTACTCACATTGGTAGCGGAGCCAGCAGGCTCACGCCGCTAGGTTCCAGGGAGGTGGAAAGACATGCCTGAAGCTAGCGATGGTGGAGATCCAAGCACCACCACAACGCTAGTCCCAAATCAGCTTGCAAGCCTGGTACCAACTTTCGATCCTGCCAAAGATGAAATTCTGGAGTACACCAAGAAGGTTCAATTGTTGATGAACATGTGGCCGGAAGGAAAATGGATTGAACTTGCAACAAGACTCATTTTGGGTTGTTCAGGAACCGCATTCCAGAAGTTACAATTGCACAGTTCAGAAGTGACATCCAATGAGAAGAAATCGATTCAGAAAATCATCGAACTCCTAGGAGGACAGTGGGGACAGATCCCATTGGAGAGAAAGTATGAAGCAGCCGAGCGTGCCTTGTTTCGATGTGCACAACGAAGTGATGAAACCAATGACTCGTATCTTGCCAGGGCCGACATTCTCTGGCAGGAATTGTCCAGCAAGAGCATGGATATCCAAGACCTACAGGCGTACATTACGCTTCGAGGGTCAAATCTGAGTGCGGAGGACAAGAAACGGGTTGTGTTAGATTGCGAAACAAGCACTGACGGCAAGCTCACCATGACCAAGGTCTCAGCAGCAGTCCGCATGTTAGGGGCTGGATTCTTCCAGGAGATGACATCCGGGAAGAAAACTGGAAAACTGAAGACGTATGATGCCTCTACTTTCATGTCTGACAACATGGACATGTAGGAACCACAGAACACACTGCATGCAGAGACAGGTGAAGACTTCACCGAGGAGGATGCCATTGAAGCCCTGTGCCAGGAAGGGGACGAAGACGCCGTCCTGATTACTGATTTCGAAGTCGCTGCATCGGAAGTTTTGCAAAATGATGAAGAACTAGCTAGTGCCTTCAATGCATACGCCGAAGCCAGAAAGCGATTAAGTGACAAAGTGAAATCAAGGGGATTCTGGCCTCCCTCCAAAGGGAAAGGAAAACCGACCTTCAAAGGGGTGAAGGGCAAATTCCAGAAAGGACACCAGTCCAATCGCAAGTCGCTGCAACAGAGGATCCTGTCTTCCCATTGCCGATTGTGTGGAAGAATAGGACACTGGAAAGCTGAATGTCCCACCAGACATGAGAACAGTGCAAGCAGTCGTCCTCAAGCATCGGCCTCGTTTGTGCAAGTCCAAGACAGCCAATCCGATGGTCTGCCACTGGAATTTCTCAACCTGCCCGCACTTGAGGGTACTATGGATGAAGCTCACCTTAATATGGGATATTGTTTCACATGTCTAAATGGGGTAAATGATGATCATAACCCAAAAAGTAGGTTGAAGCAAGCACTCATGACATGGCATAAGACCAAAGGCCTTTCCAATGATCAACACAAGCCCAGGAGTGAAGATCCGATCGAGTTCGCAAAGACCAAATTGCGAAGAAGCCTTGCAGCCCATTCAGCATCAGCCAAGATCCAACCGAGTGAATCTGCCGAGAGCGAATCACCAGCTCTTTTTGCCACGTACAGTAGCATGGGGGTTGTCGATCTAGGAGCCACAAAGACAGTTATCGGTAGTCAATTGGTTCAAGGTTTGTTGAATGGTCTCAATAGTCATGTCAGAAAACTGGTTCGTCGATGTCCTTGTTCGATAACATTCAGGTTTGGCAATCAGGGGATTCTACGGAGCGAACAAGCCTTGGTACTTCCAGTCTTTGGCATGTGGCTCAGGATTGCAATTGTGCCAGGATCGACTCCCCTGCTTTTGTCAAACACCCTTTTGCGTGCGATGGGGGCAGTAATTGATACAAGTCAGAAGGTGATTCATGCAACAAAGGTGTCAAAGACCATTCCCATCCAGCTCACAGAAAAGGGACTGTTTCTTTTGGACCTGAACGACCTAGTGGATACGAAAGTGTCCCAGCAGGCCGCAGAGACGCATCAAGTTTCCGAGGTGCCAAAAGTTTGCCACCAACCTGATATCAATGCAACGTTCAATGTGCCACATGACAAGACCACCGACTCATTCAGCTCAACACCAGCAACTGACGATTTTCAGGTCACTTCATGTTCACAAACATCACCTCATGCATGCACTCCACATAACCCACACGAAGATGCGAAAGATGCCAACTCACAAGGCATCACCAATATCACAGCCAGTGAGCATCAAAAGTGCACAGAACAGATGCATTCGGTAGATCATCGGTGCTCAAACCACGCCCAATTTGCGAAGAGCTTCAGGATTCCGACCAGAGTTCGCCATGTCCACCTTGAGCATGCGTCTGAAAGCTCTCCAAGTGCCAGGAGAGACACCCAAGTTCAATTTCGACCACATGAGCATGAAGCAGCTGGAGGACAGTGTGATAGATTTCGGACAAGCCCAATTGGGCCTGAAGTATCAGGAAGTATGGGAACGCCATCAAGATTGGGTAACATTATGAAGAACCGAGCCAGCTACACATTGGAAATCTTTAAAATATTTATTTTTTCATTTTTTTATCATTTTGGTTATCATTGCATTCATCATTTTTTTACCATTTATTTTATCATCTTCATTTTTTTTATCATTTTTTTATCATTTTTTATCATTTTTTTATCATTTTTTATCATTTTTTATCATTTTTTTATCATTTGTTTTATCATTTTTCATCATTTTTGCTTCCAGTGGTGCAAAAATTTTCCAAGAAATGGAAAATTACAATTTTCCTCGAGTTTTTTTCATGTTTTTATCATTTTTTTATCATTTTTTTATCATTTTTGCTTCCAGTGGTGGAATTGATGAAAAATGATAAAAAATGATGAAAAATGATAAACAAATGATTAAAAAAATGATAAAAAAAAATGAAAAAAAACGAGGAAAATTGCAATTTTCCAAAAAATGAAAAATTGCAATTTTCCTCGAGTTTTTTTCATTTTTTCATTTTTTTATCATTGCTTTATCATTTTTCATCATTTTTGCTTCCAGTGGTGCAAAAATTTTCCAAGAAATGGAAAATTACAATTTCCCTCGAGTTTTATCATTTTTTTATCATTGTTTTATCATTTTTGCTTCCAGTGGTGGAACTGATGAAAAATGATTAAAAAATGATGAAAAATGATAAAAAATGAAAAAAAAAATAAAAAAAATGAAAAAAAAAATGAAAAAAAAATGAAAAAAAACGAGGAAAATTGCAATTTTCCAAAAAATGAAAAATTGCAATTTTCCTCGAGTTTTTTTCATTTTTTTTTCATTTTTTTTCATTTGTTTTCATTTGTTTATAATTTTTTTATCATTCTTCATCATTTTTGCCTCCAGTGGTGCAACAATTTTCCAAGAAATGGAAAATTACAATTTTCCTCGAGTTTTTTTCATTTTTTTATCATTTTTTTATCATTTTTGCTTCCAGTGGTGGAATTGATGAAAAATGATAAAAAATGATGAAAAATGATTAAAAAAATGATAAAAAAATGAAAAAAAATGAAAAAAAACGAGGAAAATTGCAATTTTCCAAAAAATGAAAAATTGCAATTTTCCTCGAGTTTTTTTCATGTTTTTCATTTTTTTTTCATTTTTTTATCATTTTTTTATCATTTTTTTTATCCTTTTTGCTTCCAGTGGTGGAACTGATGAAAAATGATAAAAACTGATGAAAAATGAAAAAAAAATGAAAAAAAAATGATAAAAAAATGAGAAAAAAATGAAAATAATGAAAAAAAAACGAGGAAAATTGCAATTTTCCAAAAAATGAAAAATTGCAATTTTCCTCGAGTTTTTTTCGTTTTTTTTCATTTTGTTTTCATTTTTTTATCATTTTTCATCATTTTTGCTTCCAGTGGTGCAAAAATTTTGCAAGAAATGGAAAATTACAATTTTCCTCGAGTTTTTTTCATTTTTTTCATTTTTTTTATCCTTTTTTTTAACATTTTTGCTTCCAGTGGTGGAACTGATGAAAAATGATAAAAACTGATGAAAAATGAAAAAAAATTAAAAAAATAATAAAAAAATGAGAAAAAATGAAAAAAAAATGAAAATAATGAAAAAAAAACGAGGAAAATTGCAATTTTCCAAAAAATGAAAAATTGCAATTTTCCTCGAGTTTTTTTCGTTTTTTTCATTTTGTTTTCATTTTTTTATCATTCTTCATCATTTTTGCTTCCAGTGGTGCAAAAATTTTGCAAGAAATGGAAAATTACAATTTTCCTCGGGTTTTTTTCGTTTTTTTATCATTTTTTTATCATTTTTTTATCATTTTTGCTTTCAGTGGTGGAATTGATGCAAAATGATTCAAAAAATGATGAAAAATGATTAAAAAAATGATAAAAAAAAATGATAAAAAAATGAAAAAAATGAAAAAAAACGAGGAAAATTGCAATTTTCCAAAAAATGAAAAATTGCAAGTTTCCTCGAGTTTTTTTCATTTTTTTCATTTTTTTTCATTTTTTTATCATTTTTTTATCATTTTTTTTTATCCTTTTTGCTTCCAGTGGTGGAATTGATGCAAAATGATTCAAAAAATGATGAAAAATGATGAAAACAATGAAAAAAATGAAAAAAACTCGAGGAAAATTGTAATTTTCCATTTCTTGGAAAATTTTTGCACCACTGGAAGCAAAAATGATGAAAAATGATTTTAAAAAAAAATGATAAAAAAATGATTTAAAAAATGATTTAAAAAAATGATAAAAAAATGATAAAAAAATGATAAAAAAAATGAAGATGGTAAAATAAATGATAAAAAAATGATGAATGCAATGATAACCAAAATGATAAAAAAATGAAAAAATAAATATTTTGACCTGGCCCAGTCTGTGGCTGCAAGTTTTTCATAAGGGTAACATGGTTCATCAACAAGTACGAGAAGTCGGCAAAGGAAAGTCACCAACGATTCCTCCATTATGTACAGCTCAAGATCGAGCGTGCAGAACTCGATGGCACGAACATCCCTCTGAATGCCGGGCCGAAGACGTCAGCCATGAAACCGAAGACAAAGCCCAAGGCGGCCCCCCGCCAGATCTACCAAGCCCCAGTGGCGACCATGCCCAACATGGAAGAGGAAGAGCTCTTCGAGCTACTGTCAGCGGAGGAGGAGATGTCCGTCCCTGCCGTCGAGGTGCCGGGGAATCAAGTTCAACACTTGGAGACCAGGATGCTGCACATGGAAGATGCTCTGAGCCGAATTCTGGCCCACCTGGAGAATCCAGGTCCCACGCCGGAGGACCAATAGATTCATGCCCCAGCTGGGCTCAATCCCTGTATGCAGGTGATCTCGAGGATCATGTGAATGACAATTTGTATGAGGCACCCGAGACCAATGTAGAAAGAAACACGTTCAACAAGTTGATCAAACAGTTGTCGCGTGAATTGCAGGCATGTCAAAACACACATAGCCCAACCTCGACTCCCAGATGCGATGTTTTGGAAGTGTTTTGTAATCCTCAGAGCCAACTGACTCATCAATGCATACAGCTGGGCCATAGAGCCATGCGATTCGGTTTAGCAGAAAGTGACCTACAGACACCAGAAGGCCGCCAGAAACTGTTCCAGGTCGTTTTGAAGTATCGACCCAGGCACATTTGGTTTAGCCCCAAGTGCGGACCCTGGAGTGGATGGTCCAACCTTAACGGCAGTAAATCCATACAAGCTTGGGATTCCCTCCAACAAAGTAGACTTCAACATCTGGACCAAGTAGCTCTGGGGGTGGTTCTCATGCGTCACCAAAGAAGCCATGGTAATCATTTTCATTGGGAACAACCGCAGGGGTCCCACATGTTTCGATTACCGTACTTGCAAGAAGTCAGACAGCACTTGTTGGCCATGGAAGTAGATCTGTGCACTGCCGGTAACCTCATTGATCCCAACACTCAGTTACACATTCGAAAGGCTCTAACAATCATGACATCATCACGCAACATGTACCAGGACATGCATGGTCTCAAATGTCAAGGGAATCATCAACATCAACAGATCGAAGGAACATGCCTATTCCATGGAAAAAGTGTGAACCGGTCCACTTTCACAGAAAATTATCCCCGAAAGTTTGCTAGAAGGGTTGCCAAGAACTTGTGTCGTGTACAAATTCCCAAGGAACTTCCATACCGCAGTGAGGAAGACCAATGCCTGTGGAACTGGACGTTGGCAGGTGAAACCGCTTCAAGCGAGCGGCCCGCGAAAAGACCACGCCGTGGACTTCAAGCAAGACCGAAGCCCATCCGTGCCAGAGAAATCACAGACTTACCATGGGGAAAACGCACCAGGTTCACGGGAAAAACCACCAACTTAAATGTTGATCAGATGTGGAAAGATGTGTTTGATGATGTACAAAAATTGGCACCCAGGGTAGGCAAGGTGGTTGTGACGGATCCCAAAATTGTGAATACTATTCAGCAACTCATTCTTGATAAGAAGGTTGTAACAATAGTCGCATGCAGGGGTACCAATAGAACACTTGCTCCACCAGAAAATGTATCCAAAGGGGAAGCCACATATCGAAGAAGTATCTTCATTGAAAGATCAACTGGAATGATGAAAGCAGAAGATGACTGGGAACTTTGGGAAAACTTGGCCAAACGTCAACTGATTCGTCCGTCACATGCATGCCGCCTGAATATAACGGTCTTTGCTTGCAATCTTGCAACTGCATCTCCATCGATAGCTCCTCGGCCAGAAGCTCCGATGACTGTGCAATCAAATTCAAGTGAAAACCCATTGGCCGAAGCGCCAAATGCAGGCGAATCAAGCAGTCCCGACCCACAGAGTGGACTGACGGAGACTCAGCAGATGGATTTGGGAAACATGAGACAAAGCAAGACTTTCACCAGTCTGACCACGGAAGAACAACAAGCACTCATCCGTGCCCACAAGAACCTTGGACATCCCAATCCCGAAAAGTTCAGCAGTATCATCCGTCAGCAGGGTTTTCGTCCTGAAGTAGCCCGAGCTGCACTAGAGCTGAAGTGCTCGACCTGCCAGTCCCAGATGAGGCCGAAAGCTGGATCACCAGGGAAACTCAGAGATGATTTAGACTTTAACGACAGGGTTTGTGCTGACGGGGTAACATGGGTTAATGCTCAGGGTCAAGGGTTTCATTTTTATCACTTTGTTGATTGGTCCACGAGTTTCCAAGTAGCCTGCGCTGCTCCTTCTCGTGCTGCAGAGGCAGTCATAGACTGTTTCACGCAAAGCTGGCTCAGCTGGGCAGGCACTCCCAGCGAGTTAATAGTGGATGCCGCCACAGAATTTAACTCCGAGAGTTTCAGCCAATTTGCACAGGCCAACAACCTGCGAGTGACAACAATCAGCACTGAAGCCCACTTCCAGAATGGTAAAGCCGAAAGGCATGGAGCAATCTTGCAAAACATGCTCACTAAGTATGAGAAGGAACATCCCATCAATTCCTACACAGAGCTAAAACAAGGGCTATGGTGGTGCGTCCAGGCCAAGAACGCATTCAGCATCCGAAAGGGGTATTCACCAGAAGTTTTAGTTCTAGGAAAGCAGACTCGAATTCCTGGCTCCATTTGTAGTGATGAACTCCTTCCAGCTCACATGTTGGCAGATGCAGAAACCTCGCAGGGTGTCCAATTCAGACAGCAACTGGCGAGAAGGGAAAGTGCACGACGTGCATTTGTCATGGCCGACAACGACTCCGCCTTGAGAAAAGCCATTCTCAGAAAATCCCATGGTAACACACAACACTATAACCCAGGGGAATGGGTAATGGTATGGCGAGAAGGTAAAGGAGCTAACCCCGGCCAATGGACTGGACCTATGAAGGTTGTTGTTCATGAAAACCCCCAAACAATATGGACATCCATGACAAGTAAGCTGTATAGAGCCGCTCCAGAACATGTGAGGCCAGTGTCAGCAATGGAAGCCAGGAACATCGTCATTCTCCCGAATGAACCATCAGTCTCACAGATTGCTCAGCAGTTACCCCAAAACAGGACCAATCAGACTACCAACAGAATCATACCATATCAAGATGTACAACTCCCAGCTGCCGACTCACCACCTATACCTGCCATAGTCCATAATCCTAACAATAACCCTCCACAAAATAACCCTGAAATGAATAATCCATCAACCCAAGATAACCACTCAGAAAATCAGCCCGACGCTGAACCTGGGGCAACAGGGAGTAACTCCACTCCATCAGGGAGTCATGGGATACCACCAAACCCCGAAAATGTACTAGATCCTTCCAGGGATATGGCTAGGGAATTCACAGCTCAAAATACACCAATCCCTGATGGTGCTGACGGAGCCGACGATGACCTAGTATGCGACGCACTGCATTGCCATGACATGGAACCCGAATCCTTGGAACTGCAGTCCGACCAAGCCTGGCAATGCGAGATCTATGTGACAGACCATGAAATCCATCAATGGAGACAGGAAGAGAATCCCATGGAATGCGCTTTCATCGCTTCAGCTGCAAAACGTCAAAGGGCAGAAGTGAAACTGACACAATTAACACCCGAAGAAAAGGCAGAATTCCAAAAGGCAAAAACCCAAGAAGTTCAAAATTGGTTGCGAACTGGTACCATTTCCCGTATCCTCAGAGATCAGGTCCCTAGAGACCAAATCCTCAGATGCCGATGGATTCTAACATGGAAGCCAATTGATGATGTTGAGAAGGAACAGATGAAAGGTACCAAAAACTACAAGGCCAAAGCTCCACTGGTAATTCTTGGATACCTAGACCCCAAACTAGATGAAGTAACCCGAGATTCACCAACACTGGGTAGACATTCGAAAATGTTACTCCTCCAATTTGTTTCTTCTATGAAGTGGACACTCCGATCATTTGATATCAAGGCCGCGTTTCTACAAGGGAAAAACCAAAAGGATAGGGTCCTTGCTATAGAACCAGTGCCTGAAATAATACAGATGATGAAATTGTCCCCTCAAGAAATTTGCAAACTGGAGAAAGGAGCCTATGGCTTGGTGGATGCACCGTTCATGTGGTACCAAGCGATCCTGGAAGAACTAGTGACCTTAGGCTTTGAACAATCGCCGTTTGATCCATGCCTGTTTGTCTTGCGAAACCGTGAGACTCTGATGCCTGATGGAATCTTGGGACTCCATGTGGACGACGGGTTGTGTGCAGGAAATCAGCAGTTCCTTCACAAACTTGAACTTTTGGAAAAGAAATATCCTTTTGGAAGCAAACGCGTCAACAACTTCACTTTCACAGGCATTGACATACAACAATCATCAGATGGAACAATTCATTTATCACAATCCAAATACGTCAGAACAATTGATCCCATCAAAATTTCCACTGATCGACGCAAACAACCTGATGAGAAGGTGACAGAAGATGAGAGACAACAACTCCGTGCCTTAATTGGCAGCTTACAATACGCATCAGTCCACACCAGGCCCGACTTGTCGAGTCGACTCAGCAACTTACAATCCTCAGTTAACAATGCCACCGTGGAGAACCTGATAACGGCCAACCAAGCACTTCACGAAGCCAAAAAGCACCATGATGTCACAATCAAAATTCAGTCGATTCACACCGATGATCTAAGATTCCTTGCGTTTTCCGATGCATCATTTGCTTCGAAGAGCAATCCCAACTCCCATACTGGAACCCTAATTATGGCCACCCATAAGGATATTGGGAGAAATGTCACCTGTCCAGTGAATGCCATATCATGGGGCTGTAAAAAGATAGGGTAGTAACAAGTACCTTAGCTGCAGAGACCACGTCACTCAATTCGGTTCTTGACCACCTTTCATGGATCCGGTTATGTTGGGCTTGGATTCTTAATCCCAATACCAAATGGAAATCCCCACATCAAACGTTGAAACAACTTCCAGAGACATACACCACTGCCACCCTGAATGCCAGACAGCTCCCAGAAACCTTTGCTGCAACAGACTGTAAATCTCTTTTCGATCTAGTGAGTCGAACGGCAATGCCCAACTGTGCGGAGTTTCGCACTCAGCTGACAGCCAGAGCAATCAAGGACTTATTGAATGAAAATGTTTCCTTGCGATGGGTGCACTCAGGGGCTCAGCTAGCGGATGCCTTGACCAAAGTCATGGAAAATAGCTTCTTGAGAGAAACCTTGAAATTGGGGCATTACAAATTACATGACGAACTCGAAGTCCTTAAAAGTCGGGCTTCGGCACGAAACCGACTGCGATGGCTGCGCGGTGAGACTCAGGATCGAAGTTCCAGCACTTGCAATGACACATGTTTTCTCGAAAGTTTTGATTTTTCGGGAATGTGAATCCGTGTCATTGCATTCCAATCAGATCGATGTTTACCACCATGCACCTGCAGGTAATCAAACAACCCTGTTGTAGCACCTTTGGTTCAGGCGAACCCTAGCGGGAGGAAGTGGGTGGATATCCTTAGGTATCAGTGTTTGAGCATTTGGCGAGTGTGGTCACTCAAGTTACAACTGCAGGACCAGGGGTCCAAAACATTGGTGCGTGGAGAAACAGTCATTTCATTTAGGGATTTGCTGGCCTCCGTGTGTGACGAGGGACTCTTGCCTGCTTTGGGAAAAGGGTCCGACTGTGATCTGGTTGAAGTACTGGAGGAGGAGGCCCGTTGCCAGTGTGGGGAAGTTTTATCTACTCACAATATATATATATATACATGTATATACATATATATATATATGTATGTATACATATACATATATATATATATGTATATATGTACTACTATATTGTATATATTGTATATATATATATACATGTGTATATATATGTGTGTGTGTGTATTATATGCGTGTATATATATATATTCTTTTGCCTACCTTGCAAGGAAATCCATGTTCCCTCCAGGGTGGAGGTTCGCCCAAAGTTTGGCAAACGTCAGCCATATCTAGAGGGACAGACACAGAGAGAGAGAGAGAGAGATTTTAGTTTCGCACCATTCCGGTGAACTGCTTGTCCTTCACAAATGTTGCAGGACCCTCTCTTCCTTTATTGGCTTTTCAAACCTGCCAGCCCACTGGCCTCTTCCAATGTGTTGCAAGAGCCTATGCCACTCCCAAGGCCCTGGCATGAACTCAATCTGTTGCATGGCATATTTGGATATGTTGCATACTGCTTACCACCTTGCCGTGTGCCTGTAGCAATCTTGAAAGGTCGGGAAGCTCTGGAGTCAAATGCACGTGATCCACCTTGGCGTGCCAAAGCTGCCAAATTGCCCATGATATCCCATGATAAACCTGCAAAAAAATGTATTTTCGTCCCAAACCAAAAGGCTGCTGGGTGCCACTTGCAAATGTTTCAATGGTATCATAGGATTACTGGATTACTTTTATTGAATATTTTCATCAAATATATTTTTTATTGGTTGTTTGAAAACATCGTAAAAATGAGACCTCCACAACGTCCCTTCCTGTTTAATTTCGTACGTTCTTGCTCTCGATAGCACGGTTCAGCAAGAACGATCTATCCGTCTGTATTCTGTGCATCTTGACGATTGATCCACCACTACTTCCTCGTGGACTCTTAGCAACGCTATTTACATATGTCATATCATATGTCATATCATACATAGCTAAGCAGCTACGTTATGCTATGTCTATCGTGAAATGAAATCTTCGCCACAGAATCTACAGCTTAATTCCCCCCATGCCTTGGCTAAGGTGCAGGCATCTAGCGTGGGAGTTGTCAGTGACAGAGATGCGGCTGCAGAAGCGGCCGAGGCAGCAGCAGCAACCTCTAGATTCTGAATTCTTTTGGACCAGTGGATTCATCAACAACCAAGTAGCAAATCGCAAATCAATTGTGCTCAAACATAGAGATCATAAGATATCAGATCCCAAGCCTCCTCTCAGCCAATCATCATCCAAAAAGGAATGGTTTGGATTGGCTCGTTTGGGGCTCTTAGGTGAATCATTTGGCCGATCGGTATCCACGACGCCAAGAATCCAGACCAAACGGGCTGTGCTTGCTGCACCGCTCACTAAAAGTTCCTGTTGTCTTTGAAGGTCCTGACACGGAGCAGAGTCAATCTTCGCAGGTGTCCCAAAGCAGCTCTGTTTCAATTGCCATGGGACGAGTTGTAGGGAAGTCCCAAATCTTTCTCCACAGGGATGGAAGCATCAAGATGATGCAGCCCGGCCTCATGAAGCAAGCGCGTTCTTTCTTCAACTCCACTGGGAAAGCGAGGCTCCTGGATGGCAATGCGAGGTCTCCAGCTGTTGCTTTACGAAATACGGATGGCAATGGATCCTTGTCGTCTTGAAGCTTTTTACACGCCTCCGCGATCAACTCCAAGCTCATGTCGCGTGGGCCTGCTCAATGAGTTCAGCTGCCAAACTGATTTCACCAAATTTGAGGGTGCACCACCAACAAAGGCCCGTCCTGCTGCAAAATCAAGCAATGTTTCCATCTGGACAGGCTCCAGCACTTCAGCACCCTGGAGCACGTCACATGCGAGGCATTCATGGCAAGGTCCAGACGAATGACCAAGTGCAGTCAGTGCCTCAAGCTCTTCCTCTGCGTCAACCGTCTGCAAGTGCGGCTGCAATTCAAAGTGGTTTGGGTGTTTTGTCTAGAACCAACAAGCCAAACAAAAAACACACTCTCTGCAAGTGGGAGATAGTGGGAGTGTAAGTATAACATCTGATGCTTGCAAGCAACTGGCTCTTCTTCTTCTTCTGCCTCTTCTGCAGCAACAACCTTTGGCAGGACAACATTTTTCTTTCTTTCACACCAGTCAGCTCTCTAAATCCAAAGTCAGTCTGGCAAAATGCTGAACCCTCCACTTTGACAACTCATATATAATGTTGGCAAGGTTTTTCTGGCCAGGAAGATACCCAAAAGGGGTCAAGTCAGGAGATCATGCTGTCTCCTTCACCCATATGCCTCTTCATCTTCCGCATACACAGGCCTGCCACTCTGAAGCACCCCTACAGTTGAAAGGTGCGTGACAGAACCCTGTCCATCGCTGGCACTCGGCCTTTCTTCATCGCCTTGTACATTGGCTTCCGCAGCCTGCAGCCAACAGAGAACAAACGGCTTGAGCAAGTGGCTTGGGCCACAAGAACTGCCTTCGCGAAGCAAGCTTCCATATCTGGTCGTGCAAATTCCTTGCCAGCAATGGCTTGACATGGTTCTATATTGCAGATTGTATTTCAATCGTTGGGACAAGTTGGAACCTCTCCTCGACCGAAAGGAATCCTGGAACGCCACGAGTTAGGGTGTCCTGGATTTTTGCAGCTGATGTCTCTGACAAGGTCTCTGGACACCTAGGGACACCTAGGGACACCCGAAGCCAGGCTGAGACAAGGACCCAGATCAATTTCGCATCGCCCTGGAACTGCAAATCTTTCGTGGCACGCATAAAGCTTGCCTGTGACATTCGGCCGCTCATGTTGCCACCTGAGCTGTTCGCCTACTTAGGCCATGTTAGGCCACGCTCAGCCATTTGACAACTCTTTTAAAACAAGATTCCATCAAACACTGAAGTTGAAACAAGTCGAAATTTCAAAGTCAGTCTGTATGTCCACTATTTGGCATGTTTGTGTGTCTCAAATCATGTCGCTGTGCAGGGAAGGTCGCCATATAAGGAAGTCAAGAAGTGGTGTCACGAACAGAGCAATAAGGTCAAAGGCGGCTGCAAATCGGTCCGTCGCAGGGTCAAAAAGTTTGATTTAGTCTGTAGACATCTATATACATCATTTCAGAGAAATAAAGAGCCTCAAAAAATACATATTTCATTAGCATTGCTTTGATTGTCTGTAGATTACACTTTTACTCTTTTAGTTTGGTCTGTTTTGCACAGAATGCAGTCGGAAATGCTTTTGAAAGGCGAGCAATGTCTCTTGATCCCATCCAAGGGTGCTGCACCAGCTCCAGAAGGCTTCTTGCAGGGAAGAAAATTTGGTGGACCTGAGAAAGCCACCCTGGATTCAGTCTCTAGAGTTTAAGTCGCCTCCAGACCTGTTGCATTGCTTAGCTGCTTGCAGAAGTTGCATCCAGATCTGAAGATCATCTGCATTGGCCTTGCCTGGCAGCAATTCATCCAACCACACTTTCAGTCACCATGATAATGAATGGCCTGAAACAGCCCATGTTGAGCTTCCACTGGCGCTGGCCTCAAGCCCAATGACAAATATGCTGCAAACACAGGCGTGTAATGATGTCTATGTATCTGTACATTTTTATATACAGTGTCTGGTGTGTATGTATAGAATACGTGAATGGTCAAAATAAAATAAAATACAATACAATGCAATACAATACGATACCATTTATTATAATAAAATATATGACAACTCAATATAATATAAAGAAAATATTATAATATGATATAATATACTGTAATTGTAATACAATACAAATTGAAAAAATATACAATATATATATATGTGTGTTTAATAAAATACAATATAATATGATACACGATAATACAATATAATACAATATAAGACCTTATACGACCATATAACACAATTAAAAAAAATTACACCGGCATAGACCCCAGATAGAAAAGGTTGGAACTGATGGTTCCCAACGTGGGAACCAAAGGTTACCATGGCAAGGAACTGCCGATTCCCAGACCTTGAAACTTACGGTTCCCAACCTGGGAACCAGAGGTTACCATTGCAAGGAATTGCCGGTTCCCAGAAGTTAGAATTTATGTTTTCGAAGCTAAGCAACTATCATTGTAAGGAACTGCAGATTCCCAAAGTTTGAAACTCATGGTTCCAAACCTGAAAAAGCATATGTTACCAGTGGAAGGATCTGTTGATTCCAAAAAGTTAAAACTCGTGGTTCTTAATGTTGTTTTGTTTTGTTTACTGAGCCGGTAACAGAACCTTTTGTTTTGCTTAATGGGCCGGTAGCGGAATGTGTGCGTTCGGCTGCTGGGCCGGCTTAAAAATGTTTTTGCACGAAAAAGGTGCATGTCAAAATGATATGAAAACAGTTTCTTTACAATTTTTTGGTTTTTGCTTAATGGACCGGTAAAGAACGCTTTGTTTTGCTTAATGGACCGGTACCGGAATGTTTGCGTTTGGTTCATGGCAAGGAACTGCCGGTTCCCAAAGGTTGGAACTCACTGTTGCCAACGTGGGAACCACAGGTTACCATTGCAAGGAACTGCCGGTTCCCAGAAGTTGGAACTCCTGGTTCCCAACCTGGGAACCATGGGTTACCATTGCAAGAAACTGCCGGTTCCACCTGGGAACCAGAGGTTACCATTGCAAGCAACTGACGGCTCCCAGCGGTTGGAACTCATGCTTCCCAACCTGGGAACCATAGGTTACCATTGCAAAGAACTTCCAATTCCTCAAGGTTGGAACTGATGGTTCCCAACGTGGGAACCAAAGGTTACCATGGCAAGGAACTGTCGGTTCCCAGACCTTGAAACTTACGGTTCCCAACCTGGGAACCAGAGGTTACTATTGCAAGGAATTGCCGGTTCCCAGAAGTTGGAATTTATGTGTTCGAAGCTAAGCGGCTATCATTGTAAGGAACTGCGGGTTCCCATAGCTTGAAACTCATGGTTCCAAGACTGCAAAAGTAACGTTACCAGTGGAAGGATCTGTTGATTGCAAAAAGTTAAAACTCATGGTTCTTAATGTTGTTTTGTTTTGTTTACTGAGCCGGCAACAGAACCTTTTGTTTGCTTAATGGACCGGTAGCGGAATGTTTGCGTTCGGCTGCTGGGCCGGCATAAAAATGTTTTTGCACGAAAAAGTTGCAAGTTAAAATGATAGGAAAACATTTTCTTTACAACTTTTATGGTTTTGCTTAATGGACCGGTACAGAACGCTTTGTTTTGCTTAATGGACCGGTACCGGAATGTTTGCGTTTGGTTCATGGCAAGGAACTGCCGGTTTCCAAAGGTTGGAACTCACTGTTGCCAACGTGGGAACCACAGGTTACCATTGCAAGGAACTTCCGGTTCCCAGAGGTTGGAACTCCTGGTTCCCAACCTGGGAACCAGAGGTTACCATTGCAAGCAACTGCCGGTTACCAGAGGTTAGAAGTCATGCTTCCCAACCTGGGAACCATAGGTTACCATTGCAAAGAACTTCCAATTCCTAAAGGTTGGAACTGATGGTTCCCAACGTGGGAACCAAAGGTTACCATGGCAAGGAACTGCCGGTTCCCAGACCTTGAAACTTACGGTTCCCAACCTGGGAACCAGAGGTTACCATTGCAAGGAATTGCCGGTTCCCAGAAGTTAGAATTTATGTGTTTGAAGCTAAGGGGCAATCATTGTAAGGAACTGCGGGTTCCCAAAGTTTGAAACTCATGGTTCCAAACCTGAAAAAGTAACGTTACCAGTGGAAGGATCTGTTGATTGCAAAAAGTTAGAACTCATGGTTCTTAATGTTGTTTTGTTTTGTTTACTGAGCCGGTAACAGAACCTTTTGTTTTGCTTGATGGACCGGTACCGGAATGTTTGCGTTTGGTTCATGGCAAGGAACTGCCGGTTTCCAAAGGTTGGAACTCAAGGTTGCCAACGTGGGAACCAAAGGTTACCATGGCAAGGAACTGCCGGTTCCCAGAGGTTGGAACTCCTGGTTCCCAACCTGGGAACCATGGGTTACCATTGCAAGAAACTGCCGGTTACCAGAGGTTGGAACTCATGCTTCCCAACCTGGGAACCAGAGGTTCCCATTGCAAGGAATTGCCGGTTCCCAGAGGTTAGAACTTATGTTTTCACAGCTAAGCAACTATCATTGTAAGGAATTGCCAGTTGCGAAAGCTTGAAACTCATGGTTCCAAACCTGAAAAAGCATACGTTACCAGTGGAAGGATCTGTTGATTCCAAAAAGTTTGAACTCATGGTTCTTAATGTTGTTTTGCTTTGTTTACTGAGCCGGTAACAGAACCTTTTGTTTTGCTTAATGGACCGGTAGCGGAATGTTTGCGTTCGGCTGCTGGGCCGGCAAAAAAATGTTTTTGCACGAAAAAGGTGCATGTTAAAATGATAGGAAAACATTTTCTTTACAACTTTATGGTTTTGCTTAATGGACCGGTAAAGAACGCTTTGTTTTGCTTAATGGACCGGTACCAGAATGTTTGCGTTTGGTTCATGGCAAGGAACTGCCGGTTCCCAAAGGTTGGAACTCACGGTTGCCAACGTGGGAACCACAGGTTACCATTGCAAGGAACTGCCGGTTCCCACAGGTTAGAAGTCATGGTTCCCAACCTGGGAACCATAGGTTACCATTGCAAAGAACTTCCAGTTCCTAAAGGTTGGAACTGATGGTTCCCAACGTGGGAACCAAAGGTTACCATGGCAAGGAACTGCCGGTTCCCAGACCTTGAAACTTACGGTTCCCAACCTGGGAACCAGAGGTTACCATTGCAAGGAATTGCCGGTTCCCAGAAGTTAGAATTTATGTTTTCGAAGCTAAGCAACTATCATTGTAAGGAACTGCAGATTCCCAAAGTTTGAAACTCATGGTTCCAAACCTGAAAAAGCATATGTTACCAGTGGAAGGATCTGTTGATTCCAAAAAGTTAAAACTCGTGGTTCTTAATGTTGTTTTGTTTTGTTTACTGAGCCGGTAACAGAACCTTTTGTTTTGCTTAATGGGCCGGTAGCGGAATGTTTGCGTTCAGCTGCTGGGCCGGCATAAAAATGTTTTTGCACGAAAAAGGTGCATGTCAAAATGATATGAAAACAGTTTCTTTACAACTTTATGGTTTTGCTTAATGGACCGGTAAAGAACGCTTTGTTTTGCTTAATGGACCGGTACCGGAATGTTTGCGTTTGGTTCATGGCAAGGAACTGCCGGTTTCCAAAGGTTGGAACTCACGGTTGCCAACGTGGGAACCACAGGTTACCATTCGCCACCGCAGTCTGGACAACACCCTGCACAGCACCCTGCACAGCACCTTCGCCAGACTTCGCCACCGCAGTCTGGACAGCACCCTGCACAGGACCCTGCACAGCACCCTGAACAGTTTGCCAGACTTCGCGACAGCAGTCTGGACAGCACCCTGCACAGCACCCTGCACAGCACCACAGCGCCTTTGTGAGACTTCGCCACCGCACTCTGGACAACACCCTGCACAGCACCCTGCACAGCACCCTGCACAGCACCTTTGCCAGACTTCGCCACCGCAGTCTGGACAACACCCTGCACAGCACCCTGCACAGCACCTTTGCCAGACTTCGCCACCGCAGTCTGGACAGCACCCTGCACAGCACCCTGCGCAGCACCCTGCCCAGCACCCTGCACAGCACCCTGCACAGCACCCTGCACAGCACCTTTGCCAGACTTCGCCACTGCAGTCTGGACAGCACCGTGCACACCACCTTTGCCAGACTTCGCCACCGCAGTCTGGACAGCACCCTGCACAGCACCCTGCACAGCACCCTGCACAGCACCTTTGCCAGACTTCGCCACCGCAGGACAGCACCCTGCACAGCACCCTGCACAGCACCCTGCACAGCACCTTTGCCAGACTTCGCCACCGCAGTCTGGACAGCACCCTGCACAGCACCCTGCACAGCACCCTGCACAGCACAGTTGCTGGACAGCCCTGCACAGCACCCTGCACCCTGCACAGCACCCTGCACAGCACCTTTGCCAGACTTCGCCACCGCACTCTGGACAACACCCTGCAGAGCACCCTGCACAGCACCTTTGCCAGACTTCGCCACCGCAGTCTGGACAACACCCTGCACAGCACCCTGCACAGCACACACCTTGCGCAGCACCTTTGCCCCGCCACAGTCTGGACAGCACCCTGCACAGCACCCTGCACAGCACCCTGCACAGCACCCTGCACAGCACCTTTGCCAGACTTCGCCACCGCAGTCTGGACAGCACGGTGCACAGCACCCTGCACAGCACCTTTGCCAGACTCCGCCACCGCAGTCTGGACAGCACCTTGCACAGCAACCTGCACAGCACCCTGCACAGCACCTTTGCCAGACTTCGCCACCGCAGTCTGGACAACACCCTGCACAGCACCCTGCACAGCACCCTGCACAGCACCTTTGCCAGACTTCGCCACCGCACTAGTACAGCACCCTGCACAGCACCCTGCACAGCACCCTGCTCAAAAGTTCGCCACCCAAGACCCCACCTTTGAGAAGTAAGAACCCCTATAGCTTGCCAGCTATCTGGGGAAAAACATTTAAAAAAAACAATAGTTATAAAACAAAATTTAAAACTCAAATACGAGTATAACACATAAACATACCTGAGAGGGAGGGAACGAAAGCAAGCGAGGGTGGAACGTGCGTAAACTATTTTTTGTCAACAGAGCGAGGCAGGAGCTGGCAAAGCAGCATCGGTAGATCTGACCTGCAAGCAAGGAAATGTGCATGTATGTGTATGTGTGTGTGAAAGTGGATTCTAATGGGAAGGGTGTGGTTTTGAAGGGCCGCACTTGTTACTTGTTGGGTAAAAAGTAGTAGCTAATGTGCGATGTGTTGAGTGCCAACCCAACGGAGTAGATGAGTTGTTGGGGTTTCGCGTTTGGGCTTCATGCAGGGGCTAAGTCTTTAGGGCAGCTAGGATCACACTGTAACCAAAGCATGTGTGAATGTGCGGTTTGAAAATCATAAGTGTCAAGCTTAACAAAGTATGACAGTGTGGGGTTCCTTTCTGTGCAAAAACGCCCAGAATCTATAGTGTGCAGGAGAAAAAATATGGGAATGTATGGTTGGACCATCTTCAGTGCGAAAGAAAACGGACTATATTTGCTGTTGTTCCGTTTGGTTTTTTATTTATGTCAAACATGTTTGAGAAACCTGTCCAACCTAATCTCATCCCACCAAAATGACCTTTTTCCGCGAACAACTCTGGGCGCTGCAACCATTCCATCCAAGCATTTGAGATTTTTTTCCCAAACAGGTTTACCTGTATGGGGTTCTTACTCCTTAGAAAGGGTTGCTTGCCTTGGTCGTATGATTTTGACTGTGTCTCCGGGCTTGCGTCCTCAGAGTGTTGGGTCCGGTTGGTCGCATGATTTCCTACACTTGTCTTTCATTTGTCTCCCACTTGTCTCCCACTCTGGGTCTGGTTGGTCGCATGATTTCCCTTCCTTGTCTCCCGTTTGTCTTTCATTTGTCTCCCACTTGTCTCCCACTCTGGGTCTGGTTGGTGGCATGATTTCCCTTCCTTGTCTCCCGTTTGTCTTTCATTTGTCTCCCACTTGTCTCCCACTCTGGGTCTGGTTGGTGGCATGATTTCCCTTCCTTGTCTCCCGTTTGTCTTTCATTTGTCTCCCACTTGTCTCCCACTCTGGGTCTGGTGGGTCGCATGATTTCCCTTCCTTGTCTCCCGTTTGTCTTTCATTTGTCTCCCACTTGTCTCCCACTCTGGGTCTGGTTGGTGGCATGATTTCCCTTCCTTGTCTTCCGTTTGTCTTTCATTTGTCTCCCACTTGTCTCCCACTCTGGGTCTGGTTGGTCGCATGATTTCCTTCACTTGTCTCCCATTTGTCTTTCATTTGTCTCCCACTTGTCTCCCACTCTGGGTCTGGTTGGTGGCATGATTTCCTTCACTTGTCTCCCATTTGTCTTTCATTTGTCTCCCACTTGTCTCCCACTCTGGGTCTGGTTGGTCGCATGATTTCCCTTCCTTGTCTCCCGTTTGTCTTTCATTTGTCTCCCACTTGTCTCCCACTCTGGGTCTGGTTGGTCGCATGATTTCCTTCACTTGTCTCCCGTTTGTCTTTCATTTGTCTCCCACTTGTCTCCCACTCTGGGTCTGGTTGGTCGCATGATTTCCTTCACTTGTCTCCCATTTGTCTTTCATTTGTCTTCCGCTTGTCTCCCACTCTGGGTCTGGTTGGTCGCATGATTTCCTTCACTTGTCTCCCATTTGTCTTTCATTTGTCTCCCACTTGTCTCCCACTCTGGGTCTGGTTGGTGGCATGATTTCCCTTCCTTGTCTCCCGTTTGTCTTTCATTTATCTCCCACTTGTCTCCCACTCTGGGTCTGGTTGGTCGCATGATTTCCCTTCCTTGTCTCCCGTTTGTCTTTCATTTGTCTCCCACTTGTCTCCCACTCTGGGTCTGGTTGGTCGCATGATTTCCCTCACTTGTCTCCCCTTTGTCTTTCATTTGTCTTCCACTTGTCTCCCACTCTGGGTCCGGTTGGTCGCATGATTTCCCTTCCTTGTCTCCCATTTGTCTTTCATTTGTCTCCCGCTTGTCTTCCACTCTGGGTCTGGTTGGTCGCATGATTTCCCTCACTTGTCTCCCATTTGTCTTTCATTTGTCTCCCACTTGTCTCCCACTCTGGGTCTGGTTGGTCTTATGATTTCCTACACTTGTCTTTCATTTGTCTCCCACTTGTCTCCCACTTGTCTCCCACTCTGGGTCTGGTTGGTCGCATGATTTCCTTCACTTGTCTCCCATGTGTCTTTCATTTGTCTCCCACTTGGCTCCCACTCTGGGTCGTGTTGGTCGCATGATTTCCTTCACTTGTCTCCCATTTGTCTTTCATTTGTCTTCCACTTGTCTCCCACTCTGGGTCTGGTTGGTCGCATGATTTCCCTTCCTTGTCTCCCATTTGTCTTTCATTTGTCTCCCACTTGTCTCCCACTCTGGGTCTGGTTGGTCGCATGATTTCCCTCCCGTCTTGTCTTTCATTTGTCTCCCACTTGTCTCCCACTCTGGGTCTGGTTGGTCGCATGATTTCCCTTCCTTGTCTCCCGTTTGTCTTTCATTTGTCTCCCACTTGTCTCCCACTCTGGGTCTGGTTGGTCGCATGATTTCCTTCACTTGTCTCCCGTTTGTCTTTCATTTGTTTCCACTTGTCTCCCACTCTGGGGCCGGTTGGTCGCATGATTTCCCTTCCTTGTCTCCCGTTTGTCTTTCATTTGTCTCCCACTTGTCTCCCACTCTGGGTCCGGTTGGTCGCATGATTTCCTTCACTTGTCTCCCATTTGTCTTTCATTTGTCTTCCACTTGTCTCCCACTCTGGGTCCGGTTGGTCGCATGACTTCCTTCACTTGTCTCCCATTTGTCTTTCATTTGTCTCCCACGCTTGTCTCCCACTCTGGGTGTCTTGGAGCGCATGAGTTTACACTTGTCTCCCACTTGTCTCCCACACTTGTCTTCCACACTTGTCTCCCGCTCTGGGTGCCTTGGGCCGCATAAATGCACGGAAGGATGCCGAAATGATGTCCTTTGCCGCAAACGAAAATATAATTGAGATTTTCTACATCTGTTCGGGGTCAACGCTGGTATAATTTTCTCTCCCACGAGCTGGCAGCATTAAACCTCACATAGGCAGTTGCGCATGCAGCGGCTGCACTGTAGATTGAAACTTTCCCCGTCACATTGCACAGTTGTGCGAAGGTTTGCTGTTCGCAACGTTGAAAGTTGTTGTAAGCAGAACGCAAATACTGTGGACGAGGTTTGGACAAAGCTGTACGATCCGGCATGCGGATAATGAGAAAATCGTCGAGTGAACGAACGCGGCTCAACAGCACCCGGCAAGCAATCCAATAGTCATCCTTGGATATGCAGCCATGTTGGGTGGAAGATAGGGACAAGGAAAAAAAGGAACAGGAGGAATGAAATTGCTTGGGGAATATAAGTTGTAGCGACCGAAGAACAGCTTTAAATTCGCCAAGTCCAGAATGAGCGACGGAAGGGTTTGGCCCTGTAAGTTGTAGGCTGTGAGGGAGAAGAGGTTTTTGCATGGAAGCTGGGTGCGGTGCGTGCGAAGAAAAGCTTTTTGATCAAGTTCAAAATGAGCAAGAGGCGGGCTGGCCGGACAGATGCGCCAAGTGCGATTGGCGTGGCTGAGAAAGAAGCGACCTCGCTCGGCATGTTTGACCCAAGTAGCACCCGGGACGCGCAAAATGAGACCTGTTGGAACGAAGAGAAGTGGGTGCGGTGGCAATGCAGGAACGCGGTCTAAGTGCCTAAGGCACGGTGGCAGAAAAACAAGAAAAGCGAACCCCAACGGGGAGGTGGAAGCGTTGGGGTTGGGAATATAAAGTATAGAATGAAAGAGAAAACTTTAAAACCAACAAGGAAATGAAAAGCGGAAGAATGTTATGTTCATAGCCGCAGCGATCGCCACTTCATTCACCTGGCACAAGACAACAGACATTTGGAGTCTCGAAATTTAGCTGGGCGACCACAACAAAGTTGAAACAAGAAATATCGCTGCCTAAGAAGAATCTGTGAAGCTCATGGTCAAGGCAACTACAACGTGGGCGACAGCCTCTGCTGGGCAGATCGTCACGCACGCAGCTTTGGCAACTGCGCTCGCCTGCAGGCATAGACTTGAAGTCCAAACAGTTAAGCAACGACACCGCAGCAAAGATGAAACAGTCGAGTCGAGAAGATAACCAAGACGATCAACCATTCACCACACTAGACCAAAGAGTTCAACATGAAGATTCCTTGACGCAGCTGCTTACATTGGGAGCCAACGTCTCTGTAATGAATAGCGTCCGATGTTTCAGCATTGGAACACCGCAGTCCTGGCAATGGCAATCGGCCCGCACCGCAAAGCGAGAACCAGACACCAGAGCAAGAAGAGGTCTCGAACCAAAACAGCGGGTCAAAAAGCGGCCCCATGAGGCTGGGCTAACACGACCTGGCTTGATACTGCGAGGCCGCCAAACTCTGTAACCTCCACCTCCAATTCCGCAGACACTCGCGTTCAAACACCTTTCTCACAGCATCCGCCAACCGTTATCCTAGGAAGAAAGGTAAAACCCGACAACTGTCTTTGGTATCATAGCGGGCCAAGGTCTGGGGCATGGCTATGTATGTTGAGTCATCTTCGATGTGCACGTCAAATGATTTGGTGCGATAAAGCTGCTCTGCAGATGTGCGCCCTTCTTTAGTTAACCAAGATGCATCAAAGAGAAGTTGCCGATCTGGGAACGGCGTACGGGGAACATCAGGCAAAGCCGGGTTGGCTGCGCGGAGCTCTTTCAACCGACTGCTAGTGAATTTGGCGAAGGTGTCAAACAAGGTTGGCAACGCGGTTCGTATGCCCATATAGTTTTTGAGCTTGTGTTTGTGCCACGATTCTTGTTTTTGAGTTCCTGATGCAGATCCAGGTTGCAAGCGATCGGCGCCACACCACCATTCAGCTGACCACAGAAAAGAATTGTCCCCGACCCAGTCCAGCACATTCCAACGCTGCCTAGCCGTCTCCGCCGGCACACACGAGAAATAGTACTGCTTCAAATTTCTGACGGCCGCAGCTTCTGTGGACAAGCTTTCGAACAAAAGATGCGTGACGGTATGGAACAGGAAAGCGGTTGGTAAACTGCGCATGGCGTGCACAGACTGCTCGATCAGTGCAAAGAGTGGTTTTCCTGCAGGTGACAGATGCCGCTTGGTCGTCGCGAAAATGCCACTCCTGTGCGCCAGTAGATGGCTATCTGCCTGCTCTCTTTGGCTTGCGGTTAGCTTCGGCCGGGTGCAAGCACCAATCAAATGAGCCCAGTCTGCAACTTTGTCTGCACAAGGAAAAGCATTCTTTGCAGACAAGTCCTCGCCAGGGTGCATGTCAGCATGATACTGGTGACAAGCTTGAGCTAGGTCCAGCCCTGTCCACTTTTCCGCGCAAAAACACGAAGCCTTGAAGAGACAGGAGTATGTGGGCTCACTTTCCTTGTTCGCCAAGGCGAACATGAGCGGGTCGAAGGTTGTGCTGAAAGCCCGGATGCCGGACGACTTGTCATAATGCTTCGATAAAACTCCAACAGTCAACAGAACCCACTGACGGTTGGTCAGCCGAAACGTCCCATCGCCACATAGCTTGATGTGGGTTTTGTTATCAAGTTTGTCCAAGGTCTCTTTCAGCAGCGCTGGATTGCAGAAGGCAACAACAGTGTATTCAGGATCATACGACGCAGCAGCAATTTTCAAGGCATCGCATGCTTCATCTAAATCCTCCGTCATGCCAACCTTTCGCGCCAGCTCACGCCAGTCAGACTCCACCCACTTATAGGGGCGCACCTCTTGGTTCTCACGATGGTTTTTGCTCCAAGACGCGATCCACTTGTCAGTAGGCCGAACACCGGCTTGATGCTTCTCAATGATTTTCACCAGATCTTGGGTGGTAACACTGGAATGCGAAGTCATGTGCTGTTTGAGCGCGTTTTCAGTTGTAGATGTTAGCGGGATCCACTTTTTCAGCTCATTTGGATCGCTATGTTCTGAAAGTGGCGTGTAAGCTCTTTCAATTGTGTTGCTGGCGACCACATACTTGGAGTAACCCCTCCATCCCTGCTTCGACTGGCATTTTGGACAAGAGTTGCACCACAGAAAGACCTTGAAGCCGTCCTTGCAATCATACCACTGAAAGCGGACACGTAAATGGAACCCAGGCAGGAGAACTGCAGCCCAATCCTTTTCATGTTTCAAGAATTCGTTTCTCCATGTTTCTCCCATCAAATCCAGACTCATGAGTGATGTTCCGGATACTGATAACAGGCAAATCCTACCGGCAACCTGTCGCAAAAAACATGTGTAGGTCAATGTACTTCCCACCTGTCAGGCCATATCAGCTGCAGCGCTTCATCCATCAGAAGCTTCACCCAAATCCGACAAAAATGCTCAAGCATCTTCAATGCGAAGCCCACCGGAGCAGATCAGCCGTTGAGGTTCCAAAACCCTTCTGTGGGGGAATCGAAGCCCTACCGTCACTAAATTGCCACCTGGTACATGGCCTGGAAAAAAGTCTTGTGCAGTCAGCAGATTTCCCACATAATCAAATTGAAATTCGACATTTTGTCCAGCAATTGCGGCAGCTACCCCCCAGACCCCCCCTAAATCCGCCCACACCGCTTTGGCGGTGAAGGCGTGCTTATTGGGGGGAAACAGCCACACTAAATGCTCAATCACATTTGTTAATATAGCAGTCGCTATATCAGCTTTAGCTGGGGGGGGGCCAAAAACGGTTTCGCACCGAGACCAGACCCCAAAAACGGTTTCGCACCGAGACCAGAATACGGTGGTGTTTCGACATTTTTCGAGGATTTTTGGGTGTCTGAGCGCAAGAGGGTATTGAAATGGAATTTTGGGTCATTTTGGTAGCTTTCCGGCAATGGAAAAACGGCCAAAAATGAAAAAAACATTGTACATAGCAAGATTTTGCAGGGTTTTTGGATGCCAGAGCATTGAAAACACTGCAAAAACAAGTGTTTTGGACTGACGTTATAGCAAAAAAACGTGTAAATTACCGTATGCTTGACTGGAAACATTACAAAAACACTGTCAAAAGCAATGTTTTGGAAGGATTTACTGCCTTTATGGCAAAACAAGATGAAGCCCACGAACCCGAATGCTCACACGTATGTGGAAGATAACGATGTTAAAGTATCGATTATGACAGGAGGTGAAAATGTTAATGCTCAAACCTATCGTAGAACAATGGAACAACGTCATTGCTCCGATTCTGTTTTCTCTCCGCGACAGCAGCACTGGTGTCGCAACGCAGTGGCGCGCGGCAAGCAGCGCCTTCCAAGACATGCAAGCCATGCGAGACGAACATATCACACATGAAACAAAAGGACAGGTTTTGCAGCTTCCCCCATAGACACGGCGAAGCCACGGGCAAACCAGAGACGCGAGACGAGACACGTGGGAGCACCAAAACGAGCATTTCGTACGAGACTTCCTCCAATTTTGACACTTTGCAGCTTCAAAATCGACGCGTATGTTAATGGTACAGATGTCAAAACACATGGCCATGCAGTCACGCACAATACCTTTCTGCAATAGTTTATTTGAACAGTCTTGTACATGTTTCCCTTGTTACCAGTCTGCAGTGTGGAGTGGAAAGTGTAGAGTGTGGAGTGTGGAGTGTGAAGTAAGGAGTGTGGAGTGTAAAGTGTGGAGTGGGGAGTGTAGAGTGTGTAAAGTGTAGAATGCGGAGTGTAAAGTGTAGAGTGTGGAGTATGGAGTGTAAAGTGTAGAGTGTGGAGTGTAGAGTGTGGAGTGTGGAGTGTAAAGTGTAGAGATGGAGTGTGGAGTGTAAAGTGTGGAGTGTAAAGTGTGGAGTGAGGAGAGTAAAGTGGAAAGCGTGGAGTGTAAAGTGTAAAGTGTGGAGTGTAAAGTGTAGAGTGTGGAGTGTAAAGTGTGGAGTGTAAAGTGTGGAGTGAGGAGTGTAAAGTGTGGAGTGTGGAGTGTAAAGTGTGGAGTGTGGAGTGAGGAGTGTGGAGTGTGAAGTGTGGAGTGTAAAGTGTGGAGTGTGGAGTCTGGAGTGTAAAGCGTGGAGTGTGGAGTGAGGAGTGTAGAGTGTGGAGTGTGGAGTGTAAAGTGTGAAGTGTAAAGTGTGGAGTGTGGAGCGTAAAGTGTAGAGTGTGGAGTCTGGAGTGGAAAGTGTAGAGTGTGGTGTGTAGAGTGTGGAGTGTGGAGTGTGGAGTGTAAAGTGAGGAGTGTAAAGTGTGGAGTGTGGAGGTGAGGAGTGTAAAGTATAAAGTGTGGAGTGTGGAGTGTACAGTAAAGTGTGGAGTGTGGAGTGCCGAGTGTGGAGTGGAAAGTGTAGAGTGTGGAGTGTGGAGCGTAAAGTGTGGAGTGCGAAATGTGGAGTGGAAAGTGTAGAGCGTGGTGTGTAGAGTGGAGTGTGGAGTGTAAAATGTAAAGTGTGGAGTGTAGAGTGTAAAGTGTAGAGTGTGGAGTGTGGAGTGTAGAGTGTAAAGTGTAGAGTGTAAAGTGTAGTGTGGGGAGTGTAGAGTGTAAAGTGACGATTGTAGAGTGTGGAGTGCGGAGTGTAAAGTGTGGAGTGTGGAGTGTAAAGTGTGGAATGTGGAGTGTGGAGTGGAAAGTGTGGAGTGTGAAGTGTGGAGTGTAAAGTAAGGAGTGTGCACTGTAAAGTGTGGAGTGTGGAGTGTAAAGTGTAGAGTGTGGAGTGTGGAGTGTAAAGTGTAGAGTGAGGAGGGAGGAGTGGAAAGTGTAGAGTGTAGTGTAAAGTGTGGAGTGTGGAGTGTAAAGTCTCAGGTGAGGAGTGAGGAGTGTAAAGTGCAAAGTGTAAAGCCTGGAGTGTAAAGTGTGGAGTCTAAAGTGTAGATTGTGGAGCGTGGAGTGTAAAGTGTAGAATGTGGAGTGCGGAGCTTCCCCCATAGACACGGCGACATCACAGGAAAACCAGAGACTCGAGAGGAGACACGTGGGTGCAAAAAAACAAGCATTTCGTGCGAGACGTCCTCCAATTTTGATATTTTCCACATGTTATCAAGCAGGTTGGAATGTCACAAAGTGCCACGCCTGCCACGCAAAACGACATGACAACCTGCTTGGACACATTCGAATAGGAGATGTTTTCCAGCTTCCCCCATAGACACGGCGACGCCACAGTGCGGACCACTGGTTAAAACTGATCCTACAGTTCCTGTGGCTCCCAACCAAACGCAAGAGACCCCTTTTTCTCTCACATGCCATTGGTTGGAGTTCCTGAGCCTAGAAGGTTCGGCGACCGTCAAATGGTCAAGGCAGTACGTTCAATTCTGCACTGATCTATTTTCTCTCTGCCTTGACTTCACTTTTCGGCTTGTATCCACATGACTTGGCCTTTGCTCCAATCATCTTAGAGCTTCTCTCTGTCACTTCTGACCAGCTTGTCTCACTCTCGGCTGGCGTGCTCATGAGCTCGCGAATCATGTCGGTGTCAGCATCGCACTCCTGGAGGAGAAATTCAAGGATCTGGTTCTTCCATGCTGGGTAGTTGTAAAGCTTCCTTGACGTCTCATGTGCCAACTCGGCAATCGCTGCTTTGAACTCTTCCTCATCAGGTGTGAACTTCGATTTGGCCTCTGGGAACATGTCGGCATAGGTCTTTTTCATCGGATCTTCATCGTCATCCACCTCTGTCTTGATCATATAGTTGGACTTGATCCCATAGTTCCGAAGATAGCCAAGCGCTTCACTCCATGTCTCTGACCCTTCTGGAAGGGGAAGCACTTGTCGGTGGTCTATGAACTGCCGGTAAACTCCCAAGACATCCTTGAGCTGCTGCTCAGCCTGGTCCAGATATGCTGCACCGGTGGTGACGGCAACCATCTGGGTCGACTTGGTGTAGCTCAGGTTGACCTTCATCTCGACACCTTTGAACATTTTGCCATTCATCTTGTTCAGTGGCATCTTGATTTTGCATGCCGTCTGATTCTGAATAACACATTCTAAGTACTCTTCGGAGTCCTTCACCCACGTGTTGGTAACGGCCTCGAAAAGAGCTCGGACTTCTCCTTCAGCAAGTCCTGCTGTGCTGACTTTCACCATGTTCTCACGGCACTCGGGCACGACGAAATTGACAAACGTCTCCTGGGGTTTCCTGAGAGCCTCAAAAGCCTTTCGGGCTGCTTCCTTTTGTTTTGGTGTTCTCTCCTGACGTTTACTGCGTTGCTCTGCTGCAGCATTCATCATAAGACCTTCTTCACTCAATTGATATTGAGACACATGCATTGCCGCTCTCAAAATATCCATCGCATCAGGGTTTTCTTTAGTCAGGGCGTCCGCAAGTTGAAGCCAAGTGGGGGCCCATCTAATTGTTCCACTGATTCGATTTAAGGTCTCTCTGATGATCACTAAGTCAATGGCCACTCGTTTGTCAGATACTGACCCTTGGAAGGAAAAACTTTGCAGGTGGTCAAAAATGGACTTACAATCCACAATAGCCTGCGCCTGAAATTTTGCAACATCCTGATGCCTATTCGCCAAATTGAAGTTGTTGTTTCCCATCTCAGCCAAATGGCATGCTATCCATTCCAAATGTCCAAGTCCGTCCAAAAGCACTTGCGATTCCCCCGCAAATGTTGATCCAACAACCCGCTTCAAACGATAGGATTTCCATGTCGCTGCTCCCCATGGTGCCACCTCACCTCTTCTCAAGTTTTCGTTGGACACACCAACAATATAACCAGCTTGGGTCCCGTTTTTGCTAGCGTTACCAAAAGCAGCATCACTGTGTAAACACAAATGCAGCTCTTCAAAAGGGATAGGCAAAATCTTCCATTCGAGGTTTTGATATTGTCTTGCACGTCTGGTCACATTTCCGACTGTTCTTGCCTGCTTCAGAGTTGGTTCTGGAAGCGATTGCTGAGATTGACTTACTTGGACCGCTAGATCAGGTCTTGTTTCCTTTGCTAACCACAGGGCTGATCCTAGCACAGACTTCAGAGACTTTCCTTCTTCCTTTGCAATAGGACCTTCACCCTTACCTCTCAACTTTGGTTTTGGCAGCTTGCTGGCGAACTCTGCTTGTGACACATGGATGACTCCTGTCTCGGCATCTTGTCGAAGATGGGACCCGCAAAAGTCTCCTTGACTTTTCCGAAAAGGAAAAGTACTCTTCAATAAAGCCAGCTTTTCTTCAAACAAAACACCTTTTCCCCCAATTAGGACATCGTCAACATGAACACCCATGACAGCCACTAACTGATCACCATCCCACAGTTGGAAGACACATGGATCCAGTCTCGACTGACGCCAACCCTGCTGCTTGACCGTGTCTCGATAGGTAAGAAACCAGCCTTGAGGGGAGTCGTTGAGACCATACAAAGGCTTGATCACCTCAAACAGTTCATGCTCTTCGTATCCTGGCATTGGAACATTTTTGGGGGCTCTCAAAAAGAGTCGTCGTTTCCTGTTGAAATTGTTAGCCTCAAGGAAAGCTCCTGTCACATCTCCCAGTTGGAGTGTAAATCTCTTGCTGGCTATTGTCTGGAGAACTGTATATCGACCATTGGTAGATATGGTAGGAGCCTGAGTTCGTCCTTCCCTAATCAAAGTGAAAAGATCAGGGTCTTTGTCTCCACGTGCTGTCCACCTTGCTTTGACAATACAATTTCCTGAGTCCTCAACTTTCTCGGTCAAAACTACACGGCTCTCCAGAATACGGTCCGGGCAGCATCGCTTGATCTCAGCCGTCTCGGCTGAACTCAAAGGTTTGAGGGCCTGCTTGTCCTGAATCACTGTTGTCAGTTCTTTCATCATTCCTTTAGCTATCTTTTCTTGTCCTTGTTCTGTCTTCCACTCAGAATCTCGTACATTGATTTCCTTCCTACCACCAGCTAGTAAAACTTCTCCATCAGCAACGGCCAAAACAAACCCGCCCTCATCGGAATCTAGCTCGGATAGAGCCACGCATTGATCAGCTGAATCTTGCACATGCCAAACATTGTGTGTTCGGCTCGGAGGGGCTGGCAATGACGGCGGTAGCTGTCGTCCACCAAACTGCTGAGATTCTGTTTTACTCCTTTTGGGTTCTGGAAGTCTTTGAGATGGTTGAGGATGTCCATCTAGTCTATTTGCTCTTTCTTCAGAAACACGAACCAGTTCTCGTTCTTGGGGTGACAGCTGCGCAATCTGCTCTTCTCGAGACTGTGAACTCGAAATTGACTGCGGTCCAGAACTTTTGATGGACTGCGGTCCGGAACTCGGCACTTGCTGAGGTTCACCGCCGGCTGGCTTGGAATCTGTATCCGGGGCATTCTTTGTCTTTTCCTGGGGTTTCGAAGGAGTAGACCCTGATGAAGATGAGGATGAGGAGGAACTCGAACTTGATGATGATGATTGTTCTCCTTCTTGAACTTCGGGAATAACCGGTGGAGTTTCCGTCAACAACTTTGTAGGGGGAATATCCTCTGTAGTAATATCCAGGAAATGTTTTTGTCATCTGTTTTCCCCGCCCACATCTGGATACAGATTCACTGCCGCTGCTCGCAAATCACGCACCAGGAACTTGTCTGCCTCACCTTCTTCAATGGTTCTAAAACGTAGTTGTTCCACTGAACATTTTATCATGGCCCCTGGCATTGACACCCAGTAGTGATTCCCATTTACACCAGCTACAATTCCGGGTCCCCGCCATCTGGCATGACTCATCTTTCCTGGTATTCCACGACCTCGACGCCAAACTGCTACTTCATCACCTGGCTTGAAACTTCGGTGAGGTCTCGGTCGTGAATTCAGTGCTGTCCGTGCTGCCTGCTGGTCCAACTCTTGCAACAGAGCCTTTCTTGCCTCAAGCCTTGCCTGTTGTGAAAACTTTGCAAGCTCATCCACAATGATGGTGCTGTTTGAAATAACATTTGGTTCAGACATTGGACACAACATATCATCACCCGGAAACTCCGGGTCTCGGCCAAGCACCAGCTGATAGGGGCTATGTCCGCCACGGCGCAACAGGCTATTCTTAGCCTCTGCGGTGCAGTCCACACATTCAAGCCACTCGTCATAGTTCTGTGGCTGCATGTGATCAATCACCTTGGACAACATGATTTCAAAATGTTTCCCATGTACTTCCACATCGGCAATTTGTTCATGTGCTTCTCCCGGTACATCCAAAACAGTAGTTCCATCTCTCTCCAAAGCATCTAAGAAATGTTGTCCCAAATTGCACCTGGACGCATCGAATTTCAGCCATTTTGGTCGGCCATATGGTCTGGTCCATGATTGCCGGTACAGTTTCCGAATGACTTCGGAAGATTCAGTTTCCCTAAAAGGAGTCATTTGTTGAAGTCCTGAAGCTCTGCAAACAACATTTAAAGCTTTGATGCGTTCTCCGGTTTTGAACCCTGGCAACCATTTGACATCCAAACCAACATATCTCAACGGGGCCACATCTTTTGGCACAGTTGAATTTCGGGTGATCTTTGGCTCTGCCCTAGCGTCACATGTTGGACACGAAAACTGCTTAACCATGTCCAGAACTTTGTCCTGTGCACCAGCATGTCGGAGGATTCTGACAAGATCACTGTTTGATGCATGTCCCAGATTGTTGTGCATCTTCTGAATGGCTTGATGTATCTTTCTCTTTGATTCCTTCAAGTTGGTGTCATCACTCTTCTGTTGTTCTTCAATAACTGCAAAACATAAATTACAACCTTCCTCCCGATGAAACCCAGCTAGAATTTTTCGAATCAAAGTCTTGGGATAAACCTGAGTCTGAACTGATCGCAACTGTCCTCCTGATGATCCTTCAACCGGCTGATGTTCATGTCCTCCTTGACAATGGAGAGGTGCCAGCTGAGTCGCAATTCCCAGAGAGGAAGTCATAAATCGCCACTCCTTGCCGTATAGCCTGCGAGACTCCGGGCATCGCAAATGCAGGGAGCAAAGGGAGACTTCAAGGATGGCCGGGTTGGTCTCCTTGACAAAATTCTCCATAGCCGGGATACTCCATGTGCCAGCTCTCTTTGAGCTTTCAAAGAGGTAGTGTTTCCCAGCTGCCAACTGCTTCCGCGCCATCTTGACGCACCAACGAATCATAGACTTGGCTTGCAGCACCTCTTGCTCATGTCCTTGTGGATCTCTTCGTCGATGATCAGGAGTCAGATTCTGCAACGGACTTAGAGGTCCGCAAGGGGGGCACATCAGCAGCAGGTCTGGTTGGGCTTGGTCGATCAGAAGCTCTGCAGCACGTCGGTGGTCATCCCGACTCCAATCCCATCCATTTGAGAGATCCAGAGTGCCAACGCTCTGGTACCCCATGGCCTGAGCTTGTTCTGCAAAACGTCCAGGACAAAAGATTTCCATGATTTTGGGCTGTCGGTCTTCTCCATGTACTCGTAGGGCTTCCTGAATGTCGCGCATCAGCATCTTGCGCTGTTGAGCCTTCATGACTCCCCAATTCCCTTCAAACATGTCTTCATTGGTGTCCATGACTACCTCTGCGTCGTTCTTGTGGGTGTCGTCGGTGGTCACCATGTTCACGAAGGTAATGTCCGTAAGGTCGATCTCCTCAGACTTGAAGGGCGCAGCTCGTTGGGGATCAAAATCACAAAGATTAATCTGGTACGAGCCGTTCTTTGGTTCATGGAGTGGTGCTTGGAGTCCAGCCTTGGTGAGGTGCATCGTGTTTGTCACCAAATCAATGTGAGCTCCCAATGCCTTGAGACATCGCTTGGAAATCAACAGTGGTACTTGTCCCGGCACCACGCTCACTCTCATCCGGAGCTGTCTGCCCTGGATGAAAATTGGTATCTCCACTCTTCCAATCGCCTCATCCACGCTGCCGTTTCCATAGCGGAAAACCTGCTTCTGGTTTGCCAGGTCAATGATCTTGATGTTCTTGGTTGCCAAAAGGTCTCGATGTCTTTGAAGTGTGTCAGCTCCAATGAGTCCACGTCCACATCCCGTGTCAACCACTCCAAAGCCAGGAGGATGAGTGAGACATGGTTGTCGTCCAGAGAATTGCACATCGTGCTCCTCACCTGATGAAGAGTCATCTCCGTCAGCTCGATGATCTCGTGGTCCTTCGGGGTCGTTCAGGTTTGCATTTGGTTCCTGGGCCTTGAGCTGAACTTCTCTGAAAGCATCGCCGTAAGCCGCAATCGTCTCCTCGGTGGACGTGTCTTCTTGAAGGTCTACCCAATCTCCTGGGTCTGATCTCACCTGAAAAGCTTGTCCTCCATGATATTGTCGCATCAAATCCATCAACACCGCCGCCACACCGTCAATCTCCTCTTCCGTCTCCTCCTGCTCCGGTGACTCATAGATCACTGCCTTGTCCTTGTAGAAGATTGTCTCTCCGGTCCATTCATATCCGAGATCTCGGTGAGATTCTCCAGAATGTTTCCAATTGGCGGTGAAGACCTCGGTTGCTGATTTCCCGTCCTGACTGGGCTTCACCTTCGTCAATCTCGCGGTGCTCAGCTCCTCCACTGAGACAGGACATTGTGTCCTCATGGGTGTGAACAGGTTCCGTCGTGGGAGCACATGCACTCTGGTCACCTGCTCATTCTCAGTCTTCCAGAAATCCTTGCGTCGATCCGCCCACTCGTTCACCATGACGTCAATCTCGTGCTCGGTGACCTGGTCCGTCTCGTCATGCTCAATCATGTCGTACTCGTCGACGATGGACTGTGTCTTTGAATCGCTGGAAGAAGAAACCATATTCACAAAATTCACCTTCACGCCACTCTTTCCAGGGGAACTTGTAGAGCTGGAGCTGCCTCTCTTGGGACAATTTTTGCTGAAATGTCCCACTGCCTTGCACTTGAAACATCGTACACGAGCCTCCAGCTTCTTCACATCCTGGCGAGTTGGAAAACCTCGACTCAGCTTCTCCTTGCTGATCTTGGCTCTTGTCTCCTTCCATGACAAGAGTACCTCGATGGCGTCCTGTTCATCTAAGGGCTCATTCTCCTCATCAGCCTCTTCCGTCGCCAATGCATCGTGCTCTTCGCCACTCTGGTTCTCCTCCACTTCGGCCACTGCATTCACCGACGACCTGGACTGATGGAGTCCCTCTGGGTACGTTGTTCTCAGGGCAGCCATGATGTCTTGCTCCTCGTATGATCTTCGGGCAGCAGCCAAAACGACTGCCTTCCGTTCTGGCGTCAGCTTCGCAAACCTCAGCACCATGTAGCCCTTGGCCACGGAAGGAAATCTGATCCCTTCTGCTTCCGCTGCTGAGAAAGCTGATCTCACTTTGCCTGTAAATGCTGCCGTGCTCTCATTTCTGTCCACCTTCAAATCAAAAATTTGATCTAAAACTTCTCCCAAACGGTCATGTGATGCCTCCTCCGGGTACCTCTCATCCAGCACCTGAAAGATCACATCTTGGCCTCCGGCAGTTTCGATGATGTCCATGTCGGTGGCATCAAAAGCTCGGAGTGCCGGACCGTCCAGTAGTGTGTACAGAACAGATCCAAAAGCATCTGCAGACATCCCTTTTGAGCCTTGGACCTTAAGATAGGCCCTAGCCCATCGCTTCCACTGCTTATACTGCTTCGGGGGATTGTCACCATCACCAGCAAAGCGTCTCACCTGAGACTCACCTTTGGTGCCAGATTCCATGGCAAAACCCTGCCCGTCCTAGGGCTACCGCTACCAGTGCGGACCACTGGTTAAAACTGATCCTACAGTTCCTGTGGCTCCCAACCAAACGCAAGAGACCCCTTTTTCTCTCACATGCCATTGGTTGGAGTTCCTGAGCCTAGAAGGTTCGGCGACCGTCAAATGGTCAAGGCAGTACGTTCAATTCTGCACACAGGAAAACCAGCGACTCGAGACAAGACACGTGGAGGCAGAAAAACCAGCATTTCGTACGAGACTTCCTCCAATTTTGACATTTTCGACACATTATCAAACAGGTTGGAATGTCACAAAGTGCCACGCCTGCCACGCAAAACGACATGACAACCTGCGTGGAAACATTCGAAAAGGAAAGGTTTTGCGGCTTCCCCCACAGACACGACGAAACGACAGGAAAACCAGAGACTCGAGACGAGACACGTGGGAGCACCAAAACGAGCATTTCGTACGAGACTTCCTCCAATTTTCACAATTGGCAACATAACAAAAGGACAGGTTTTGCAACTTCCCCCATAGACACGGCGAAGCCACCGGCAAACCAGAGACGTGAGACGAGACAAGTGGGAGCACCAAAACGAGCATTTCGTACGAGACTTCCTCCAATTTTGACACTTTGCAGCTTCAAAATCGACGTTTTCCTACGAGTTTTCCTTAGAACCTGAAAATTTGCAACCTCAAAATCGATGTTTCGTGCGAGGCTTCCGTCAATTTTCAGCACATGTCACAAAATGCCACGCCTGCCACGAAATTTGCACCTTGTCGCCACTTGACGAAGCCCTGCCAATGCGATTTACAAAAAACACGCAACACGACACGTCTAAAGTGCTGCGCCTGCCACGAAAAATGACGATGGACACGTCCAAAGTGCTGCGGCCACGAAAATTGCAACACATCTTCTGAAAACGTCACAAAAGTATTGCGCCTGCCACGCAAAACGACTTTCGACACGTTCCAGAACACGTCTGAATGTCACGAAGTGCCACGCCTGCCACGCGAAACGAAGCAACCAGACGTCTGAAACCTCCAAAAAGGACCACCTCTGCAAAACTTCCAATAGGCACGGCCATACGGGGATCGCGCGAACGGTTGCGGACGGTTGCGCTCGTGAACGCAACGTCGAGCGAACACACCCTCAACCCCCAGACCCCCAGAGTGAAACGGGAACCCTTGCTACGCATTCGGGAAAACGTGTAAATTACCGTCTGTTTGACTGGAAACATTGGAAAAACACTGTCAAAAACAATGTTTTGGAAGGATTTCTTATTCCCGAGAGCGTCTGAGCGCAGGGTTCTTGTAATAGTGGGGGTCTGTATCTCATCTTCTCATCTTCACACCTTCTCATCTTCACACCTTCTCATCTTCACACCTTCTCATCTTCACACCTTCTCATCTTCACACCTTCTCATCTTCACACCTTCTCATTTTCACATCTGCTCATCTTCACATCTTCTCTCACATCTGCTCGCACATCTGCTCATCTTCACATCTTCTCTCACATCTGCTCATCTTCACATCTGCTCATCTTCGCATCTTCTCTCACATCTGCTCATCGTCACATTTGCTCATCTTCATATCTTCTCTCACGTCTGCTCATCTTCACATCTGCTCATCTTCATATCTTCTCTCACATCTTCTCTCACATCTTCTCTCACATCTTCTCTCATCTGCTCATCTTCATATCTTCTCTCACATCTTCTCTCACATCTGCTCATCTTCACATCTGCTCATCTTCACATCTGCTCATCTTCACATCTTCTCTCACATCTTCTCTCACATCTCCTCTCACATCTTCTCTCACATCTGCGCATCTTCACATCTGCTCATCTTCACATCTCCTCTCACATCTCCTCTCACATCTTCTCTCACATCTGCTCATCTTCACATCTGCTCATCTTCACATCTTCTCTCACATCTGCCCATCTTCACATCTGCTCATCTTCACATCTGCTCATCTTCACACCTTCTCTCACATCTTCTCACCTTCACATCTTCTCTCCTTTCTCTCTCCTTTTTCTCTCTCTCGCCTTCTTTATCTTTCTCTCTTTAGGCCCAGGGTGGTGCCGGCGGAGAGTCACGAAACGTCAACCCTTTCGCACGAAATGAGGGTCGATCGTCAAAAACTGAAGAAAAATTGCGGTTTTACTTGTGCTAAAGCAACCCTTTCGCACGAAATGAGGGTCGATCGGCAAAAACTGACGTAAAAGTGCGATTTTACTTGTGCCGGAGCAACCCTTTCGCACGAAATGAGGGTCGATCGGCAAAAACTGAGGTAAAAGTGCGATTTTACTTGTGCTAAAGCAACCCTTTCGCACGAAATGAGGGTCGATCGGCAAAAACTGACGTAAAATTGCGATTTTACTTGTGCCGGAGCAACCCTTTCGCACTAAATGAGGGCCGATCGGCAAAAACTGAGGTAAAAGTGCGATTTGACTTGTCCCGGAGCAACCCTTTCGCACGCAATGAGGGTCGATCGGCAAAAACTGAGGTAAAAGTGCGATTTTACTTGTGCCGGAGCAACCCTTTCGCACGAAATGAGGGTCGATCGGCAAAAACTGAGGTAAAAGTGCGATTTTAGTTGTCCCGGAGCAACCCTTTCGCACAAAACGAGGGTCGATCGGCAAAAACTGAGGTAAAATTGCGATTTTACTTGTGTGTAAAAGCTTCTGTGTGTAAAAGCATCTGTGTGTAAAAGCGTCTGTGTGTAAAAGCGTCTGTGTGTCAAAGCGTCTGTGTGTAAAAGCGTCTGTGTGTAAAAGCGTCTGTGTGTAACAGCTTCTTTGTGTAAAAGTGTCTGTGTGTAAAAGTGTCTGTGTGTAAAAGGGTCTGTGTGTAAAAGCGTTTGTGAGTAAAAGCGTCTTTGTGTAAAATCGTCTGTGTGTAAAAGCGTCTGTGTGTAAAAGCGTCTGTGTGTAAAAGCGTCTGTGTGTAAAAGCGTCTGTGTGTAAAAGTCTCTGCGGGTAAAAGCCTCTGTGTGTAAAAGTCTCTGTGTGTGAAAGAGCCTGTGTGTAAAAAGCGTCTGTGTGTAAAAGCGTCTGTGTGTGTGTGTAAAAGCGTCTGTGTGTAAAAGCGTCTGTGTGTAAAAGCGTCTGTGTGTAAAAGCGTCTGTGTGTAAAAATGTTTGTGTGTAAAAGCGTCTGTGTGTAAAAGTGTCTGTGTGTAAAAGCCTCTGTGTGTAAAAGTCCCTGTGTGTAAAAGAGCCTGTGTGTAAAATGCGTCTGTGTGTAAAAGCGTCTGTGTGTAAAAGAGCCTATGTGTAAAAAGCGTCTGTGTGTAAAAGCGTCCGTGTGTAAAAGCGTCTGTGTGTAAAAGGGTCTGTGTGTAAAAGCGTCTGTGTGTAAAAGCGTCTGTGTGTAAAAGCGCCTGCGTGTAAAAAGCGTCTGTGTGTAAAAGCGTCTGTGTGTAAAAGTGTCTGTGTGTAAAAGAGCCTGTGTGTAAAAAGCGTTTCTCCTTACTAACAACAGAAGACTCTGCTCCTCTACGCTCTCGGGCCATCCGTCGTCTAGTTTTTTGTGTGTAAAAGATGTTCCGGGTAAAATTTTTGCGTCTACACGTTTTGGTGTGTATTTTTTTTTGCGCAATCTGTTCGGACAATTTTTCTGTGTCAATGTTTTTTGGTGTAATTTTTTTTGTGTAAAAATTGTTCTCTGCAAAGGTTTTTCTGTGTAAAAGGTTCTGTGTGTAAACGCGTTTGTGTGCCTTTATTTATGCGTGCAAAAACATCTTTGTGCAAAGCATCGGTGTGTATTTTTTTTGTGTGTAACAACGTTTTTGCGTAAAAACCTCTGTGTGCGAACGTCTGCGTGTACAAGTTTATCTGTGCACAAACCTCGCTGTGTAAGAGTATCTGCGCATAATTGTTGTGCTATGTACAGGTTTCTGTGCGTAACGTCGTCTGCTTGTAGAAGCGTATCGGTGCAAAATGCGTCACCACAGCCAAATCGCAAAAAACTATGAAACAAAAGAATCCAACTTCAAATGTGTGCTGTCGTTACGTTGTTGATGATGGTGGTGATGCGCGCAGGGCCCCACAAGGCGTCATTTTGGTTGTGTTACAGTAAGCCAATTCTAAAAAACCCTTGGGACCAAAATCTCGCAAAAAAAACATGTTTTTGGCGCCTCACAGGCCAAAACCCACGGCCATGTTAATGTTAATGTTATTGTTGTTGCTGTTGCTGTTGCTGTTGCTGTTGCTGTTGCTGTTGCTGCTGTTGCTGTTGCTGTTGTTGCTGTTGCTGTTGCTGTTGCTGTTGTTGTTGTTGTTGTCGCTGTCGTTGTCGTTGTCGTTGTTGTTGTTGTTGTTGTTGCTGTTGTTTGTTGTTTGTTGTTTGTTGTTTGTTGTTTGTTGTTTGTTGTGTGGTTGTTTGATGTTTGTTGTTTGTTGTTTGTTGTTTGTTGTGTGGTTGTTTGATGTTTGTTGGTGGTTGTTTGTTGTTTGTTGTTTGTTGTTTGTTGGTTGCTGGTTGCTGGTTGCTGATTGTTGGTTGTTGGTTGTTTCTTTCTTTCTTTCTTTTTTTCTTTCTTTCTTGGTTGCTTGGTTGGTTGCTTGGTTGGTTGGTTGGTTGGTTGGTTGGTTGGTTGGTTGTTGCTGTTGCTGCCGCTGTTGCTGGTGCTGCTGGTGCTGGTGCTGCTGGTGCTGGTGCTTGCAATGAGGTCTCAAGGGTATGGAGAATTGCAGCAAAACAAGAAACTTATCGGATGAAACAAAGTTAGAGGCAAGTCTGGAGGATCCAGCAGCATCTCAATGCAGCACGGCGTTCTTCCCGCCTGTCCACCTCAAACTGACTTGAATGGCAGTTGCACCTCTGCAAGAGCTGCATGTAAAAGTTGACTCCATGCAGTCTCTTCACCACTTCTCGGTTCTGCTTCACTGTCAAAGAGCTGAGGCTCCCAACCTTCGACACAGTTGATTGGCTCTAAACTCAGCCATACTGCACGTGGAAAACAAGGTGTAAAAACCCACTCAATCACAAGACGGGCCGCAACGCCGAGAGAAAGTCGACCTTGTCCCATCAGACCTTGTCCCACCTGACCTTGTCCGAACAGACCTTGTCCATGCAAGCCTTGACCTGGCAATCCCTGACATGCATTGCAGCTTCCACATCCATGACCTTAACCTCCAAGATGACCCTGACCATAGTTTCGAGGGTCCATTGAACCACCTCTCATCGGTCCATAAGATCCAAAAACGTTCTGTGCGGGAGGAGAATGTGAGTACCACTAACAACTGAGCTTCCGGCAGCAACTAGGTTCTGAGCTGGTGTCTGCATTGCTGTTCCCATTCCTACTGCTGCTTGTTGCGCATTCGCTTGCATCGCAGTACCTGGGTGAATTACCTGCAGCACCTGTGTTTCGTTCTGCTCCTGGTTCTCCTCCACCTTCCATCCTATTCATGATGGGCGATCCTGAGCCTAATTCATTCCTAGCGCACTAGTCTGGTTCTTGGTCCTTGTCCCTGGCTACGTCCTGGCAACATCGCATCTAGTTACACACGCGTGGAGCACAACCGCTCCGCTACCATGCGAAATTCCAAACAGACCTAATTACAACTGCTGGTCGCTCGCACACGTAACCCTGGGGTCGGCCTCCGCCACGTTCATGCAGAAACGTAGCACATGTTCACCGTATCAACGGGAGTTTACACTTCCATAGTGAAAGAGATCGTCCACGATCTGAGACACCAGTTGAGCGCAACACTCGAACACGTACCGAATCTCGGTCAAGTTGGAACAGCAGAACTCGACCAGCCGGTTCCTGAACCGCCAGCGCCTTGATCCCGCATGTCGGATTCGCAATAGCTTGACCAAGGTCATCAAGAAACACCTCAAGCTCAACATCATACCGAAATCCCGGTTATTCATGTCATCCACCATAGAACCAATCCACAAACACATAATGTGGAATTCGGTCCTGGATAGCTGTCCTGTGCCAACGGTCGGTTCAGAAATATAATGGTGAATGGTTCGATTTTCTTCCGCAGACGCCAGACCAATCAATCTTTTTCCCTAGCCAGTCAGCATCGGCCCCCATGCAAAAGAACCGCTTGTTTGCTTATCTTGAGAGTGAGTTGTGGCCAACATGCAAGCCAGACAAGTTCGTTTATTTTCATGATTGTTGATTTGTGTAAACAAGAGGTTTACCATTTGTACAGTCTTGAAGTGCTTGGTCACTTATTTTCCATTTGCGTTGGAAATTTTAACTTCAACATGTTTTTGTTGCGAATGGTCAGTTATGTACCTTTGGTGAGTTCCGGATTCTACTTCGTGTAGCTGTGGGGCTGAGAAATTTTCAGTTACCCACCCTCTGCCACCCCTTTTTTCTTTCGTTCTTTTTATAGAACCTTTTCGCCACTTAGCTGGGGGTGCGGGGGCCGGATCTCCAGCAGAACAAATTTCTTTCTGGCTTGTGGATTTTGACATCCAATTTCAGACAACGCGTTTCATTTGATTTGGACTTTTACGTCCTGGATCTTGGCGTGGCACTCATCCATCGCAGCAAAAAGGAAGCAACTCTTGTCCGAGTGTATTGCCGTTGAGATTTGATTTTCACGATTGCATTTTTTCCGGACGACGTTTTATTTCACGTTTCGGCGTTTGCGATGTTTGGGTTCCTCGTTTGTGTTTTCTGTTGTTCCGGCAAGGTTTGATGAAAAGGGCAAATGTAGATGGTGTAAAATCAATATGTGGGTGATGCGCAGGATGTAAGGGATGTGGATGATGTATGTTATGTAGATGAAATCTGTAGAAAAAATGATTTTGGAACATTTTTTTTGAAAAAACATTTGCAGGAACTTTTGGAAAAAACCGTGTTTCCACCCATATTTTTATCGGTGGGCAATTTTGGACTTGGACGCTAGGTTGTGCATTGGAAAAAAAAGGGTTGCATTGTTTGCATTTTTAAATCATCCATCTAAATAGATTCGTGTCAGATTTTCCGTTGTCATAGACTTTGTTGCAGCACCACATACTTACATTCAAATTTGTCATGAAGAGGTTTTGTGCAACATTCAGCATCAGGCGATTGATTGTACGAACCCAGAGGCCCAAAATGTATTTCCATTGCAAATAGTAGTGTTAATTTAATTTGTCGTTGCATAAACATCACAATTCAGTTGTTGAAACCAATCTTGACATACACACGCAACCATTTTAGCAAATTGTCAATAGCAATCACGGAACAAATAGGAAACCGCTTGCCGTATCTTGCGGCAAAGTACAGCGGGGTTTCAGTCATTATTGTATGGAAACACCAATATAGAAACATATGCAAATACCTAACAAATTGACGCATAGTAGAAATGTGCAAACAATTTTTGAGATAACATGTGAAAATGAAGATGAATTTCAGTTGTATGTTTTGAAAACTAAAATCCATAAGGACCGTGTTTTCCAAATTCAGGTAAAATTGAACATGAACTCTTCAATGGCACAAACATTGAAGGGAATTGGTTTCGATTTTTTTTGACAATTCAGGGGCGAACATCGTTGTTGAATTTGTAACGGAACAAAAGGCTGACAGTGACACATCGAACGAGGTGAAAAGTGGCTGGCGAAAAAACGTTCTATTGGTTACACAAACCCGTTTGTGCAGTTTCGTGCTCAATGAGTCATTGCAACATCAATGATGATCAACATGGGTAACAGTTTGAATCAACCATTTCCAACCTTGCCATGTTGCAGTGTCGAAAGAATCCTGCAAAGTGTAATCAACTGATTTTTTTCTGTAAAACACGCCAACAACACATTTGGTTGTTTGGCGTGTTTCGTTTCAATTCACATATTCAGATTCCGTGTGCAGACTTGAGTTCATAAACCAGCGCCTTGATGCCGCTTGCAAACTTCAATGCCAGGAACTTGGTTTCAATGCTTCGTTTTTGCTAGCGACTGCCAACATTTGCTGTACACTAAGGCATGCACTTGGCATGGAGTCAGCTCTGCAGAACCCGGTATTGCCAAACATGGTGACCCCACATTTGTCCGAATCAGTTTGGTGTATTGTTGACAGAATCAAAAAATTGTTAGCAAATCAATAAATTGTCAGGGACAATTTACTGCATGCGCAAAACTATGTAGACATTGAAATAAAAATCATTTGCACACACAAACTGCAGTTGGGAGTGAAAAACCGTGAAAAAAATGCATGTTTGAACGAATTTGCAAAACCAAATACACTTTTGTTGTGTCTGGCTGCTTAGTCTTGCAGAGCTGGAAGGAATACGTGCAAACAGGACAGTGCACAGAACCAATCAGCCATCGGCATGTCGATGCTTTTGCCAGTACAGTTACTGAAACAACAGTTTCTGCAATGAATGCTTTGTACGAGTCGGATGAATATGATTTCTTTTGATAATTTTGGGAACCATATAAAACTGCACCGTTTTTTTTTTGGACAGCAATATTGAGTCATTTACTGGTGCTGGTTTCTCTAACCGGCCGGTTTGCCAGCCATGGAGTTGCGTTCAACTGTAGCTCCTATGATGAGCCCGCGTCATCGATGCCAAACAAAAAAAACCACGGAATTGGGATGGCCAGACATCGCATCAGCTTTTCTGATTTTTCTCAGTGTGTTCATCACACTGCTTGAAACCTGTTACATTTCTCACACTGATTTGCGTATATTTGCTAATTACGCTCAGGCTGCGTTTGCAGCTTGTTTCTGCACTCAGCAGGGATACAATTTGTATACTTTTGTCTCTGAGCAAGAGACTTCTGTTGCTGAAAGCGTGGAGGCCTTCTTCACACGTGGCAAAGATGCGTTTTGGCACGTGTTTGATGCCGTGTTGAACATTGTCAGCATTTTGGATATCTTCGTGGATACTTGGGAGGGAAGATTTGTGCACGGGCTTGCAGCTATGCGAGTTGTCCGTGCTTTCCGACTTTTCCGCATTTTTGCATCAAACAAGTTCCTGAATGACTTCAGCAGGGTCATGCACACTGCCTTGCTGCAGATGCTGAATTTTTGCCTGGTGATAGTGCTTTCATTGACGTTGGCAAGTGTGGTAGCCACCAACATGTTGTGGGACTTCCCCAATGAGCAGGTAGCTGACAGCTATGCAGATCTTGGCACCACGATGTGGACGCTTTTCAAAATCATGACAATGGATGGCTGGACGACCAAAATCCAACCATGTTTGGAACTTCACCCATCTTTGCTGTATTTCTTTGCCCTGTTTGTGTTTTTTTCCTTGTCATCAATCTCAATTGTACCAGCCATTTTTATCGAACTTCTTATTGAAGAAAGGGACAAGAGGAAACTGGAGAAACGGCGGAAAAGAAAAAAGAGAAGACGTGCAATGCAACGCGCTATCAGCATGCGAGAAATCGCAGACCACGACTCCTCCGATTCATCCTGCCATTCAAGCTCCGAGTCTTCAGTGTCTGGACATTGGGGCCCAATGGGGCGAGGCTCACTTTTCACTGGCCATGGGCATCCAGGTCAGAACGAACTTTGGTTTGCTATCAATGGTGTGCTTCTTGAATGGCAAAAAGGACATGTGGCTGAAACATCCTGGAGCGTTGACCAGGACAACCATCAGTACAATCCATTGCCTTCCTTCGGCGAAGAATTTCATGAGCTGCGAGAGCGGCCAGAGGTCAGCAAAATGAGCACTATCAGCGGTATCAGCGATCTTCAAAAGGACATACAATTGATGCAACGACACCTAATTGAAAAGATGGAGCAGCTTGAAAATGAATTGATTCAACGACTGGAAAGGCAATTTCCAAAACCTTCCAGCTCATTGCTACATTTCACTGAACGAGCTCAGCCTGAAAGACCAGCCAGTTCGGTTCCAAGGGTGGATTTTACAAGCAGAGAAACCAGCATGGACTCGTTTCCAGATCCCATGTTCTGGAGAGAAACTAGTATGGACCATGTTGAAGGCAATCAGACAGAGTCAAAGGACTGGCAGGAAGTAAAATCCGTACAAAATGGGGAGAAGACTGACACTGCCGGACCTGCTGGACTGGACTTTCCGGCTTCCAGTTCTTGGTATAATGATCATGTCCAACACGAAGATCACCAAGGGGAAGCCCGTGAAGGAGGTCTTGAAGGCGAAGTGCTGGAGAATTCTGATTTGGATCAGAAGGAGAAGTGTCCCAAAGATCAGAATGACATGGAGAACGTGGAGAACGTGGAGAATGTGGAGAACGTGGAGGACATGGAGAACATGGAGAACTTTGAAGCAGAAGCAGGAGATGAACAAAGGAGGGAACCGTCGCTAGAACAGGTAGTCTGCGAAGATGAAGCACCAGTGCAGGTTCTTGTGCATCCTTCCCCAGACACAGGTGAGTGAAACCAGATTGATTTGAAGTAAAGGACTGGCACCTTGATTCAAGGCAAAGTCTCCTTGGACTCTTGCGTGACACAAAGTCCTGAATTGCGAAGCCAAGAAGTGTTTTCAAAAAATATTGGACCTGAGGTGTTTTTTCAAAATCATGAAGTTATCTCATATCAATCTATCAGGATGTTGGCATGTGGTCAATGCTGGCTACTGAATTACTTTAGTCAGAAATAGAAAATATCCAAGAAGTCCAACAAAACCATTCGTGCTCATTAATTAGCAAAAAACAATTTGTGCGTGTGCGTGTGCAAGGGGACAAACTTACATCCTGCCAGGCACCGATGCTGCCCGATCCTTTCCGGTTGACAACTGTGCCGAGGATCCAGCGGCTTTCCCTTTTGATTCTTTCTTGGCAGCAGTCCATAGCTTTTCATGACACATGTCAGTGAATGTTCAAGTGCCAAGACTGCTGCAAGACTCGCAACCAGTCATCTTTCTCGTTTTTCAAGCTTGAAAAAACGAGGCCACTTCAGAGATAATACAACCTTTGTCCACCCATCTTGTACCCACCTTAGTTTCTTGCCCCATACAGGACTCTGAAACCTGGAGAACCGAGGCCTGTGCTTGGTACTCAGATCAAATGCTGAAATGATGAATGATGCAAAGCATAGACTGATGGAACAGAGACTCCAGAACCTGTTACAATATGTTACAACAAAGGCCTACGCAAGAAGCGCGTCACCTGATCGAGGTTGGAAGCTGGATCAGCTGGATGTGTTGATTTTTTGATTACACTGCACTCTTGGCATTTCGCCTTGTATCTTCAAGATGCAAGAGGCATACCAACGGCTGTCTGCTGCTCAGAAGTCATTGTCATGAAATTTTCTCAAAGGCGATCCAAGATGTGCGAATTGAGTACCCCAAGGATGCTGTGATATCGCATGATATTGAGATTATTAATGTTTCCCACTCAATCCGAATGTCAGTTCTTCAAATATGACCTAGGCTTGAGGAGCTGCTCCCTGCCCAAGAAGCGATTGAGGCGGACCAGGCCAGGAACGCCCAAGGTCAAATGAGTCAAATGGTGAAACCCTCCAAAAACCAGGGACAAGATGGGACAAGTGCCATCGAGTGCCATGCAGGAGCGGATGGCTTGGGGTCTTGCGCAGGCACCTTCGAGTTTCAGTCTGAACTTTACACCCACATGGCCGCTATGGCCGAGCAAATTATTGCTCAACCGGCATCCTGCAGGCAAAACAAGCTCGTCCACCAGATGCCTCCTTGGACATGCAGGTGTGATTTCATGGCCAATTCATTGCTTGGCGAAATCCAGTGGTCTTGGTTCTTGCAGAAGCTGAGCAAGACTATGCAAAAGACTCCAGATTGCAGTAAGGTATGGCGCTTTCACTGAACAGAAACGCATCACACAAAAGAGCATCAAGATGAAAAAGGCCACAGAAACACCATGCTTCCATGAAAAGCAACACATCTGTATTTCTACTTCTCTTCAATCACCTAGCGGCATACTTGGTTTCACGTGCTTTGACGCCAAACACTTGTCAATTTGATTCAATTTGCACTTGATGAACCTAATGGAACCACGAAGTAAATGCAGCACTGCACAGTGACATGCAGCCATGCACCGTGCACATTGGATCCATCTCTGAGCTACTACCTGCTGGAGCTGGGGCCTTGTCTTGTTTTCTTGAATACAATAGAGCCAATAGAAAACACACTGTTCATGTAAGTTTCCAAAACAGAGAGCGTTTTCAGAATATGCTTCTTTTTGCTTTGGAAACACACTTGCATGCGATTTTCTATGTGCTTGTTCCGACTTGTTCCTTGCACTGTCAGCAGGTCAGAGTCCAATGTCATCCCAAACCACACGCTGTGCAGAAAGAAGCGCCTCTTGCGCTCGCTGGCCTAGTTGGGGGACCCAAGAACTTGGCAAAACCACAGGAGTCATCCACAGAGTCACCCAATTTGGCAAGTTCTTTAAGGTCTCTAAGGAATCTAAGGACTCTAAGGTCTCTGGACACCCGATGGAAGTTGTTTGTTGCTTGGTTGCCCATTGCCCTTTGGAGGTCGGCTGCAATGCCTTTGCGAAGTTCAAGATACGCCGGGTGGAACAGTCTGTGCAGCGGCGATTTGGCGCAGCAGGCTGTTGGCAGAACATGCGTTTGGTGCTGCTCCCTGTGCAAAGTGTCTTGCGATCAGGGGCAGCATATTCCACCAAGCAATCGGCGATAGCCTATGACGAGGCGCTCAAAATGTGTTGATATAGGCTATGACCGGCGAAAAATCACGACCTGCCTCACTGCGAATCGTTTACGGCTGGAGGAAAGTCAGTGCCTTCGCGCCATGCTTAACTTGTCAGCTGGAGAGGCTTGCTTTGGGTTAGCTTTGGGGTTGAGATGTACGGAGCCAGTTTCGTAGTTCTGCAGAGGGAGATTTAATGCAGGTTCTTCTCGAAGAGAGCCCGTTGGTCCTCCTGGAGGACTTGCTGAATTCTGCGTTGGTGGAAACCATCAGTTGATGCTGAAGAATTCCAGGACTCTGCAGAGGGAGTTGATGATTTGGGCTCAGAGGAGGACATTCTCCGAGTGCCACAGATGCTTTTGCTTGGCTTGACACAAGATACGAGGGACTGGATCTTCCGTGCTGAAGCACCGTGAGGACCTATGGCGTGGGTTCAGACGACATCGCTGCTTCAAGGCTTCTGATTTAATTCCAGTGTTTCATCTGTGTCGCAGATGCTTCCGTTTACACCACTACTCCTACTTGTGTTGAGCTGAGGCAGCTGACACTTTCAAGCTGCTAGATGCAGATGCCAGGATGGCCCTTCGGCCAAACACACAAATCATCACAGGTATTTGGCACGACACAGTACACGACACAGCATGACTCAGTATGATCTGATGTACTGTGAACCTCACTGCTAGGACAGCAGTTCTATCACTTTACACCCCAGCATCTGAGAACCAGCTCCAGGAGCCTTGCAAAATTTGGCTTGCTTCAGCTGTGCAACACAGCTGGCTCGTCCACATTGCTCGTCCCCATTTTACATCATTTTACTGTCGCCACAGGACTGGTCTGTAGAACAGGAAGCAGCTGGAGGCGACCCAGAGGTACTACGGTTTCTTCAAGCGCGAAGCTCACAAAGAAATCAAAGAACTTACATTGACTTAGATTCTTTCTGACAAGTCCCTTGATGGTTACCAGGCCAAATTCCTTCTTGTGGTCTTGTGTTCACTTGCTGGGTGTGAAAGCACTGTCCTGGCATGGATGCACATTCATCAGGTGTTACATATGCCGATTGGACGGCTCGAAGGCCTAAGCCATTTGCGCTGCGTGTGGAAAGATTGCAATGGCGTGAGCATCGTTTGATCGTTGCTGCAGCTTTGCATTCTACAGTGGTACTCGGAGCTGGTTGCGATTGCAGAGCCTTAGCATTGCACTATTCTTTGAGCCCCTTGCTGGCATTTTGGTGTGCCTCGACTGCGTGCCTGCGGCATTCAATTGGGATAACTGATTTGCTGGTGTTTCACAATTTTTGGTTGGCCCATATCCCCTAGTAGTCCACCTAATGGCTGAAGATGACAAGGGATATGGACCTTGGAGCAGGGTTCCGGTTTGGGATGGTTCGCCATTGACGTGGCGACGTTTCAGAAGGGATGTTACCTGGTGGCTGAGCAGTCTGGACCTTTCGAAGACGACTGGATATAACCTGGCAGCTAGGTTCCTTCTGAGGCAGGATGGCATTGCTCGTCAGAGAGGTGAAGAATTTTTGCCAGAAGAGCTTGCATATGTTCCACCGGCGAAGTTGGTGGACCCCGACAATGGAGAGGAAATGGATGATCCAGATGCGGTGCCTGACTATTTAGTGGGCGTCAACAAGCTGATGAGAGCCTGGGAGGAAATGAACGGGCGAACCGCCCTAGACAAAAGGGGCGAATTGCGCCAGGCCTGTTACATGGACCTGACTCGGAAAGCTGGAGAACGAGTGAGTGAGTTTTGCACTCGCTATAGATCCCTGGTAGCTGACCTGAAGGGCGAAGGCGTTTTGATTGGAGATGCTGAGTTGGGGTGGTGGCTGAGACAGAAGATGGGGCTGGACCCATTGCGAAAGCAGCTTTTGGATACAGCACTTCAAGGAAGTGAGGACTATGGCACCATTGAAGCAGAGATCTTGAGGTTGTTTCGAGATCTCCATGACAATGACCCCTTGTATCGCAGGATGGAGAACCGACAGCCTTTGACCATCCGGCGAATGTTTGGTGCACGTTCCTCTCCCTCTACGTCCTCGGCTCCATCGACCTTCTCTCGGATGACCTCAGCGTCCTCCATGAATAGACCTTCCTCCTTGAAGTCCTCTTCTCACCCTCGTCAAGCCAATGTGACTGAGAATGTTGACGAAGATGTGGATGCAGACGCCGAAGTTCCGGCGGGTGAGTCGCCTGATGGACATGATGATGCAGGTGGCCAGACGCTAGAGGAAATCCTGCAGACCGAGGCTGAAGTGTTGGCAGCCGAACTCCATGAAGCTGAGCAAGAAGGAGTGGATCCTCAAGTCTTAGACAGCTTGGAAAGTGGCATAGAGCAGGCGGCAGAGACCCTGGTGACCATGCGTGAAGCCAGGCAACAGCTGCAATCTGTGCGGAAGGATCGTGGATATGGCAAGTCTGATGGATCCAGCTTCAAGCATAGCGGAAGTTCTCAAGCAGCTAGCCGAAAGGCCTCAGGAAAATTTCCTTGCTATGACTGCGGAGAGAGCGGTCACTGGGGAGGGGACTCCATTTGCAAGAAGCCTGGTCAAGGCCTTGGTCGAAAGAAACCTGAGAGTTCCAAGAAGCCGATGCGACAGGTTCGTGTTGCCGAACATGATGGCAGTTCGAGCCCACATGCTGCGCCGAATGTTCATGGTGCCAATGTGGTGGAGCATGCGCTCCCAGCCCACGATGTGCTTGTGACTGAAGCGTTGCTGAGTGGAAAGACTGCTATGTGCAGGCCGGTGCATGGATCTGAAGCTCTCAACTTGGAGCAAGCCCTCACCCAATCTGTTTCTCAGGGTATTCCCACGGCCAAAGCTTCTGATGTTCTTCCCCCAGACAAAGAATTGGTAGGAGCACTGGATTCAGCATGTAATAGAACGTGTGCGGGACCTGATTGGTTGCGAGGGTATTTATTGAAACTGCAGCAAGCCCCCAATCACATCAAGGACCTTGTGCAGATGCATGCAGAGTCAGAGAATTTTCGTTTTGGAAACAATGGTGTTGTGCCTTCTCTTCAGCGATGGCGTCTTCCAGCTCTCATAGGGGAAACTTTGATTTTGGTTTGGATTTCTATGGTTCCAGTGAGCACTTTGGGATGTTTAATTGGACGAGATCTACTAGAATCTATTGGGGCTGTTTTGGACTTCCACAAGCGCACTCTCACTTGCAACCACATCGCTTCTGGTGTCTTGCAGCTGCGTCAAATGGTGGCAGGTCATTTTCTCCTCGAATTGCTGCCGAGCGGGGATGCCTGCTGGAGTGCGCCAGCCCAGGAACCGGGAAAGTGGCGAAAATGTGGTCAAGATGGTGTTGTTGAACTTTGGATGTCTAGGCTACAGTGGGTTCAATATCAACTTCATCGCAAACCTTTTCTGAAGTTCAAAGAGACAGAGCATTTGCTAGTGGAGTCAAGTTTGCAAGCATGTCATTTTGTTTTGGATGTGAGTCCTGCAGAGTTGCCGTGCACTTCTCAACCTTCATCATTGAATTTGACTTCGGCTCGAGTTCCTTTGAAGAAGCGGCGATTGCGACGCGCTCGAACCCATGCAAGTCGTCGACAGTCCCTCGACCTTGGTGTTGGGACGATGGCAGCGGCTGGTGAGTCGCATGGTGCATCGCCGCGCATGGCACGACAACGGGCTCCTGCTTTGGGTCTTACAAAGGCCTTACTTGCGGTTCTTGCCCTGTCCCTATCCCAATGTTGCCAACTGCAAGGGCTGGGCATTGCAAGTCGAATCTATGCAGAATCAGAAGACTTGGCCTGCTGCTCACCTGCGAAGGGCACTGAGGAAGATGGATGCTTCAGTTCTTTCGGAATGCCTGTGGCTTCGCGATCGAATTGGCTTTCGCTTGGCCTTCCTGGAGGATCCTATGATTGGCAACATCTTGATGATCCAAGGCTTTCGTGGTCAGAAGTCAGCAATACACCGCGAAGCCATGAAACACACCCAGGAGATGGCGGAGAAACAGCGGAAGTCAGGCAAGGAGACGGAGCACACCAAGGACTTGATTGGTCCCAGAGGTGGATTACCCACCTTGAAGAAGGACTTGGTGGCCCTGGCAACGCTGCTGCACTTGCCAGTGGGAGAGAAGGACACGGTGGATATCCTCAAAGACAAGATCCGTGGCCCCCTGGCGACAGTGGTTGGAAGTTTGAAGGACCGCGACAAGCGTTCCAGAGCCTCCCAAGATGCTTCCAAGGAAGAGTCCATGAAGCCTGTGTCACCACCACTGGTGAAGGCGAAGGCGCCGTGTCCACAACCAAGCCATGCTTCAGCACCTTCCGAAGCAGTTGGCGCCACCGAGATTGCAGCCTTGGAAGCACGACTTCATCAAAGCATCGAACGCCAAGACCAACGCGTTCAAGAGATGCTGAAGCAGCTGGTGGATTTGATGCAGCTGAATCCTCTAGCCCTCCAGGGCATGCCGGCCAATTGGACTTTGGGCCCCATGCCAGCAACTCCAGACTTCCAGATGGAGGACGAGGATGCCATCGATCAGACAGCCCGCGAGATGGGAGTCACCAGAGAAGAAGTCCTTCAGCTGAATGCCGAGCACATGGTGGAATTGGCGGAGGAACAGTTGAAGGGTGGCCCCAGCGAGCGTTGAGCAGTCAGCAGCCCGATGAACAAGATGTCGGACAGTTGCGGGGCAGCATCAAACTGGGCATCAAGCAAATGATTTCTCAGGCTTGGGATCGGCACTGTCGTGACCGTGTTGCAGTGTCCAAGAATCGATTTGAAGTCTATGAGGTGATGACGGCTCTCTATGACCAGGAACTCCGAGATCATATGAATGAAACCTTTGTCTTGGAGGTGGATTTTCCTGGACCCTTCATCACCGAGGTGTACACTGACACCGAGCCTGTTGCCCGAGAAGCCCGCAAAAGAGGACTCCGTGCTGGAGAAAGCCTGACCTTGTCGACAGGGTGGAATTTCCTGTTGGAGGAGCATCGAACTGCTGCAAAGAACTTGATCAGGCGCCTCAAACCCTATGCTCTTGTTCTAGCCTTTCCTTGTGGGCCATGGAGTTTGCTGATGAATCTCAACAGCCTCACGGACGTTGAGAGTTTGCGCAAAGAGGCCAAAGTTCTGGTGACGTTTGCAGTGGAATTGTGCAAATTGCAACTGGCAGCTGGCAGGCATTTTGTCCTGGAGAATCCACTGACCTCTGCAGCTTGGACTTTGCAAGAGGTTTTGGACTTGGTGGATCGCCCAGATGTTTTCTCCGTGGTGATAGACCAGTGCGTTTTTGGACTTATGAACGCATCTGGTGAGCTCCATCGCAAGGCCACGAAGCTGGTCACATCTTCCCAAGCCTTGGTCAGTCTGATGCAAGGTCACCGCTGCGATGGATCACATCACCATGCCCCCATCATTGGTGGCAGCAAGGTGTCTCGCCCAGCTGGCCATTATCCGCCTGCCTTGGCATCAGCTCTGGTTCAATCTTTTCAGAACCAGTTTGACTTTGAATCCAAGAACCTCAACTGTGAGCATGATGCATTGGCGGCTGAGCTTCCTGACGCAGAGACGTCAGATGATGAAGAGTTGGTGCCCGTCACCGACCAGCCTGAGGCTTTGAAGATTTCTCCTCAAGTGAAGCAGGCTGTTTTTCGCCTACATGAAAACACAGGGCATAGAGGTGGGCGGCGTCTGGCGAGAGCACTACTTGTTTGTGGAGCTCCTAAAGAAGCAGTTGTTGCAGCCCGCAACCTTAAGTGCTCAATCTGTGCAGAAAAGAGGGCTCCACGTGCTCGACGACCTGCGACATTGCCTCAGACCAGTCAGGTCGGTGCCAAAGCCCACATTGATTTGCTGATGTTGGAAGATGCTTTTAGACAAAACTATGTGGTGGTTCACATCACCGACAGTGTCTCTAGGTTTCAAATGGCCGCCATCATCAAGAACAAGTCCTCTCAAAGTGTTATCCAGTTCCTCACCACGCACTGGATTCCATTGATGGGATGCCGTGAAGTTTTAGTGGCGGATCAAGGCCGAGAGTTCATTTCAGGTGAGTTTGATGAGTTTTGTTCCAGTCGAAGCATCTACCTGTACCACATTGGGGTGCAGGCACCGTGGCAGAACGGGCTGGCTGAGCGGTCGGGGGCGACTTTGAAAGCCCTTGCTGGAGCAGTCATACGCTCCCAGACCTGTGCTGTATATGATGACATGGCCATGGCAGTTGCGGAAGCCACGGCAGCATACAATGCCGATGTCACGGAGGAGGGCATATCTCCACTACAGGCAGTTACTGGCCGACAGCAAGCCCCAACCGGAGATGTTTTGTCGGGCATTCATGGAAGACTTGCTGAGCATGAGATGATTGATGAGTCTCCATTGGCTGCCAGACAAGTTGCTGCTCGTGAAGTAGCCAGAATCGCCATGGTTCGACTTCACTTCAGCCGTGGACTTCGTCGTGCGGAGTTGGCTAGGGCTCGGTCATCGACTTTCTCAGACCTTCCCCAGCCGGGTGATTTGTGCTACTATTGGCGAGCCAGCAAGTACAACCCGAAGAAGGGCAGATCAAGTTCCAGTTCCAAGCATCGTCTTCAGCTCAGACGCTGGCATGGACCGGCGCTTTTGGTGGCATTAGAAGGGGATGCAAACGCCTTCCTGAGCCATCGTGGCCAGTTGACCAAGTGCAGTTTGGAGCACATCCGAAAAGCTTCTGCACTTGAACAGGTAGCTGCCGGAAGTTGGGAGGCTGCCATCAGGGAGGTCATAGAAGCAGTTCCAGTCCCTGAAGATGTGCCAGTACCTGATGACCCGTTGGCAGATGATGTTGATGCTGAAGTTCAAGATTTGTTTGAAAATGATGAACCAACACCGGTTCCACCTGTGTCCAGTTTAGAGCAACAAGCCCAAGCATTGGCGGCTCCATTGAATCCAGCTGAAGTGGTCGCAGTTTTGCAACCGCCGTCAGCCGCCTTGAGACAGTCATCAGCAGTGACTTCATCATTGCCTCCGCCTCCAGCATCCGTGGGGCATGGACCAAGCCAATCCTTGCAGGGTTCGGAAACGCCTGCGCCCTTGCCTACTCCTTTGGCAGCTGCGCCAAAACCATTGATGAGCTCTTCGATTTCTCGAGCTCGATCCTTGGACTCAGCCTTAAGTCCAAGAGGAGGAGGAGCTAAGCGGCCTGCCTTCCGACCTCCAGTGCTTGAAAGGGAACGTGGGAGACCTGGAGCTCCAACGACACCAACCAGTGGTGTCCCACAGTCCTCCAAGGCGTTTGAAGCGATGGTTTTGTCATGGGAGCAGCTGTGCAACTTAGCTGAGACGGCGGAGAACATTCATCCGCTGATGAGATTGCAAGCTCAAGCTGAGATGGATAGGAGAGCACCGTTTGACTGCCTTGAATCGGATCATGGTTCATGGGATGGACGTTGGAGTTTTCTGTGTGAGCGAGAATGGGAACTCCAGCGAGAACTTTCTCAACAGTTGCCTTGCGGCGATGGTGCGCTTGAAGCCATGACAGTTCAAGCCAGTCGGAAGGAATACCAATGGAGCAAGATGGATCCTGAAGACCGCAAGCTGTGGTCTGAAGCCGCGACCAAAGGGTGGCAGACTTACCTTGAGAATGAGGCAGTCCAGGTTCTTGATATGAAGCGTTCTGCTGAAGTCCGCCGTGAGTTGGCCCAAAAGGGTGAGCTGGACAAGATCATGCGCCCTCGCTTTGTTCTGACGGACAAAGCGGATGGACTCCGAACTGAAACCAACAACCTGGAGAAGCGACCTTCAGCGCGATTGGTGGTTCCTGGATTTCGGGACACTGCAAACCTGGAAGGAAAGCTGCGCCAAGATGCGCCAACTGGAAGTCGACTTGCGCAACATCTACTGTTCATTCTAGCAGCATGGCATGTGGATTGGAAGTTGATCAGTGGTGATGTGAAGGCTGCTTTTCTGAAAGGAGATCCCTACCTGGATCGCATCCCTTCATCTTAGCAATTTTCGTTAAAGTTCTTGTTACTCTGGGAGAGGAGGATGCATCAACATCTTGTTGCCAATAGGCATGAGCCGTGTGTTTTTAGTTTGTCAGATCTGCTCTAATGCTTTCTTGGCGCGCGACGTGCATGTTTGATTCAGAGGACCAGCTCATTGCTCAACCCGTATTTTCTGTCACTTGCAGACTTGCAGTTGAATAGCGGTGCGTCAAGCATGTGCTTGATTATGAAACAATTTTCATCGGAGACTGGTGGTTCAAAAACGTTCATACAAGGTCTCACTATCTTGTTTTTTAGGCCTTGTTGGCAAGCATTCCATGATATGATAGTCATGGTGATCCGGCTCAAGCATTTTTGGATAAGGTTGAAATATTTGATATTGGCATTCCCAAACTTTGAGCTAGCGGGGTATGTTTTGTGTTTCTGGCTTAACCTTGCCAGAGATATGGAGCTTTTCGTGCGATGAGGCTTCGAGATTTACTTTGGCTTTTTGAACCCACCAAAGCGCACAGCGCGGCCTCCACAGACTAATTTTCGCAAAAAGCTTTTCTGATCATATTTTGTACAGTTTTTTGCATTTTTTGGACATTTTGCTGCCGCGGTCCAGGAAAAGGATGCGCGGCCATGGAATTTTGTGTTTTCAGTAAATCAGCAGGCATTTCGCTGCATGGCGCAAATGAATTTCGTTCAATTTCGTTCGTTTCGTGCGCACTTTGTGAACCAAATTTTAGCTGCGAATGCAGGAAGCAAAATCTTCAGTAAAAGTCTTGAGTTTGCAGGCTTTGAGCCATGGTAAAGGCTTTGTGGTGCAGATTGCAGCAGAGTTTGCAGGCTAATTCGCCTGAAAACTGATTGTGTCAGGGATCTTACGAACCAAATTTCGTGCAAATTTGGTTTGCTTTTCGTGCGCTTTTCGTTCGTTTCGTGCGTTTTCGTTCGTTTCGTGCGTTTTCGTTCAATTTCGTGCGTTCTTGTGTTTGATCTCAGTATCACATTAAATCCTTCATTTTTTTGCTTTTTGTCTCCATGTTGTGCTCTCGAGGTGGCATTTGCGCGTGAAATTTTGAAAATGTACGAGATCAGCGCAGCCGGCAGCGTTTTGGCGGGGAAGGATTTGAGCGAGGCTCTTGTTATGGTGCGACTAGTTTTTCCTGCTTTGATTTTTTTAAAAGCTTCCGGCTTTGGCAGCAGTGTCCTTGTGGCTGCCTTGTTTTGATCTGCGCTCTTCTGTAAGGTTCAATCATGTCAATATTGTTTCAGCTGTACAAATCTTGCAAGCTCATCTTGAGAGATCTGAAGTCCAAGGCTGGTAGCTAGTAAAAGATAAAATGTCAGCATTGTTTTTTGAACACATTTATGGCCTTGTGCCGTGAGATTGTCATGTCGGCTCTTTTGTGTTGCGCCAAGCCTTGAAAGACGAAATTGCAGCAATTGCGCGCATGCAGGTTCATGCTTTGTGTATCATGCATTTTCACAGTTTTGTCGCAAGCCCAACATGCAGCGTATGAATGCACATGATATTTGAGCCCCGAGAGTTCTTTTGAGGGATGCCTGTGGACTTTTGGAGCTATGCCTCCAGTTCTTGTTGGTTTGGAAAATTTGGTGGGCAGGAAAGCTTTAGTGAAAATTGCTACTTCATCTGTTGTACAGATGAGCGAACCAGTCCACCGATCCCTTTGGCTCCAGGACAGCTTGCTACGGTTAGAAAAGGAATTTTTGGACTAGCCGATGCTCCTCGGCAATGGTGGCTTCGTTTGTCACGCTCAGTGCGCGAGCATGGATGGACCAGAACCCTCATTGATGGAGCAACATGGTTGTTTTGGGAGCCTGGGTCTGCACCAATTGACTCATCCTCCAGTGGCCCCCGAAAGTTGCATGGCATTATGGTGGCGCATGTTGATGATCTCCTATTTTGCGGTGATGCTGTGGCGGAAGCCGCTTTTGACGCCATAGGCAATGAATTAGGTTTTGGCAGCAAAGAGTTTGATGATTTTGTGTGGTGTGGCAAACGCATTCGTCGAGCAGAAGACCAAACCATTCGCCTTTCCATGGTGGAGTATCACCGCAACCTCAAGCCCATCTATTTGCCTCGAAACCGCAAGGCAGATCCCTCTTCTGAGCTGACCCCGAGTGAGGCGAAACAGCTTCGGGCCCTGCTAGGCAGCTTCCAATGGTTAGTTGCTCAGTTGCGTTTCGACATGGCTTTCGTGACGTCCACTCTTCAAGGTGAGCGTCCGACTATCTCCACCATCCTGCGTTCCAACATGGCTCTCAAGGAGTTTCAGGAGAATCCAGAGTTTGAGCTCATTTTCCGGCCAGTGGATCCTTTGACGTGTGGTGTGATGGTAGTAGCTGATGCCGCTCTGGGAAATGTATCTATGCAAGGTACGACGGAGTGTGGTCTCATGGACAAGGTCTACAGCCAAGCATGCTACTTTGTCCTAGTTGCTGATCAGAAGTTGATGGCAGGCGAGAGTGGAACTTTCAACATTCTAGACGCCAGAAGTCACCGAATCAGCAGGGTGTGTCGCTCCAGTTACGCGGCAGAAACACTCTCCACTGAGGAGGCATTCGACGTTGGTCGTCTCTGCCGAGGCCTGATAGCAACGGTTCGTGGACATGACCTATATGGTAAACGTGCTGAAGTGGCCATGGACTCCGTGGACATGCAAGTTGTGGTCGATGCGAAAGACGTCCACGACAAGACCAACAGTGATACCACGTCATTTGGAGCTCAGAAATCACTTGCCTTTGTGGTTGCCTGGCTTCGCTCTGAGCTTCGTCGACCCAGGACGCAGCTGAAGTGGACATCAACTGAGAACATGTGGGTTGACGCAGGTACCAAAATCATGCTCCTGAACCATATGAGAAGAATCATAGCCCTAGGCCAGTGGTGTGTCTCCTATTGCCCAAGCTTTGTCAAACAAGTGTACAAGGCGGTGAAGGTTAAGCCCATGATCAACGCCGCAAAGGCCCATGATGCTGAGCCGTTTGGTGAGGCCCTTTCCAAGGAAGATGCGATGGTGGGTCACTTGATGAAGCTGAGCGAGCAACGTGGATGGCACCACCGACCCGGAGTTGGAATCAATGTGGCAACCAATGCGAAATCATTCAGAACGCCTGAGCCGAGGTTTTCAGTGACGCAGTTTCCGCTTCGCACTACGTATGTGAGAATCGACCATCCATCTGGTCAGTGCGAATGGCGTAGGTTAGAATCAGGTGTCAAGTACAGCGACTTTTCAAACCAGCATGCGCTGTTTGGTCGAGTGGCACCCATTTTGATTACGCTGTTTCATAGCGATGATGCGTTTGATCTGTGAATGGCATCCAATTGCCAAAACAAAATAGAGGGCATGTGAAAGCACTGTCCTGGCATGGATGCACATTCATCAGGTGTTACATATGCCGATTGGACGGCTCGAAGGCCTAAGCCATTTGCGCTGCGCGTGGAAAGATTGCAATGGCGTGAGCATCGTTTGATCGTTGCTGCAGCTTTGCATTCTACACTGGGTATAGTAGCCACTGCACAACGAAAATTAAGACTCATTAAGGGCGTTGGTATTTCTGTTGCGTTCTGCACCTCCAAGGTTCTACGTGTGAACGGAATCGAGGCAAGCATGTGGTGTACAGCATGGCATTGTGGTGTGGTATAATCCCCTGATGTGACACACTTGAGTTTTGCATGAATACCACACGAATGACCACTTTGGTACTTGATACTACTTGACAATACTTGACAAATCTTGGCATCTGAATTTGGACATCGTCACTTTCAGGTGCCGTTCAGCTTCACTGGGCTTTACAACCTCGCTTGCCGTGCCAACCACTCGTGTGCGCAAGACACCCAGATGCAGGTCCTGCAGGATCATAGCAGCACAGTGGCAAATTTTGGCAAGGCCTTGCTGTCGTGTTTCGGTGGCCGAAGGCGGTCAGCTCAGGCAAGGAATTGCCATGATCTATAGATTTTATAGTTTTGTGCCTTCCAAATCCATGTCTACTCTTGTTCGCCTTGGCTGGTGCTTTGACCTTGCAAGGATAGTGGCGCTACGGCCGATACTCGCAGGAGACGAGGTCACAGTGTTGCCTGCTCAGAGAGAGAGAGAGAGAGAGAAGTTTGCTTTCGTTTCGCTTTGTCGCTAGGGATACAATCAACAATTTTTTCCCGTATCCATGCAGCAATTTCGAACCAAGGTCCTATTTGTCTGAACTGGAACTTCTGGAGGTTGGATCAGTCCGAAGGAGTGGTTTTGGAGTTCCAGGGCTGTTCAGAAAGTCGCTTCAAATGTGGCTGGCAAAAGCAGGCCACTTTTTAAGTGCCCGTGCAGGAAGATGCTGGAGACAACTTGGGACTTCCGCTGTACCTGTTCAAGGCAAGATCCAATGCAACTGTTCCTGTTCAAGGTACAAGTCCAATCAAGTCTCCATGTTTTTACAGACCTGCAAGAAGCCAAAGTAGGTGCTCTGCACCAGATGACCGACGTTCAACTCTGTGCCGGGCATGCATTGGTGCTGGCAACTCGTCTTTGAAGCAGCGGGGTACTGGGGTACCATGACCATTTTTGGCTTTCAATCACCTAACCTAAGATGAGATGGGAGCACAAGTAATATCCAACAGAAAAGTAGGTACAACTGCGAATCAGAAGAGAGGTAAACTGCTTCGCAGTTTAGGTATGGATTGATGATTCTGGGTCATAAACACTAGGAGCCTTGCGATAGGAGCCTTGTGCTGGGAAGACATGTCAATGTAATGTAGGTATCTCTTGTCGCGCAGGGACATGCATATGTGCCACTAGAGGAAGTTTTTTGAATGCCATGACGAAGCAGTTGCATTAACAGTAACAGTACACATAACATAACAATACATTCTCTAGCCAGTGTACAGGGTAAATTGGGCTGTTTCGAAGTTGCTCAAAATTTCTCCTCAGAAAGAAAGCTAGCTAAGCCGCCACAAAATTGGTTGGGGATGGAGACTGCAGAAAAGCGAAGGATGACAAATCCTGCCTGTTGGTCGTGGTTGGATTCTAGTTTCAAATAGTTCGCTGTTTAGAAATTTTAGAAGACGTGCATGTTCTCGAAACAAGGTACATGCCCATTCGATACAGCTGATTCGCGCTGAGGCCGGCCCAGTGGACTTGTTGCCCTTCAAACCAGAACTGCTTTGTACTTAGAAAACCATGTGTGAACCTCTGGCAACATCTGTGCAACATGACATAAGACCACCTTTGTACAGTTGGTTGTGGCTGATATGCTGCTCCAGCTCTTTCGTGCAGTCTTCGGTTCAAGTTGCCACGTGGAACTTGGAGGGAATATCGTTCTTGCTTTAGATTGCTGATGACTAGATGACTATGCAGTTCATAAACAGTTCAGAAATACACCTAGGACTTAGTACCATCTTTCTTTGACAACGCACCAGTGCAGAATCATCAGAATCAACCTTTTGCAAGTGCTAAGAGCTCGCTCGTGAATGGCGGATGAACTGTTCCTGAAGGTCATGTTCTTCAAGAAGCTAAGCTCTATTTCTAGCTATTTCCAGTCACCCAGTGGCCATGTACACGGCTAGTGCCATGATGAAAAATGTCACGGCCCTTCCCCGCAGAGTGACGATGCCACGCTGGACCTGTGCTCGGCACGTAACGATTTGGCCGCAATGGCCCTATGACGATGAAACGCGAGCAGCGAAACCCGTGGGCGATCCCAAGTTTCGGTGGCCTCCCAATGCACCGAAGGAGTTCGAACCTGGTGAAGTGATGACGCACCAAGAAGTGCAGCAACTGAGAAAAAAGATCTACAGCAAGATATGGGAGGACAAACGTTTCTGCTTTGAACAAATCATTTTATTTTCTTTGGTTTTGGGTAGCCATTGTCTTCAGTTTCCTGGTTGAGTCAGGACTTGGTTCGGCTGGACTGGTCGACATGGGAACGTCGCTTTTGGGAGCTGAAAGAGCGCGCAATTCCGTATGATGAAACGACCTACACGCTTTTGCTCCATGGCTACGTTTTCTCACACAGGCACCAGGCTGAAAATGCCTACCTTGTTTTGGAAGAGATGAAGAAAGCGGAGACCCATCCCGTGCCTCGGAGTTCACCGCCCACGAGATCCCCAAGAGATCCCAGTCATGCCGAGTCATGCCTTGAAACTGTTGAGTCTGGGAACTTGACATCCTGCACCTGCAACTGCACACAGACGCACACACACACAACATATACATATATAATCATATATATATATAATATGTATAATATATAATATAATATATATATATATAGTATGTATAATATATATATAGTATGTATAATATATATATATATATAATAAACACATATAAAGTTTCAATCAATTTTGCTTAGAACACATATTGGCCGAGAGTGATCTGAACTCCATCACTCAATCCATTGCTACCTAAAGGCCCATAGTGAATCGCTGCTAAGACTCCCATGGCCATTGGCTTTGAGGCCTTGGTGCGGCTCAACGAGCGCATGCTGAACTCTGCCTTTGAGCTTCAAGAGCTTGGGCTCCGAGGTGAAGCTTCGCTGTGGCAGAATGTGGCGCGACTTTGCTTCCACTCCTCCGTGAGATTTCAAAAGAAGAGACAGAAACGGCTGAAAAAGGAGACGTAACAATACATGAACAAAACATGAATAAAACATGAGTAGACATGACTTGAAAGGAGAAGTACATGAAAAGACTGCACATCACAAAATGTTTTTGATGAATACAAAAAGAAACAAACGAGAAGGACTGAAGGACTGAAGGACCTACTATTTAACTATTTCTCACTGCCTAGCAGGACGTCATTGGTGAGAGTGGTCCCATGTTGTGCAGGAGCTGGAGGCTTTGGAGCCTGATGATGCTCTGGCCTTGGATGAGGACAACATCCGGCATTGGCTTAGTGGCCACGATCGATTGGCGTTGCCTGAAGGAGGTCTCAGCCGCTTTCGACCACCAGGAGCCCAAGCGGGAGACTGTTGAAAACTGTTGATTTGTAGGGAGATGAGGTGGTCTTAATTTGTGTGGTCTGGGGCCAAGGTCACAAAGCGAATGTAATGCATGTTGTGTACGCTCTACTTGCAGCCATGACGTTGATATAATATATATATATGCTAACCCTCCCAGAACCCCCGCGCATGTTGAGCAAACAGTTGTTTTACCAGCTCTTGGTCTCTGCATATCACAACTGATGTGTTTGCAGAAAGCAATGCTAGTGAAGTGATCTAAACTGTATATTGATATGCTTGCCACGAGTTAATATACCTTTAGCATACCATTTATCAAAACATGAGAATACCTTGATATATTTTAAATATACCTTTAACATACCTTTAATATATCTTTAAGATTCTGTAATATATGTTCATATTCCTATTGAAATACTGTTGATAGACCATGTCATGAGTGTATCATTTGATATACCATGAATATATATTTTTCAATATCCCTTCAATATACCATTTTATTGACCATGAAAACATGGTTTTATTATTAATATACTTTCCATATACCTTTGAAAAGCAATCTAATACAACTTGACAATACCATTTAATATACCTTTAATATACTGTCTCATATAACATGCGTATACCATGAATATACATGTATTAATACTTTAATATACTTGTAAAAATACTTGTAATATACCTTTAGCATATTGCATACATACAACCATGACCATCACCCAAGGGCTCTACTTTCATAGTAATGTTTCTTTGTATTATTGCATGCTTTTCAATTAAATGGTTCACCCCCCATCGTGAAGGAAGCTTTGCCCATACTTGCACCAACACTTTCTTTTCTAAATACCATGATTATTTAACATAGATACACAAAGGATTCCATTCTGAAATGATGCTGTCCTCCTTGTATAGATTCCTTTACTTCTTTAAAGCTTCAAGTCTCTTTTAAAATAACCTTATATTCCGTTCAAAGAAGTGCTGCAACTCCTTTATATAAGGGGACTGTACAAAATGATACCACTTTTTGCAAGGAATGTAATCTTTGAAAAATATCGCTGCACAAGGCATACGTTGGAGGATTTTGCTAAAAAAAACTTCAAAGTCCATGCTGAAACTTGTTTGCTTCTTCTATTTTCAAGTAGTAGCTGTGTGGATTTTTTCCCATGGTTTTAAACAAAATTCTGGGTGATGAACCAATCTGCACATGATTATATGCCAAAAAGTAGTGCTACACTACAACTCTTTTCTAAATATATTGTATACTGTTTTCAATGAATACTGCATAGACTACGAGAGCTTTCTTATTTAAGTAACTATGTGCTCTTTCAAAGGGACCTCACATGTTTGTTGGCATTTTCTAACGAATACAGCACCCACGAAAGAGTCTTGCAAAGTATGCTATTTGAAAGCAATGTTCCGTTTTCTCATACTTTTCGTAATCGAATAATGCAAAGAGTGATGCTGCGCTATTACATGTGCTTAAGAGTACAACACACATCAAAAGAATGCTGCGTCCATTCAAAGACTTTCTTTCAAGGCAAAACTTGTTCAAAGTACTACTACATCTATCCCTTTGAAAGAAATAGTACAATCTTTAAAAAATGCTCTACCATTTGATGCAATATGTCCGATACTCGTTCAAAAGAGTACTGCGTCCATTTAAGGACTTTCTTTACAGGTAAGAAAGACTCTTTCAAAGTACTACTACTGCATATTGATGCATTCTACTACACAGAAGCAGTACATTCTTTTACAACATACCCCACTGGCCTCAACTATTTTACGCAATGTGTCCGGTACTCTTTGAATCAAATACTGCATCCAATGAAGGACTTTCTTTACAGGTAAGATTCTTTCAATGTCCTGCAGGATCTATTAAAGCATTCTGTTACAAAGCAATGTTACATGTTCTCAAAGAAATACCCCACTATTCCCCCAAAGTATCCTGAAAATGTCAGTTTCCAGGTACTTACATTGTTTGAATATGTCAAACCTAGACAGGACTGTGTATGTACGAATCCAAGGTTCCAAGATTCCAAGATTCCAAGATTTGCACCGAAGTTGCTAGAGATAGAGCAGAAAAGCGTTGCAACAGCTAATTTTCAACGGCATAAACATCACAGCACATCCTATGCCAAGCTTAGTCCCACATAGTGCGCAAGCTCTTGAGTGAGAAACTTTGATCAAAGTTTGACTTCCCAGGACCGATAAGGTAAGCAAGCATAAGGACACAGATGGCAATCATGTGAACCAATAGACAAACCAAAAAAAAAGAACTCGAGCAAAACCAAAAAAACAAAAAAAAATGAGAGCATGTTTGGTTTTGACTCAAAATATTTTTTTTCTGGTTTTCTCTATATAGTTTTTTTGGCTGTGAAATGGAAAAACACCAAAAAACATTTTTTTTGTTTTTTGAATGGATATGATCAATCAAGATATCAAAAAACCAAAAAACTCAGTTTTTTTTGGTTTTCAACATTTGTAGGTTTGGTTTTCTGCATTGAAAGTCTCAAAAACAAAAAACATTGAGTTTTTTTTTTTGATATCTTGATTGATCATATCCATTCAAAAAACAAAAATCAAAGTTTTTTCTCGTTTTTCCATTTCAAAACCAAAAAACAAAAAACTAGGGATAACAAAAAACATCTTTGAGTCAAAAGCAAACATTCTCTCTTTTCCAGCCATATGAGGTTCCACTCGGGATCAATCCAGCCAGAGTATCAGAATGCTTCATCCAAATGTGGAGAAATTATCATCGATACGTTGAATTAGGACAGGTCAACATGCAGGAGATTGTGGACTTTGAGCAGTCACGTCAAAACGTCGAAGGAAGGTTTCCAATGCAAAGCGACATGTTTCTTCTGAGTAGGATCTAACCACTCGCCAGGATTAGACCGGGAACACTGGAGCAGAAAGGCCAATACTTTATCAGGGAACACGACCTTCTTATGTAGATAGATGCTAGCCACGCGATCGAAACCAAATGCGGACAAACGCAGCGATGATATTGCAAGAATTGGGATATGATTTGCTTTCAAGAGTCTCACAACGAAAACTTGAAAACGTCTAGCTAACTTTCCAAGGGTTAGTTCACTGTGAATCCACCCGGGCTGCCAACCATGGGTAGCAACAACATCTAGACTTAGTTCTATCCATGAGTCTTTCTTCAGCCGTGGCCCCCCTCACTGGGACAAACCAGTGAGGAGCGGAAAGATAGCTAGTCAGACTTCTTGCGGCAAGTTGGTAGTTCTTGCAAGCAAACCTTCTCTCAAAAGTTTTTTTGTTTTTGGTGTTGCTTGAGTTTTTTAAGTTTGAGTTTTTTGTTTTGGCTTTTGAAATCAAAAAAACTTAGGGAAAAAACAATCTTTTGAATCAAAGCCAAACATTCTGTTACATTCTCCTCAAAGTTTTGTTTTTTTTCTTGGTTTCCCAGGCATCCCCAAGACTTCTGGCTTTGTTTTTTGTTTTTCCAAGGTTTTTGCGGTTTTGGTGATTCTAGATATCTATATATTATACTGTATACTGTATATGATTTCAGAAACAATAATGTTTACTTAAGTAAACGTATGTAAGTAACCCTAAACAATTGAACATAAAAAATCGTTTTTTTATAATGTAAATGCCAGTACAAACAGCATGTGGGGGGGTTCTGGGGGGTGACATATATATATAGGACAGACTGTGGAGATGTCGATACAATGAATTCCACATACGACAAACGTGTTGAAGTCACATTTCTCGTTTGTGACTGTTTCTTAATATGGTCCACAAAACCTTTGCCGTTGTCTTCCTCGATGGCTTTCTCGGATTCCTCGGCACAGGACCAGAGCTCCAGCGTTTGCCTCCATGGGAGCCAAAGCTTTTACCCGCTCCTGGGGGTCGAAGATCTGGACGACGATCTCGGCGAAGAGACCCGGAGTTGCCGGAGGATTTGCCGAGAAAAGGAGACGTTCGAGCACAGGGTGGTGCCATATAGTTACCTAAGTATAGCTCAGCTAAGTTAGTTTATAACTCCAATAACACGGGTTTATGGATGTGTACGGGGTTTTATCTGTAGTTAATGTTAGTAGATGAACTGATAACTAGGGTAACTAGGGCGCACTACCTTGTAAGCATGTAAGTAGATCGAGTGCAGAACAAGAATAAGAAGAGCAAGTGAACCACCTTTGAAACTTTTAGTAAGTCATAAGTGCTTCTCAACAACGGAGCTTCTGACTGACAGTCTTGCCAGAGACATGCTCGAATTTTTCCACCCCAAGCCTTCAAAAGCGCTTCGTTTGAGGTCCAGTTGGGCGGAGCGACTGCTGAATTGGAAAGCTGGTCTGTTTGCAGCAAGTGTGGTGCAGTGCCAGAGGCAGTTGGGAACGTTTTCTTTACCGTATGGCTGAATGCAGCATGTGAAGTCATGTGGTACCAGGCCTCAGTACTCACAGAAAGCGAAAACATTTGGGTGGCATGCTTAGCCACTGAAAACTGATTTTCCATGATGCTAGTTGGTCATGTTCACTTAGAGACTTCTGATTTGATCCACAGGTTAGGCGATATGAGCAGCTGCCAAGCTGGCCACAAGCTGAGAGCGACTTCTATGCCAGGTATGCAGCTATCTCAGCCTTGGAAGCACCAAATCACCAAGGTGCCGTGACTCGCTCCGCAGCTTCTTAGCACCGAAGGCTCCAAAGCTGAGCATCGCTGCAATCGAAGAGGTGGGGTACTGGTAACACGGTTCCATGGATCTTCCACGAATTTTGATGCTTCCAAGTTTGGATGTCATCGGGAACCAGTTGGGGAATGCCAAGAGATTCAAGGGATGGCATCTCTGCTGAGAACACATTGTGTTTTTGGTGATCAAGCGCAGGAGGATGGACCAGTGGATTTGCAAACTCAAGATGAAGCAACATACGCCACTTGTTCAGCATGAATCAAAGAGCAGGTCCCACCCGTCCAAAAAAACTATATATATATATGATATAATATAAACATTAAATAAACTAATATAATTTGATAAGAATAATATACCATAATATAATATAATATAATAAAATATAATATAATATAATAAAATAAAATATAATATAATATAATATAGTAAAATAAAATATATAGTACAATAAAACAATATATATACAATATAATATATAATACAATATAATATAATGTAATATAACATATTTTCATATATCATTTAAAATGGATTATAATATAAAATAAATTAAGGTGTTACATAATTTAATATGATACAATATAATACAAAACAATATAATATAGTATAATACAATACAAATGATATGTTTTGATTTAATACAATTTATTTTGTAACCTAATATAATACAACAGGATATAATATAGTACAGTATAATATAATGCAATAATTTACAATACAATACAATATAACATAGTACAATATGATATGATTTGATTTAATACAATATATAGTACAATATAATGCAATAAAATATATGATATAAAATAATACTATACAATACAATATTATATAATATAATAAAGTATAGTATAATATAGTTTAGTATAGTATAGCATAGTATAGTATAGTATATTATATAATAATATATATATATAACAATTTATGCTAATGGCAATGTTTTCAACTGGACAGCGCTGTGGATGCAGTCATCGGCTTGCGAGGTGGCCCAAAGCTTGGCCGATATGATTCAACTCCACAGAGACTTTGCGCAAGTTGAGTTTTTGGAGGCTAAGATGGACTGGTATTCTTGACTTTTTATGTATTCTTGACTTTTTCGTTCAATGGAATTAAATCATCTTGGAACCGCTGTTGCGCTGGTTGTCAAATTTGGTCAGGCTCACTGGCTTGCAGCCGACATTGCGGGTGCGAGCGCTGCAGTTGGAGGCTAAGAGCCTGACAGAAATGTGATGTGTGAAACCTGGGTGTTTGAAACTGGGGGGATACCCGCAAAATTGATGGTTTCAAAGTAGAACTGATGCCGATATGATGATGATGATTATTATTATTATTGACAATCGGATTTCCGGGTACCCTATTTTCAGACAAACCAATATCGCATGCACTTCTGGCTTCGACTGGCACGTTTTGTTTGTTACGAAAGCTAGCTTGTGCTAGCTGAAGTTGCTCTTGCTTTAGCAAGGAATAGGCAGGCGCCAGGACCGTTGGAAACCCTCAAACTTTCCAGTTCGGCCCCCCCCCGGCAGGCCCGGGTTCAATCCCCCCCCTGGGCCATTGGTTTCCTGCAGGTATAGGGTCCTCTTCAGTATTTTATCTTCAGGACGTCATGTTCAGTATATCAACCATCAACTCTAAAATCACCAAATGATCATCATTATCTTCTTCTTGCTCCTCCTCCTCATCATCATCATCATCATCACCATCATCACCATTATCGTCATCGTCATCATCGTCGCCATCGCCATCGTCATCCTCATCCTCATCATCATCACCATCGTCGTCGTCATCATCCTCATCACAATCACCATCATCACCATCATCACCATTATCGTCATCGTCATCATCGTCGCCATCGCCATCGTCATCGTCATCCTCATCCTCATCCTCATCATCATCACCATCGTCGTCGTCGTCATCATCATCATCATCATCATCATCACCATCGTCATCATCATCACCATCACCACCACCACCACCATCATCATCATCATCATCATCATCGTCATCATCATCATACTGTACATATGTTGCATTGCCTTGAACATCTTGCGTACGCCTAATGCGATTTGGGCTTCCATTTGGGGGGCATGTTTTTATATTGATCTTGTCTTTCTTTTGCTCAAAAAACATGGAAAGAGACGATTGCTGCATTGGGGGGTTCTTGCTTGCTGGACCCAATGGATATTGCAACCCTAAAACAGCCCGGCTAGCTTTTGTACCCCCACCCTGGCCTCAAGTTTTTTGCTGTCTGAGGCAGGACTTTTGTTGTACAAAGGAGCAGATGGAGACCGGGCTTTGTCCGATGCTTGCAAGGAGTGAAGACATGGAGCCACAACTTGTTTCGAACTCTTCCAAACTGGTTCGAATCAAAGTGATATCACCCCTGCTTTGTGGATTTTGTGGCATCATGCAATTTTGACAACAATTTTTGAGCTCAAGACGTTGATTTGAGCAGCCAGAGGAAAGCATAGAACGATCTCTGGCAGAGCATCGGACGTGCAACCTCGACTTAAGAAAGATTTGCGTAAGCAAAGCAAGGGTATGTATTTGTATGTAGTAGAGCAAAACGAAGCGACGTGCCACGCTGGAAGTTTCGTTTCGATGAAAGTGCTTCCCACCAACCCATTTCTTGTCTCCACGCTTCCATGCTCTACCTCTTTCACCATTCTTCTCTTGTTCTATTTTTTTTCATCTGCGACCAGCTCTGTTGTGCGCTACAGCTTCAATATGTCCCACTTAGAAGAAAAGTCGAGAAAGAGATCCCAAGGCATGACCAGAAATGCCTAAATTGTTTCATTTGACCATTTGACATCTTTCTTGAAACCAAATCAGCCAAGCTTTGGGATGGTCAAACAAATATTAAGAATCAGGTGTAAACAAAGATGAGGACAGCAAAATTACAGGTTGTGATTGAGTGGGATTCTTATAAACATGGTTTTCATTTGATTTGATTGTGATAAATTCTTGCGTTGTGAGCCACTTTCCACTCTTTTGCTAAATGGCGAAATCCCGTCGCGCGGCTGAAGGACACAATTTCCAGATTGGAATTGAAACCAGAAGAGATCTCTCGAGCTGCAGAGAAGAGGCCATAGGGGTGGCCGCCATTGGTGAGTTATTCGGACATTTTTGGATATGAAGTGGGCCGTGGTTGCCAGAGATTTCGCCGACACATCTGGAATTTCTTCAGCTACGCAAGGCTTCAGGCTGTGAGGGGAGTGTTTGGAGAGGACTGGCTGCAGACTCCGGGATTTGAGTTGAGACTGGGAGCACGGGATAATATAGCAATATAGCAATTTAAATATATATATATACACATATGAAACACTGCTACTTTTCATGGTTTGTTGGATTCCCGGATCAAGCAGTCACGTGGAGTCGCCGCTTTGGGCAGAGCAGGATACATTCTCTGTGGAAGCAGCCCAGTTGCTAAGGTTGAAGGCCCTGGTACCGTTTCTGATCAGCACCATAACAAACGGATGCATCTGAAAATGGGGGTATACCCTTAAATCACAATTTTAATGAGAAAGATGACAACAAATCAGTGGATCGGTACCTTTTTTTTCCAGACAGATCCAGATAATCAGAAGGAACACTCCCTGGAAGGCCTTGGCTGCGGATATCGACGGTCCTGGTGGGATGGAACCGATGGAACTCAGAAGGAGCTTGCTCCGCTTACAACTTGCTTCTATTGAAAGAACTAGAGCAAGACCCCATTATGCCATCAGTTTGTGCTTTAATCATATAGAGATACACACATGCTATATACAATAGATTGATGTGACACAGTGGAATGAGACTGACCCTGTCAATATGTCACACATGAGCCCCAATGCGTTGAGACGGAAGACTGCAGGGCTGCAAGGTTTGGTCAAGCTTTGTCTTGATGCGCAGGAGATCGTTTGAGATAGCTCTGCCGCTGCTTCCACCAGGGAAACACTCTGCCAGTTGGGCGCTAAGTTCTTAAGGCCAATCTGAACGATCCCTCTGTGGTACTGACATCCTTCTGAGGTATATCAGCTATACCTGACAAAGATCTGACGGATGATTTTCTCTATGATGTGCTCCTAGAACTTGCTGAGTGACTCGCAGAAAAGAAGCTCGCAGGAAGGCTGCAAGTGCAGATGCACCCGCAGCATCCATGTCTTTTCTTCAAGTTTGTCTTTGGGAGATTTCCACTACAGAATGCAACCTGCTCCGCAGGTCTTTGTTTTTCTGGACGGCCTGGAACTTCGAATTCGGGACTTTGAAGAGGCCCCCTGTGGAACTCCTGATTGTTGCAGACCTCTGGTCTGGCCTTTATCAAAGGAAGTTGGGACGCAATCTTCCGAGTTACGGATGACTTTTACCTGATAAAGGGTGGTGTGAGACTTTACATCTGATGACTTTTACCTGATGAAGGGTGGTGTGAGACTTTACATCTGATGATTTTTTGCCTGATGAAGGGTGGTGTGAGACTTTACATCTGATGATTTTTGCCTGATGAAGAGTTGTGTGAGATTTACATCTGATGAATTTTACCTGATGAAGAGTGGTGTGAAACTTTACACCTGATGACCTTTACCTGATGAATGGTGGTGTGAGACTTTACATCTGATGACTTTTACCTGATGAATGGTGGTGTGAGACTTTACATCTGCTGACTTTTACCTGATGAAGGGTGGTGTGAGACTTTAAATCTGATGACTTTTACCTGATGAAGGGTGATGTGAGACTTTACATCTGATGACTTTTACCTGA
>CAMXCT020002302.1:87500-90000 GCA_947184155.2 Cladocopium goreaui | reverse complement strand
TACTGGGACGTGCTTTGTGCAAGCTTTGGAGGACAAAGTAGTACTGGGAAAAGCTTTGTGTACGCTTTGCAGTACAAAGTAGTACTGGGACGTGCTTTGTGCAAGCTTTGTAGTACAAAGTAGTACTGGGACGTGCCTTGTGCAAGCTTTGTAGTACAAAATAGTACTGGAAAGAGCTTTGTGTAAGCTTTGTAGTAAAAGTACCAGTAGTACCGCACAAGGCGGTGGCGGAAGTTTCAAAAATAGGAAACCTATAGGAGAGGTTGGTTGTTGTGAATCACGGGTGGCAGAGCGAAGCCACTGATGGACTGAAAGGTGCTTGATCTCTCTCACTCTTTCTCTCTCTTTTGCTCTTTTTCTCTCTGTTTCTTTATCTTTCTCTGATTATCTACCTACCTACCTACCTATCTATCTATGTATCTATCTATCTATCTATCTATCGATCTATCTCTCTCTCTCTCATCTAACTACCTTTCGATCTATCTATCTATCTAATCTAATCTAATCTAATCTAATCTAATCTAATCTAATCTAATCTAATCTAATCTAATCTCTCTCTCTCTCTCTTTCATCCATCCATCTATCCATCTATCCATCTATCTATCTATCTGTCTGTCTGTCTGTCTGTCTGTCTATCTGTCGACCTGTCTATCTGTGGTGCAGTGTCATTCAGTGTAATGTAGTGTAGTGTAATGTAGTGTGGTGTAGTGTAATTTAGTGTAGTGTAGTGTAATTTAGTGTAGTGGAGTGTAGTTGAGTGTAGTTGTGTAGTTGTAGTTGTAGTGTAATGTAGTGAAGTGTAGTGGAAGGTAGTGTAGTGTAGTGTAATGTAGTGTAGTGTAGTGTAGCGTAATGTAGTGTAGTGTAGTGTAATTTAGTGTAGTGGAGTGTAGTGGAGTGTAGTGGAGTGTAGTTGTGTAGTCGTAGTTGTAGTTGTAGTGTTATAAAAATCTTTCAGCCTCTAGCAGGGACAGATGATTTTAATTATTTTATCATTTTTTCATTTCCTTTATCATTTTTTCCATCAATATTATCATTGTATTTGTAGTCACCAAATGTACTTTCATTTTTTTTCATCAATATTATCATTGAATTTGTACTCACCAAATTTTCATTATTCCCCATCTACCAGGTGAGGGTTGTTATATAGATTTTATCACAGTTGTTCTCCTCCTTCTCCTCCTCTTCCTCCTTCTCCTCCTCCTCCTCGTCCTCCTCCTTCTCCTATGAAAAAATGAAAACTCCTTGTGTTTGATAATTCACTAGCCAGCTGTAACTCACTGAGCAACTCACCAGCTTCGGTAATCAAGAATCAATCGCTACTAAGTAACAAATGACACGTAGCAGGTAGCAGCTAGCAGACAGGAGCAAGCTGCAACGAGCAGGGTGCCCCCAGCAAGAAATCACAGCCGGTCCAGCGTACCCCAGCCCAGCCCAGCCCAGCCAATGATAAAAAGAATGATAAAGCAGAAACAAATGAAAAAAAAGTGATAAAAAGAATGATAAAGCAGAAACAAATGAAAAAAAACGATAAAAAGAATGATAAAGCAGCAACAAATGAAAAAAAAATGAAAAAGGACACGAAAAAAAAACGAAAAAAAAACCAAAATGAAAAAGAAAACGAAAAAAACACAAAAAAAACGGGAAAAAAACGAAAAAAAAACGAACATGAAAAAGAAAACGAAAAAAAAAACGAAAAAAAAACGAAAAAACAACGAAAAAAAAACGAAAAAAAATGAAAAAAAATGAAAAAAACTCGAGGAAAATCGACATTTTCCAAATTTTGGAGTTCACCCAGCAAACAGCCCACCTACCCACCCACTACTAGCCAGCCAGCCCACCCACCCACACCACCATCCCGGCCCTACCACCCAGCCAGCCCAGCCAGCCCACCCACCCCCACCATCCCGGCCCTACCAGCCAGCCAGCCCACCCACCCCCACCATCCCGCCCTACCAGCCAGCCAGCCCACCCACCCCCACCATCCCGGCCCCACCATCCCGGCCCTACAGCCAGCCCAGCCAGCCCACCCATCCCACATCCCGGCCACCAGCCACCCACCCACCACCCCCACCATCCCGCCAGCAGCCACCCACCCCCACCATCCCGGCCCTACCAGCCAGCCAGCCCACCCACCTCCACCATCCCGGCCCTACCAGCCAGCTCACCTAACTTCTCTTCCACCTCCAGCCCTACAATGCCCAGCCCACTCAAGCTCAGATAAGACAAGATTAGATGTTAATAATTATATTCATTTTGTGAGGCACGGAGTAGCTACTGTGGAATGAGCAAAGGAATTAAATACACTTCAACACATTTCAATACACCACCTAAAAACATCATAAAACAAACAAAAGAAAACCACAACTATGCAATCACTAGAATTAGTAATGAAAAAAAATGAAAACTCCAAAAAGAAGGAACAACATATGAAAAAAAAGTAAATATCTATGATAAAAAATGAAAACCAAAATGAAAAAAAAATGATAAAATAACTAAA
>CAMXCT020002302.1:60000-85000 GCA_947184155.2 Cladocopium goreaui | reverse complement strand
ACTCAGGTGTTTTGCAGATTTTGACTTCGAAATGTGCTTCGCGCCACAACGGCGTGCACTTTTTCGACATCTCAACTTCCAAAAGTGGTCCGAAGCTGGTGTGTTTTGTACATTTTGACTTCAAAATGTGCTTCGCGCCACAACGGCGTGCATTTTTTCGACATCTCAACTTCCAAAAGTCGTCCGACACTGAGGTGTTTTGTACATTTTGACTTCAAAATGTGCTTCGCGCCACAACGGCGTGCAAATTTTCATCTCTCATCTGGCCAGCTGGCTCCGCACCCGCCGCTTTAGCGAGCCTACTTTTCGACCCTCCGGAGCCACGAATCATTGGAAAAACACAGTGTTTCGCGACTTTCTTACCTTTTCGCGCATCTGCATCTTCTTTCTTCTGACTCTTTCTCTTCTGATCTTCTCTCTTCTAATCTTTCTCTTCTCTCTGCCTCTGCCCTGCTCTGCTTTTCATCTGTCCATATTGTCGGAAGTTTGACTTCTAAACTTCCTTCGACTACTGGGAAGTGCTTTGTGCAAGCTTTGTAGTACAAAGTATTTTGTAAGGACCCTTCTGTGTACATGCATCTGTGCCTCAAGCTTTCTGACGCGCAGAAGAGCCGAGATGAGTTGAGACTAGCTTCGGTAAGATGAGAAAGGTTGAGCTGTGCTCAGATGAAATGAAAGTAGTTAAGAAAAACTTAGCTGACATACGAGAAGAGATGAAATGAGATGAGAAGAGCTCAGACGAGATGAGATGAGATGAGATGAAGTGTGGAGTGTGAAGTGCAAGTGGGAAGTGTGGAGTGCGGGGTGTGAAGAGTGCAGTGCGAAGTGTGAAGAAAGTGTTCACTTGGCGTTGCATTGCGCCGGGGTCATGTTCTTGGACAGCAGCGCAACAGTTTCGAAAAAAACAACGCACGCACGGGCCTGGCTGGCGCACGGCGCATGCAATCTATAGATGAGAATAATTTTATAGTATAACCCTAAGGCAACTTCCGCCCCGCCTCGTGCGGGTACTACTGGTACATTTTTTAAGTCGCCATGAAGTGGCTATGTGCCACAGATTTAATTTGTGCTTGAAATCTGCGAAGAAGTGGCCTTTTTAGAAGTCTGCCATAGATTGCCATTTTAGCTCTGCCAGGGCTGCTTCAAGCTGTCGCAAGTCGAGCGACGTTTAGAGCGCTGCCTGGATGATGTGGAGTCGCAGCTGGAGCTTGAGGTCGGCGTCCAGGGCTCCGGAACGTTGTTTTGGCAAGGTCCTGTAAACATCTTCAACAAACAAGCCTCAGAAGAGCAGATCGATAGAGCAGACGAGAAAGAGCATAGTGACAAGGAAGCAAGGAAAGAAGGGAGAAGAGGAAGATGGAACCTCACCTAAAACTGTCGACGCTGGCATTTGAGCGGCACCAGACGTAAATCCATCGCCTGAAGATGCACACTCGAGCGTTTGCGGATGTATCAAAACCAAACTCCGTTCTTTCTGTTCAGGGCTTTGATTTGAGCCATCTCTAAGATTTTCCTGATTTGCGACAGGCAGTGCAACAAGCAGGCCTAGTGGGGTGCCCAGTGTGGACTGCTGAGGCACAGCAGAGCTTCACACCTGAGATTGTAATCTGTCACTCCTCCACCAGATCCAACTTTAGTCTTGAAGTCAAGCCTTCAAGACGGACGTGGCATTCAATTCAACACCGTGGGCTCAAAGTTCGTACACGGATGAACCAACTCCGACGCGAAATGAGCAGAACAATCTGATGGGGTGATGGGCTGTTAGGCTGTGTGGCCTAAGGTAGATGAAGTCCTAGCAGCCCGGCTTGTCGAACAGCGGCGTGTCATCAAGCTCCAGCAGGACGTTACGGATCTGCCATGAAAAGTTCCTCATTTAGATTAAATTTGTGTCACAGTCATTCCAACAGGTTCTCAGCTTAATAACCCTTGTCCCCTTTCCTGCCCTCGCATCTCAGGAGGAATTGGATCAGTTGCATTTTGAGCATCAAGTGCTCAGCGAGGAGGCTTCTCGACTCCGAGAGGCCATGCGCATCCATGCGCCATGTGGATGAAATGCGTTGGAAATGCTCGTGGTCGCAACTTCAACTCTCACAGGAAGTTGCAGTCTTGGAACTCGACGAGATGTCGGAAGAAGAGGAGGCCCAGAGGGCCATGATGAGCTACGGAAAGATGACCATGCTATTTGCATACTGATGATGCAGCAATCTAAGACTAGGATTCCGTTGTTTGCAATTCCTCATGATGGATCTTCGTGTCATTTGGTCATAGAGAGCGTCTGCCTTCCACTTGACGGCAACCTGGCAGTTTGGTGTTGGATTCAGTGGGGCCGAAGTCGGACCCTTGTGGGTGCTGGGAATCTTGTGACTGGCAACAGATTCTTGTTTTTCTAGAAACGCAGAAGCGGCCTTTGTCAGGTTTCAGACGCACTGCCCAATGATTACGCAAGGTGCTGCTGCTTGTGGTGGATCTAGCTCCTTTCAGCATACTGTAACACGCGGATTCCTAGGGGTGTATGCGAGCACCAAGTTTTTAAGCATCTCAAAATTGAGGCCAATAGTGGGAACAGTAAAAAATCGAGGAAATTATCCCAGAAAAACATTACAAAAAGATTCAAAAAGTGGAAACATTCTGTGTGTGCCACATGCCCAGATCAGCCACCTCGCCTGGTTCCCCCGTGCGGGGTCGAGAGGCGCAGGGCCATCCAGCAAGATTTGTTGGATCCCGGGTGGATGACCGTTTTGGAACAAAGCTGACATAAATTTTCAAATCATTGACTGTCAGCAACCTGAATCTGCTTCCCTAGGCCAGACAGGTTTGAGATTAGAAGTAAGAAAAAAGCAAGGCCGCAAGCACACGTTTGTTTGCAGGGCCATCGAACATCAGGCAGATCGCATTCAGGATCTGCCAGAAGGCCAGGTGACCAAGTGCTCCTGCCTGTTGCAGTGACGTTGTTATTTATATTTATTTATTGTGTGTATGTATGTATATATATGGTGCAGCGTTGGCCACCCCCCCTCCCCCCCCCACCAATGGGTATGGGTGGACAGTATCGTCTGGTTCTTCTGGCCCCCCCCCCTGTGGCCTGTGGTGGTGGTATGGTTCTTCTGGTCCCCCCCCCCCCTGTGGCCTGTGGTGGTGGTATGGTTCTTCTGGTCCCCCCCCCCTGTGGCCTGTGGTGTTGGTATGTTGGTACGTTGGTATGTTGGTATGTTGGTATGTTGGTATGTATGCTGGTATGTATGTATTCTGGTATGTATGTATGTATGTATGTCTGTATGTATGTATGTATGTATGTATGTATGCTGGTATGTATGTATGTATGTATGTATGTATGTATGTATGTATGTATGTATGTATGTATGTATGTATGTATGTATGTATGTATGTATGTCTGTGTGTGTGTCTGTATATGTATGTATGTATGTATGTATTTATGTATGTATGGAATGTAAGGTAAGGTAATGTAAGGTAATGTAAGGTAAGGTAATGTAAGGTAAGGTAATGTAATGTAATGGTATGTATGTATGTATGTATGGAATGTAAGGTAAGGTAATGTAAGGCAAGGTAATGTAAGGTAAGGTAATGTAATGTAATGGTATGTATGTATGTATGTATGTACGTAGGTATGTAGGTAGGTAGGTAGGTCATACCCCCCCCATCCCATGGGGGGGGGTGGGAACACGGGACACGGGACCATATATATATATATATATCTATATATATATATGGTCCCGGTCGGCGGCCGGGCTACCCCCCCCCAATGGTATGGTCCCCCCCGGCCGAGCCCAGCACGTGGCATCCTGTAAGGTAGCATCAAGTGTCTGTGCAAGCGTCTATGGAAGTAGGAGAGAAGATCTGATAACTTCTGATAATGTTGCATCAACTGTTTGCGCGTGTACAATAGAAGGTGTTGTAACGTAACATCAACTGTCTGTGCGAGCACCAGAGAGGATCCTATAACGTACTAACACACAAACGTAGTATTAACACACTAGCGTATTAACATACTAACTTGCTAACATACTAACGTACACACATACATACATATATACATACATACATACATACATACATACATACATACATACATACATACATACATACATACATACATACATACATACATACATACATACATATACATTACATTACATACATACATACATACATACATACATACACACATACACGCATACACGCATACACGCATACACGCATACACGCATACACGCATACACGCATACACGCATACACGCATACACGCATACACGCATACACGCATACACGCATACACGCATACAGACATACAGACATACAGACATACAGACATACACATACAGACATACAGACATACCGACATACAGACATACATACATACATACATACATACGTACATACACACATACATACATACATACATACATGCATACATACGTGCGTACATACGTGGGTACATACATACATACATACATACATACATACATACATACATACATACATACATACATACATACATACATACATACATACATACATACATACATACATAACATACATACATTACATACATACATACATACATACATACATACATACATACATACATACATACATACATACATACATACATACATACATACATACATACATACATACATACATACATACATACATACATACATACATACATACATACATACATACATACATCATACATACATACATACATACATACATACATACATACATACATACATACATACATACATACATACATACATACATACATACATACATACATACATACACACATACACACATACACACATACACACATACACACACACATACACACATACACACATACACAAATACACACATACACACATACACGCATACACGCATACACGCATACACGCATACACGCATACACGCATACACGCATACAGACATACAAACATACAGACATACAGACATACAGGCATACAAACATACAGACATACAGACATACATTCATACATACATACATACATGCTTACATGCATACATACATACATACATAGATAGATAGATCGATAGATAGATAGAAAGAAACAAAAAAATAGATCATGACCAAGAGACCCCCCCATTCCCACAGGGGGAGCGGGTTGAGAAGTCCATGACCAGGACTGGAACCATGACCATGACGGGGGGGACGGGGTGGGGCTGCAGGCCTGTACCATATATATATATACCTATATAATAGATATATTATTTACCTTAATAGTGACCCAAAACCAATTTTGACCCACACCTCTGTCAGGTGTTCCTTGCATTACATTGTGTTGTTGCATTGTCGGCAGGCCGTCAGCACGAAGAGAATTGAATTTCGGTGCTGGCTGAAAAAACCAGCGGGTAACTGTGTGTTGTCATTGCTCAATTGAGCTTGCAGATGAACGACAATGAATCAATAGCAGGCATGCAAATAATAAAATATATTGACCGCACCAATACATGTTCACCATTGTTCACCTCCGCACGGCCTTTCTTTATCTCAGCTTCCCTCAAGGGGTAGGGGCTTGGAAGTGGAGCATGAAGTCATGGAATGGTTCTTTCGAAGCAGATTTGGCGTCTCTTTTCACTGCAAACATCATAAAAACGGTGTTTGGTGTGAGCTCCCCGATCATGATAAGACAACAAACCCAGCTTCAGCGTATCTCCATCCCAGGTGTGAAAAGGCAGGACTTGAGGCCAACAAGACATGAAAACAAGGCAGACAAAAACAAGGCTCTTGAAGTCATTAGAGTAGGGGCAGGGACCAGCTTTGCTCCGTGACTGCAATGCCGTGAAGCACTCAGTTCAACTTGCGAACAGCTCCAGCGATAGAAATCGAAGTTTAAATCAGTAGACAAAACGACATCAAATAGCATACTCAAAGGTAAATGATTAATGTGCGCATCCAAAGAAAGCGTCTAAGGCGCTCTCGGACCAGGAGCAAGAGCCGAGCACCTGCGAGTCTGGCCCACAGAATCCTGACTGGGCTGCGGACACATCAGCTGTCAAAATATTGAGGAGTCAAACATATGAGGCACGTGTTTGGACAGAGATGGTATACAACAGTTTGGCACACAAGTTTATCGGCTTTGATTAGTTTTGCCGCTGAAGGAAGAATACAGAATCATAGTGAAAAGGTGGAATGGCACACATGTATATATATATATATATCATTATGCTTTCATATATACACAAAATATACATGCCGCATGTATTCACGCACACAATCAAGAGAAAATCTACATTCATGACAGATGCCATAGTGATACACATCGAAACACAGTGAACTTGCCTTCCTTCTAATCACTATGTTCTGTCCCAAGACGTATGGTACAGGCTTAGAAAACATCATTTTGGATTGCAAATCCACCATGTTTCACCACTTATCATTCCCAGAATTGTATGAAGGGAAAGTCTACAGGAAAATCCAATTCTTGTTGGTGAAAAGTGGCAGTCTTCCGTCATTGATCATCATTTTTCCCCACCAAAATGGCAATTTTTTTCGGGTGCTTCGACCGAGGCCCGAAGCGCCGCTCCGAGTCTCAGCCTGCGGAGCGCCGGCGGCGCCGGCGGAAGCGCTCGGAGAACCGGCTCAGGCGGGGCAAAAGGACCAAAGAATTGAGGATCACTGGGGTATCCACCATTTTTAGCGATTTTTGTTGTCAAGTTTTGAATCATTTTAAAATCAATTTTTGAAGCTTTTAAAGATATATAACTGATCTCTTTTTGATGGTTAGCCGCAGTGTTTTGGTGATTAAGCCTGTGGTTAAGCATTACCAGTTTTGATGGTTGACTCCTCCCATTTAAGGCAAACAGATACAAAAACTTTGTGACTTTACAGGTTTAGACGGGGCCCAAAAAGATATGAAAGTCATTTTGGATGGTGATTTACTTTCTATCTTGAAGTTGAAGCGACTTTCTCTGAGTTACTGTAGTTCCAAGTCTGAAAGTCTTGGCGGATTTTGGGGACCGCAGGAGCTTGATGCTACTGTGAGGTGATGTCAGATGATATGGTCGAAAGTCGATGGTGGTTCATTCTTGGAAAAGGTAGGTGACCTCTTCAAACTAATTGGATTATATAATTGGTTTGACTCCAACAGACTGTGATGGTGCTAGACAAAGCCGTGCGAAAGGCCGGTCATGACAGGAGTCGACCACGCTCGAGCTCACCGCCTCAACGGTCGCGCTCTGGCTCCGGAAAGAACAATCGATCTCCGTTCGTGGCTCAGCCGTCTTCGGAAATGATTCCACAATTCCATCGTAGACTTAGTTGACTATTGACTATTGACTATTTATTCCGCAGAGCTTTGCATGACTTCCCTTGTTTGGATGCTCGTGCACAAAACTCTGCTGGATCCTGTTGCCATCATGAGTCCAACAGATTGATCAAAGTGGAGGTGGTAAAGAGTGTTGGATGAAGCATGTAGAAATATGCAGAAATCACTTTCACAGATTCGGGAAAGAAGACAAATTCGACCTAAGCTTCGATGCCTCCACCAACCTCTGAGGAAGGGCCGTTCGCCTCCTCCACGATCACCAAGAAGACGGAAGTCTCGATCTGCACCCGCGAGAAGCAGGCCATCATGGTTGGGTTGGACAGACGGGCTGTTGGCTGAATTGGTTTAAGGAAAGGTGGGAAGCAACTGAATTGTTGGTCCATGCTTGTAATTTTTGAAGCATGTTTTTTTATTTCAAATCTGCTGAAGGGATCGCAGCCGATCTCGCTTAAGAAGCCGCAGCCGACGGAGTCGGGGGGCTAAGCCTGTCCCGGGACGTGGCTGTGGTTCCAGATGGTTCCAAAACGGTTCCATAATTCTATTTCAATGTTGATACGAAGTTTGCCGAGTTTGCAGATTCACTTTTGCCCCATTTTTCAGGCATGGCATAGCACGGCATGGCCACGTATTGAATTGCCAGGAAGCCGAGGGCGGAGACGAAATCGCAGCCGAAGCCGCACAGATGGGGGTGCGGTGTCCTGGTCATGGCAGCTCTTGGAAGGGCTAAGAAGGGTCTGCTGGGTTTGTGTCAAAAGTGCTCCTTGTCCCATTTCGTCCCATCTTGTCCCTGGAGTTTCTATCCCAAGGCAACTGGTCGCAGCCGAGGGGCCGGCGGGAACCGTACCGGCCAAAGATTCTTGGTGGCAGTTCTTCGCTGATGAAATGGTCGCTGGATTGTGCCGGGCTTGCGTTGCACCCAGGAAGCCTGAAGGTGTGGACCTCAGGGACGCAATGTGTAGCCTGGAAGGGTGTGATTTCTGTTTCGGCTCTCTTGATTCTGTGCAGGTTGCAAGACCATTTGGGTCGGCTGGGTTGACAAGAAACCGGAAGAGGAGGCTTCAAGGGGTTCCAACATTCTTCTGTGTTTTGTCCCACAAGATGAAGCTTAGATTTAAGGCTTAGACATAGACTTGAAAGACCTCAATTTTTCAACTCAAATGAAGGATTTTCCAGCCATGACAGTCTGAGGGCAACACTATGTCAGTCACTACTCGCGTCACCATGGAGCTGCAGGAGTTGCAGGACTTCTTCAAAGACTGCGGCCACATAGTGGAGGTCAAAAGGGTCGATGCACTCTCAATAGAAGACGGTCTGCAAGCGGGTACAATCAATCTGTGTGATCTCAGGGCCTTGAATTTTGATGATATCCACTTGTGGAGGACAGGGCAAGACAGGTCATAAGGGGGACCACAGCATCAAAAGGCGCATTTCCGCGTGTCAGGTGCGATGTAGTGATCGGCACGTACGAGGCTACTTCGCACATGTCCAGCCTGGTTCTCAGAGGGTCCTGCAGAGGTAAGAGATGCACCTTGTTGCCTTGAATGACCAATGCATGTATTTTGTACAGCACTGCTTGCTCCAGGTTTGAAGACACCAGAATGGTTGACGAAGCGATGAAGAAGCAGGGGGAGGAATTTATGGGACCGGAGCTTAGCTACTGGAGTTGTTCAGGTTACTTGGATCCTGGATTTCTGAGTTGACTTTTGAACCATCCGCCTCCTGAACCTCTGAATCTGTCAGGTGTAAAAATCCAAATTGACTATGCTTACATGGACAAGGCCTGATGGCGCTTGGAGGCAGAATTCAGCAAACTTTGCACCTGGAATCAATGGTCTGTGGCAGGTGGCTTTCAATCCAAAATTGGAAGCTGAGGCGGCAGTGGTACCACAGGGAACTTTGGAAGCATCTTTGGATGATATTTCACTGTTGCAGGCGCCCAGCAGTCGACGCTACAGACCCAAGAGTGTCAAGCCTCCCAATGGGCACACGCCAGCCACCCAGAAGTTTTGACTCACAATCATTCAATCGATGATTTTTGACATTTTGTTTGTTGTTTTCCCAAGCTGCTGGCGCAGAAAGCTCTGCATGCTCTGCAGGCTTTGGGTTGGCGACGTCTCCATCGAAGCCAGTGAGCAGGACCTCATTGATCTCTTCGAGCCATGTGGCGAAGTGGAGATGATCTGCTTACAGGCCTAGATTTTTCGCTGATATGTGATAAAACCATGTAAAACCAAGCATAAACCAAGCATAAACCCAATTGAAGATGGTTCATCATTGGGTTTAGCATGGTTTACCTGATGACAAGGATGCGGATACATGAATCAGCACGAGTCTAATCATGAGTCATCAGTCAGCAAGGGCTTCCCAACCAGAAAAGCGTGTCGTTCGTGACCCTACATGGGGCAAGCACCACCTCTAGTAACTCTAGGATACTTTTATGACATTAGCTCCCACATCCGCAAGGTCAATCAGCTGAGAAACGGCAAGTTCGGTCACATCAAGTTTTTTGAGACAGAGGCTCGCCCACTGCGCCCACATCCAACATCCAGCACCGTCCAGTCCGCTGAATCTGGGCGAATCTGGGGGAAGCAAGGCAGTTGACAAAGCCGCAGCTCTCGCTGGCTCGCCAGTCCATGGAGCGACTTGGTCTGGAGAGCCACGACAGCATACCAAGGTCCCAAAGTTCAGGATCTTTGGATGATTTTGGATGTAGGTGCCCTGTAAGAGTAAGTATCCCAGTATCCATCAGTATCCCATAGTATCCCTACGTTCCATCACTCCAATGATCTGACACCTCGACACCTCCGCACAGCGCAGCCAAGGTGCCGATTCGGGTGGACTTCGCGGAAGACAAGCCCCTGGCTGCGTGACCAAAAGTTTTCTTGATGGATTTTGGGTTTCAAAATGTTGGAGCCCCGAAAATCCCATATAATCCCATGCTTCATCATCATTTTCACCATCAAATTTGCCGTTTTTGCATACCCTTCCTCGATCTTGCGACAAACTCATTTTACTCTCCTTTGGAACCATGGCCACGCTCCTCGTGGCAGGTACCGAGTTGGCAAAGACAGAACTGTAGCTGAAGCGCAGTCGGCCCAGCCGGTTTACTACCAGCTCTTAGATCTGAAGATGAAACGACATGGAATGGTGAGATTAGATGCAATATCCGAGAAATTATAAGCTACACAAATGTCACTGAGTCTTTGCACTTCAACGTTCCAATTTTGGTAGGGTATTTTAGGGTATCTTCAAGTACCTTCCATCTCATGTCACTGGTGACCTGGTGGGGACTCGGCCAGGAGGCCAGAGGACTGCCGAACGGCCGGCTACCAAGTGCACATTGGATGGTGGTACTATTTTGAACACCTGACAATAAAAAAGAGCTGGATCCAGAAGGAGAGACTTCCATTTTAACGTGGCTGAGTTGTCCATTTTAACCAAGGTGTACCTTGAGACAGGTTAAAATGTTTTGAGACAGGTTACAGCTGTATCTTACACCAATTTCCTGAATTCAGAGATTCCGTTGGGGAATCCTTTATGCATTCTATTTTCATTCAACGTCAGGGAAGACCCCACAAATGAGTCTGCAGAGTTTTTATGACAAGATATCACTGATATCACAAGCAAATTCTGCCGCAGATTTGGGTTGGTGGCCTTCCTTCAGTGCTTCACTTAGCCACCGGAGAGGTAGGCCGCATGGTTTGGAGGTGATTTCGTGATTTCCTTTGTTCCCTTGTGAAATGTCTGCATCTTGCTTCATACAGAGCTTAGGAGATTTCTGAAGAGGAGCTACGCGAATATTTTGGAAAATGTTGGGTTCTCAGTGAAACAAGTGAAGACTTCGATTCTGGTCACACACAATGTTTTATGTTTTTTTTTGGTTGATGGGCACTGCAACCTGCCGGACAATACCGTGGTTGAAAAACATTAATTACACATATTTTCTTCAGCCTGCTCAGGCCTGTTGATCACAAAAGCGCTTGCACTACCGAGTCATTTGCTTCCCAAGTCAGTCTTTTCTGCAATGCTGTTTAGTTCCGAGGTGGCGAAATCAGGGAAATCCGACTGGACAGCGCCTGAAAGATCTTGAATTTTGCAGTTCTCGTAAGTTGGGTTCTAGCATTGGAGGCATTGTTTATGTCAGTTTCGGTAACTTTTGAAAGGCATTTTCCGGCATCCCGTTGCGTCAGCAATTACAGCCAAGGACAAAAGCAAGCGCAGCGGCACGCTGTTTTGCCACATCGAGTTTGCGGACTCTCCATGCGTAGATCGTGCGATTCGTTTGTCCGGTGTCTCCTGGCTGCAAAATTTCACGCCATGTGCAATAGCAAAGCTTTGTGTGGGTATCATGAAGTCTTTCCAAGGAGCGATTGGGATCATCCAAGATCAGAGTTGACTTTGCCGAGAATAGGCTTGGTGATTGCTACCTTATCGTATATGTTTTATTTTGATGGAATGACATAGTAACTAGCTGCCGGATAAAGAAACAGACAGCAATCCAGTTTATGGCTGCCAGTTTCTCATCAAAGGGATCCAAAGGGTGAAATCCGTGAAATGTTATGATGGCTCCATCTTCGTTGACATTGAAAGCACATCCTGGCAGGGGACTTGGCTTACCACCAATGAAGAAGGGCAGCGCTCCTGTGCCCTGACTGCAGTGTATAGCAAACTCTTCAAGTCATGTGAATGTCATTTGCAAGGCAAACTTTCAGTCTTACACCTCATTTTTTACAACGGATTGAGTTCTCCTTGTTCATTAATGACATAGGAGTCTTTGCCATTCTCTGACAAGAGATTCTAAGCAGAATGATACACAGCGGTTGCCCTTGACTCTGCCCCTCAGGGACCGCCCGAGGGCTGGGTTGCAGGCGGTATTCTCGGCCTTGAATTGCCTTTGATTCGAAAGAATGTGCTTGTGAGTGGTGTGAAGCATGGGTGCAACAAGGTGCTCCTCCCCCTGGTATGCCACCGCAAATGCCTGAGCAGACGTGCAGATGAGCATTCTGACTGGAGATTTCTCGAGTGGTTTTCGAATCTCTTCTTTTTGAGGCCTGGCATGGGTCCTCCTGGGTGGATGGGGTCAGGGGCTCAATCGCGCAGAGAAGCTAAACAAAAACAGAAGAGGAATGCTATGACGCACGACAGAATTGACTTGTATCATCATAGGCATGGCCCGCCGCCACACGGCTACCTGTGCTGAGCTCGGAAAGCATTCAGATCAGATGTGCAGTATCTTGCAGTCAAGAGAGACGGAGAGAAAGGGAAAGTTCATGCCTTTGTCCAGAACTGACTCGCCACAAGGCCGCCTCCTCACTTGGGACCTCCGCCTCCGCACATGATGCGCCCACCGATGTCAATCTCTCAGATGCCCTGCATTCCATCCTTAAACCCATGATGGATGTTCCAAAGCCTTCAAACTGTTCTCAGATGTGCAAGCCTGGACACTCAAAGATACAAAGCTAGATGAAGCTAACCTCGTCTCAAGACTTTGAAGACCTTGCAAGAGACCTTGCAAGATCTTACAAGATCTGAGATTTTGAAAGCTTGAGGCCTGGCATGCCGATGCCGCATCACGGCCATCCCGGCCATCCTGGCCATCCCGGAATGCCACCGCCGGCCGCGAGCTTGGTCGATGTCGCCTGTCGCCGTGTTCTCCCCAGAGTCCCCAGCCGTGCTTCGGTTTGCTCTGCCGTCTTCGCCAGGGCGCCTTCGGGGGTCCTCCGCCGGCCCGGGGACCTGAATCTCATTGATCTTTAGACTTATTGATTATTGGACTTGAGATTATGCTTTGTTACTCAGAGTGAAACTACTCATTCGTTGCTGGAGCTTCGAGCCATAGGACCTAAAGAGGAACTCCCCAGCTTCTTTTTCATGCTAGCGGGCCAGCTTTCCAGCTTTTCTAGAAGCATCAAGACTGGGATCAGTTGGGACTTGACACCTGACACCGATTAGACGTTCAATAGAACCAACAAAATCCTTGCAGGTCCAAGTTGAAGGGGTTCTAGGCTGTAAGAGGAGGAAACCCAAATCCATCTTATTCCAGTTGGGGACAGGTCAGAACCTATGATACTGGTACCACATTTTAATATATTTTAATATCATTTGCACGTATGATTCTACAAACACATGGGAGGAAACAACTTCACTTGTTATTGTTCTCATATGCAGGGGATGAACATCCATATCTATCCATATCTATCATCGTTCCCCAGCGATTTTGAATGAACAAATGTGAAAACCCGCTGTTTATCCGTTGCGATAGTCGAAGCGAGGCCGACAAAGCTGGAGCTCCCGCGTTGGAAAACAAAGATGGGTCACTTGGCTGCTGGAAAGTCATGAGATTTTGTGGAAGGTCTCATTATAGTCACCACAGGTGTAACTGTAAATGTAGGGGAATGTATGTGTATACGGTATAGTATGCATTAGTGTATTTACACATATGTTGGGAAAACATATTATCATATTTTCACGATAGTACTCAAGTGTTCAGACTGTACAGTTTTGACTAGTGAACTTACTTAGACTTACTTGAAAGCACGGCTTGTGTCTATGTTTTGGATTTATGAGTGCAGTTCCGGCCTTTCGTCTCACTTCTGACCACTTGACAGGAAAGCAGAGGAGTGCCGAATGGCGTGCGGCCAAGTGCAGATGTACAGCAGGAAGTTTCCCTTTCTGACTTTCTCAATTCTGCGAAGCTTTCAGTCTTCAGATCATTTTAAGAAGAATAATAGCATCTTAAATCTGAAACAATCATCTCTTCCTTGCAACAACTTGAGGATAGTGTGGCAATAGTGTCGTATTACAGTAGTTGGCTTTGTATCCCTTTCGCCTTCAAGCAGGAGTTTGTCGCTTTCGGATCGCTGCTGCAGGTTTGGGTGGACGGCTTTGCGGAAGTCATTGCCTCAAGCGGCGCTGCAACGCTGTTTCCTTCAGTAGACACTGCTGGGTGGTGCTTTGCTTGGCATTATGACTTATGTGTGTTCTAGGGCTGGTGAGCAAAAAAGCACGCAGCCCTTTGTTCTATAAGGGTTATCAAGCTTATAGACAGAAAGAAGAAACTTTACAGATGTTTCCATTTGCCCGAGACTTCGATGGGTGTCAAACACCAATTTGTATGATGAGCAGCAAGTGGTGCTGGAAGCTGACCTTAGCCGGGACGGGCGTTGGGAGAGTTGTTAGCAAAGGACACTTCCGAAGATGAGCTGCGTGAGTTTTTCGGCAAGTGTTCGGGTCTCGGATCTTTTCAGCCAGCTGTCAGGCTGTCACACAGCGATTTCGCTGAAGCATCGGCCATCGGTCTGTGTCGCCCTGAGGTGGTGACATCAAAGAAATCCGGCTGGCCAGAGCCTCACGGCCTCACGGTTTTGATGACGTGATTCGACCCTTTGACAGTGAAGTCACTGAATAAAGTCTGTTGATATCTGTTGATATCTGTTGATTCTGTTGGTGTCTGGGGAAGGCACAGCACATGCTGTCTTCATATCCTAGGACAAAAGCAAGCCTAGTGGTGCGTTGTGCCACATCGAGTTTGCAGAAGCTGCTTCTGCAGCCCAAGCCGTCAAGTTGTCTGGCGAATCTTGGCTTCTAAAAAACTACTGCGACTTTGAATTTCTCAAAGTGTCCCTTTGTGATGAAACGATGTATTTATGACGTTGCATGTGGAAGCTTCTACGAATATCTCTGATTGTTTCGCTGAAGTGGTTGGTCACGGACATTGTCGGCGCAAGACTTGTAACCAATACAGTCATTTGATGTATTTTCTCACAGCATCGCCTGAGAGCATCCATGATGGGATGTCAGTCGCCTTTCTTGTTGTACAGTTTACCAAATGGGAATACTTGTCACATGGAAGCCTCCACCAAGCTTTGGAACCGGGAAGAGGCATCTTCCCGAACACAATGATTTTGTTGATCCGAATGCACAAATTCATACATTTTTCGTCATTCTCTTGCCAGCTCTACATGGTGGTTTGGTATCGAGGGGGAGCATGCTAACAAATTTTGCGTCAGACCCATTTCGGTCTTTCTGGGTTGTGCAGCATTTTGGAGAGGTGAGGTTGGTGGCTGCTGCTGTGCATGGTACAATGGGCACGGTATTGGTTGAAGGTGGAGCATGAACGCCGTTGCACCAGTTGGTTTGGTGTTGGACTCTAGTCTCCTCGCATCTCCTCGCGGTGCTGCATTGTTTTCTTGTGGAAATGAGTCTTGGGTGCTGGGCTTGGGGCCCGTACTGGTTGTTGGTCAAGAGTTGCCTGTGTAAAGCACTTGAAGCGTTGCGTGCGGGAGCCTCTGTGACACAAAGAAATGTCCCCCTCGTTCCCAAGCAACAGCTGACAAGCTGCCTGTGCTAATACTATGCTCTTTGCTTTGCGCGCTGCCTCAGGAGCAATTAGGGTCATCAAAGATCAGAGCTGACTTTGCTGATAACAGGCCGAAGGAATATCACTGGAAGTTATGGCACTAATGGGCATCAATCGCATGCATAAAGCGGCTGTGGAAACCTTACTCGACCTTGGCCCACCAGTTGTGGCCATTCTCGGGAAAAAACATGCTGCTGCATTGGCAGGGGAAGTGGCCTTCAACAAGCCAAAAAGGCAGGCATGCCTGTGCCTTGGCTGCAGATTTATATTGCATTTTGTGAAGACTGGACCTCCACGATAGTCTTTTGTTTCGTAGGAAGGTGTGAAGGAGGACCTTACTGTGTTGCTTGAGCCACTTGCATTCACTTTCTCACTGGACTGTGCATCCTCTACCCTTAGCACAAATGCCATCCATCTTGAACTGTTGGTACTGGACCCATTTTGCTGATCGTTACACAAACGGCCCAAGCATTCCCACCTAAATCTCGCCTCTGCCCCTCAGGGACCGCCCGAGGGCTGGGTTGCAGGCGGTATTCTCAGCCTTGAATTGCCTTTGATTCGAAAGAATGTGCTTGTGAGTGGTGTGAAGCATGGGTGCAACAAGGTGCTCCTCCCCCTGGTATGCCACCGCAAATGCCTGAGCAGACGTGCAGATGAGCATTCTGACTGGAGATTTCTCGAGTGCTTTCCGAATCTCTTCTTTTTGAGGCCTGGCATGGGTCCTCCTGGGTGGATGGGGTCAGGGGCTCAATCGCGCGGAGAAGCTAAACAAAAACAGAAGAGGAATGCTATGACGCACGACAGAATTGACTTGTATCATCATAGGCATGGCCCGCCGCCACACGGCTACCTGTGCTGAGCTCGGAAAGCATTCAGATCAGACGCGCAGTATCTTGCAGTCAAGAGAGACGGAGAGAAAGGGAAAGTTCATGCCTTTGTCCAAAACTGACTCGCCACAAGGCCGCCTCCTCACTTGGGACCTCCGCCTCCGCACATGATGCGCCCACCGATGTCCATCTCTCAGATGCCCTGCATTCCATCCTTAAACCCATGATGGATGTTCCAAAGCCTTCAAACTGTTCTCAGATGTGCAAGCCTGGACACTCAAAGATACAAAGCTAGATGAAGCTAACCTCGTCTCAAGACTTTGAAGACCTTGCAAGAGACCTTGCAAGATCTTACAAGATCTGAGATTTTGGAAGCTTGAGGCCTGGCATGCCGATGCCGCATCACGGCCATCCCGGCCATCCTGGCCATCCCGGAATGCCACCGCCGGCCGCGAGCTTGGTCGATGTCGCCTGTCGCCGTGTTCTCCCCCAGAGTCCCCAGCCGTGCTTCGGTTTGCTCTGCGGTCTTCGCCAGGGCGCCTTCGGGGGTCCTCCGCCGGCCCGGGGACCTGAACCTGTTTCGATGGGAGTCTTGAAGCCCCGAATAGAAGTGATCCTAGAACGAGAATTGATCGAATGGTTTGTGGGAAATGGTACCAACCAACCAGGGAAAGGGATGACGGAAGGTTCTGGGCACTGCCCAATTGAGAAAGCAGCATGCGGAAGCACGTGGAAGGGGGCAAAGGTCGTTGTTCACTTCAACTCTACTAGATACCGAATATCCACCACTAAACTGACCTCATTTCAAGTGCAACTCATCACTCAAACAATTTCCCAAACAGTGTGTCCACACGAAGCTTCCGGTAAGGGTTAAAGGCCGGGGTTAGATCAAGGTGCACCATCCGGCCCCCGGCTTTTTCACTGTAAATTCTCGCGTAAAAGTTCTGCACAGGCTCGCATAAAGTGAGCGTTCCGTTTTGCTCGTTTCCGAAGGTCTGGTTTTTTCTAGAGTGCTGTGCTCGTTTTTTGAGCTATGTCCATTTCGTATGGCAGGCGTGGGACATCCGGGACATTAGGTCTTGAACCTCGTTTTGCGCGACAGGTGCAGGACATCGGGCATTCATCCGCGTGGCAGGCGTGACACTTTCGGCACATTGCTAGAACGTTGGCAGGCATGGGTCAAAATGAGAGGTGCTTTTGGAGGTAATTTTTCGTGGCAGGAGCAGTATTTGGTGAACCTGGATGATGTCTTGAAAGGGTCGAAAGTCTCGTCTGTGAAAGTGTTGTCATTTTTGCTGACATGATGATGATTCCGTGCGGCACGTGCAGCACTTCGGATGCCTCGGGCTCATTTTTCGTGGCAGGGGCAGTACTTTGTAGACCTCGACGCAAAAGTGGATGAGACCTAGGTAAAACGTCGTTTTTGACTTTTTCAAATGTTCATGTTTCGTGGTGCGCGCAAGGTTTTGTGAAAATCTAACATGTGATCGCGCAACCCTCTCGGAACTTTGCGGCTGTCGGATCGCTCTCGTTGTGGGGCGGCTCGAATGCGGATGTCGCTCGCGCAACCCTCTCGGCACTTTGTGGGTGTCAGATCGCCCTCGTTGTGGCCCGATGCTGATTTTAGTTGATTCTGTGAGATCCTGGTAAAAATATTTCTTATGAGTTTTCTGGAAGGTCCTGCTATGACGATCTTGCAAGAGTTTCAAGCAAGATCTTGTAGAGGTCCTTGTGAGCAGATGTTGTGAAGATCCTGATGAAATTTTGTCAGAGGTCCTTGCATGATCTTGCACCGAGGTCCTTGCATGATCTTGCACAGGTCCTTATGAGAATATCTTGTGGAGACCCTGGTGAGATCCTCTAAGAGGTCCTTGCATGATCTTTGACAGGTAAATTGTGAGAAGATCTTGTGTGGAGATCCTGGTAAGATCCTTTCTAAGAGGTCCTTGCATGAAGATCTTGCAGATGCCATGTATTGGAGGTGCTTGTATGAAAGCTCTTCTGAAATCCTCTTGGGAGGTTCTTGCTTCAAGATCTTGTAAGATCCTCTCCAGCAGCAGCAGCAGGGCCTTTTATGACGACCATGTGGGAGTCTCTGAGGGGTGCTGGCATGAAGATCTTGGTCAAGGTCTTTAACGATTCCTTGTGAGAAGATTTTGTAGGGATGCCGGTAAAATCCTCTAAGAGGTCCTTGCAGGATCTTGTACAGGTCCTTGTGAGAAGATCTTGTGGAGATCCTGGTGAAATCCCCTAGGTGCCCTTGCATCTTCCTCAAGAGGTCCTTGATTAAGATCTTGCAGATGCTCTGCGTTGGTGCTTGTATGACAGTTGTTGAGGGTGCTCATAGGAAGTTTTTGTATGAAGATCTTGCGAGATTCTCTATATACAAGATCCTTTTTTGACGATCTTTTGAATTTATTTTAGATGTCGTGGTATGAAGTTCGGGTATGAGGTCCTGATGAGCAGACATAGCGCTGCATCTTGTACCAAAACAAGTTCCTGCTGCTGCAGTTGCGATAGCGTTTAACCTGATCTGTTACTGTTCCATAGCTACTGTTGCTAGTATCTGGTACATTGACTTCCTCCCCCACGCTGTTTGGGGTCTCTTGCCGGTGTAATTTTTACTTCACAAGATTTGGAATGTTATGTATGCATGTCTTGTGGAATTTCGCGCTTGTCAAGAGAGATCATGCTGATTTGCAAAGAGTGAGAACCTGTATGCCGCTGTGTGCCATTGCTTCTTGGATGTTTGTCTTTACCATTTTTTTAATCAGGACTACTATGGGCGGCCGTCTGCCTCTCAGTTGCCCAAATTATCCTTCATTTTGATATCATGCAGTTCCAAGGCCTGGGCCAGATCCGTATGGACGGCCTCCACCTGGGTATCCGCACTATCCTCCGCCAAACTGGAGGCTGTTTGGATCCTGGGCCACCTTGGGCCATTTTGGACCATCCATCTTGATTTGTCAGGCCACCTGGGGGCCCTGAAGGGCATCCCTATGGCCCGCCAAGAGCCCAGATTCTGCTGGATGAAATTTGTGGCTGTTCGGTCGTTTTCTATCCTTTTCTTGTGTATTTAAAACCGTATGGTCATATTGGTCATATTGGTCATATGGGTCATATTGGTCATATGCAAAATGACAAGGGGAATGCGGATGGGGTATCTGCTCCAATTTCAAAATCAGGATCTTTCTCACTTAAGGCCTGGCCCTGCACGGGCTCCAAAAGCTGCCAAGAGAGGTTGGGTGATTGCTCAGATTGCTTTCATTGGTTCTTGAAGTGGGTTGAAGATTTATCTTGGTGCCAGGTAGAAGCAGAAGTTGCAGCTCTGGCTCGTGCTCCGAAGGGACAGTAGCTAGAGAAGAGGGTTATCTGTGCCATGTTTCATTTTTTCTGGATGGGTGAGAAACAAAAATGTCAACTTTGTCCGGCAGCGGGTTCCGATGGCCTGGCCACCAGTAGCAGCTGATGCGAACGGGAAAATGCAGCCAAACTATTGGTCCATGGACACATGCAAGGCGCTGCTGTACACTCGAACTGACGGACATTTCTTTTTGCTTTTGCCGCTGCTTTCTCCTGCCTTCTTGCTCTTGCTCCTGGCCTCTCTTGCTCTCCCTTCTTGCTCTTGCTGCCTGACGGCAACGCCTCGAAACGTTCAGCTGCCAAGGCTTGAAAAAGCGCCTTCGTCAGCCTCCGGGCGACGGCCTGTCTGTCGCTCTCTGAAGCTACAACTGGCTATCTTTTTGCTTTTGCCGCTGCTTACACCTCAAAACGTTCAGCTGCCAAGGCTCCAAAAAAGCGCCTTCGCCACATTCAAACACCATGGCAGTGAAGGACGGAACGGTCCTCCGGGCGACGGTCTGTATTTTTGCTTTTGCCGCTGCTTTCTCCTGCCTTCTTGCTCTTGCTCCTGGCCCTTCTTGCTCTTGCTGCCTGACGGCCACGCCTTGAAACGTTCAGCTGCCAAGGCTCGAAAAAAGCGCCTTCGCCACACTCAAACACCATGGCAGTGAAGGGCGGAACGGGCCTCCGGGCGACAACCTGTACTGCCTAGCGTCGCTCTCTGAAGCTACAAGACACTAGCTATCTTTTTGCTTTTGCCGCTGCTTATCCTGCCTTCTTGCTCTTGCTCCTGGCCCTTCTTGCCCTCCCTCTTGCTGCCTGATGGCCACGTCTCGTTAAACGTTCAGCTGCCAAGGCTCGAAAAAAGCGCCTTCGCCACATTCAAACAGCATGGCAGTGAAGGCCGGAACGGGCCTCCGGGCAACAACCTGTACTGCCTAGCGTCGCTCTCTGAAGCTACAAGAAACTAGCTATCTTTTTGCTTTTGCCGCTGCTTATCCTGCCTTCTTGCTCTTGCTCCTGGCCCTTCTTGCCTTCCCTTCTTGCTCTTGCTGCCTGATGGCCACGCCTCGACACGTTCAGCTGCCAAGGCTCGAAAAAAGGGCCTTCGCCACACTCAAACAGCATGGCAGTGAAGGGCGGACCGGGCCTCAGGGCGACGGCCTGTACTGCTTAACGTCGCTCTCTGAAGCTACAAGACACTAGCTATCTTTTTGCTTTTGCCGCTGCTTTCTCCTGCCTTCTTGCTCTTGCTCCTGGCCTCTCTTGCTCTCCCTTCTTGCTCTTGCTGCCTGACGGCAACGCCTCGAAACGTTCAGCTGCCAAGGCTCGAAAAAAGCGCCTTCGCCACACTCGAACAGCATGGCAGTGAAGGGCGGAATGGGCCTCCGGGCGACAGCCTGTACTGCCTAGCGTCGCTCTCTGAAGCTACAAGAAACTGGTTATCTTTTTGCTTTTGCCGCTGCTTATCCTGCCTTCTTGCTCTTGCTCCTGGCCCTTCTTGGCCTCCCTTCTTGCCCTTGCTGCCTCTCCTGCCTTCTTGCTCTTGCTCCTGGCCCTTCGCGCCCTCCAGTCTACGGCACCTAACGTGCGCTTTCTTTCGCCCCATTTCGTCCCTTTTTTCTATCGCGCTGCCATTTTGCTCGCGTGCTCTTGCTCCTTGCTGTCTTGGTTTCTCTGCTTCCCTCTTTCTGGCTCTTGCTGTTTTCTCTAATCATTTCTTGCCCCTGGCTGATTGTAATGTCTTCTCTGACGCGCTCCCCCTTGCCGTTGGCGGGGTCGGCGGATATATATATATATCCGCATCCTACACTGACCATGAGGAGCACACTTTGTTTTGCAGCCACTCTGGTTGATTGCCAGCAACCAACAATCACATTACGACTATCACATCGTGAACTCAAGGTACACATACAGCTACAGCTACACGCCAAGCCCGGAAAGAGCGGCCCAGATCTCAGAAGTTTGGCCATGGAAAGTCGCTGACCTTTAGCGGCAGCCTTTTGAGACACCACTTCCGAGGCACCGAAAGCTGGCGCATCACTCAGATGAATTTCGATGCGCCGGTGGGGCAGACACAACCAATCAGCATGAAAACAAAAGGAACAACTTGGGATTGGTATGACATAGGGGTGCTTCAAGCTTAGCGCAGGATCCTGGAAAGCTTCTGATGTTTTCCTTCAACGTACCCGAAAACAACCTCTGGCAAGAAAATGGCTACCTCCGAATACTGGAAATCAAGGCCAAATCTTTTGCTCTAGTCAAAAAACATCATTTGGCTTTGCCTGAAAATTTTGGAATAGATTTAGAACATCCCTTTCCCACATTGTTCCTCGTGAAATTGCCACACATTTTGCCCTAAAATCCATTGTTTTCCCATTTGGCTGCTGTTTACCTTGGTTTTTCCCCGCCAAAATCATACTGCCCAGGTGCGCCTCCTCCAGGTGCTGGTTATGTTTAGTGACTGAGAGTTTTTTTGTGAAGTTGATGAATTTCAAATGAAACCATATTGATGTTCAGTGCTTCCTTGGTTTGGTTCTGGGGAAAATTTGGTACTGCAATTCATTGGATTGTTGAGGGATGTTCGGAATGTTTGTGTTTTTGTTGGTTTCCTTTGACTCTTCTCATTTCCAAACCGGAATATTCTGAACTAGTCCAACATCAACGCCTTGCATAAAACACAACAGCCTCATTGACCACAGAGAAACAGAGTGAAACTTAGGACAGCACATTCCCAAGACCCTTCACTGGGAAAAACATCAACGGCTAGCAACGCTTGAACATAAAGACATAAGTAAGTGACAGTAAGTGACAAAAACACCTAAGAACTCACCTAGAGCCTGTGGTCTACCTTTGGAATGAAGAATCCTTAGAAGTTTCATCAACTTTCTGCCTTCCAGGTGCACCGCCAACTGGGCCACCTGGAGTGTTGACGCCAGGGCCACCACCACCAGGGCCTGCAGGGGAACCCAATGAATGTTGCAAGGTGGTTCCCCATCAAAAGAAAGGGAATTCTTGGGTAAATCGGCAAATCTCTTATTTGTTGGAGATTTCCGGAATCTTTCCTTTCGGGAGATTTCCGGACCCAAGTCATACTGAAGTCTTGGGATTTTGATGAAACTGGAATGTAGGAATCGGAGCGAATCAGCGGATGTATCGTGAATTCACTGACAGGTTACAGTATACAATGACACTGGCACTTGGAAGAGCATTCTGTCATCATTATGTCCAAAAACGAGACTTTTGCAACAAGAAACTAGTCAACCTCAGTTGTAAACCTTCGATCTTGAAACGTCTTCTCCCAGGCTCCGTCATGAGGCGTGAAGCTTCGATATCCGCAGTTGAGCAATCGAGAAAATGTATTTTTGAAACTCCGTAGTTTTTGAACAAAATTAAATCTACTCAGATGGATTCAGCGTTTGACTGGACTTTCTGAAGTTGCAACTTTGACCGTCAATTCAGTCAATTCTCTGAAACAGTGCCGAAGGACTTGGTGCAATGAGGCCACCAGGACCAGTGGTTCCTTGTCATTGAGTTGTTGGATTTGATGATACAATTTTGGTTTCCCAAATCATTTCTCTTATTTTTTTCAAGTCTCATTTCGCACTGTAGTTCCATGTCTTCCAAGGACATGTAGCGAAGTGTGCCAAGTGTGCTGTGATTGAATGAACTTGAGAGATGACCTTTGGTGAGGGCCAAGTCGGGCCAAGTCTAGGGCATCTAGGCGGCCCTGAAACTTTCACCTGCACTCTTGGTCCCAAGTGGAGGTGGAAGAAGGTAGAAGCTCTTCTCCCAACAACGAATCATCAATAAGTTTCAGCCTTCAGTTTTGTATTCCCTGTCGGGACTTTCCATTGAACCATACTTGAACTCTAAGTCAAATTCCCGGGTTTCCTGTTTTGTCCCTCTAGAAGCGAAGAACGTTGGTTGCGCAGCAAAGGTGCGGAGTGGGAGGTTTGTCCGAAGCCAGTCGTGCACCTATGACGCTGGGAGAAGAAAAGCAGCGAGCACTTCATAGCCGCAGAGTCACACCAAGAGATCAGTGGAAGACGAAACCTATCAGGAGTTTTCGTCCTTATAGGGTATCACTTTTTTTGGATGCGCAGCTTTTTTGGTATGGAAAGCACACAAGGGGCAGTGCAATGAAACCCTCTCCTGGATGTGGTATGTATAGTTTCTTTGTGGTTCCTCCTCTTCCTTGCTCTATATTTTGAAACGATTTGATGCACTTGAGTTGCAGCAAGCGGTTTCCGTTTCACCAGTTCTTTATGCCTTGCCCCGTAGCTGTTCCAATTCCAAACCCGCTATGGGCCGGATTCATGCACAAAGAAGCAATTCAAATGACACTACCCCTCAGAGTTTTTTGACAACAGATTGAGCAAGGATGAACGAGTTTAACAAACAACATTGTCACAAAACGCCGCCGGTGAAGCAATTTGTCAACTCATTGCACAACATGGGCGATCTGTGGGTCGAAGTCCGCACAGGAGAGAAGAGGCGCCAACGGATTCTCGAAGTGACTTCCTCACAAAACAGTGCATTACTAGGAGGAACCACCCCAAAATGGCCTTGCAACAGGTTGGCGCAGTGCTCTAAAATTGTGATTTATCTACATATAAGTCAGCTATATTAGAGTTGCTGGCTGGCGCAGGTACTACTGGAACGCCACCAACAATGTGGACGTTCTTTGGGATCCTCCTCCAGGTGTAAGGCTTGAGGGCACTTTTTTGAATGCACAGATAATCACAGAAATCATCGAGATGAAGGCTTAAGTTCTGCTTATTCAGTCTTCCCTTAGTTCTGCTCCAGGGTGATTTGGGCAGCAGAGAAGTATCCCAGCTGCACAGTTTGACCATCGACCCCATGGATGGTGCAGCTGTTCGAGCTAAGGCATCCCGAAACCGGCAAGACGTACTACTGGAACAAGGTTGGGTTGTGGGCATCCAATGTTTTTTTGTCATCTATGGAGTTTTTTTTTGCATCTGTTATACACTCTCCCAGGAGACCAGTGAGAGCGTTTGGACACTTCCGACCCAGAAGCATGAAGGCACACTGCAACTTTTATAGCATGGCGATAGCATTTCTGTCTTCATGTTGCTGCTAGATTTGATGTGTTCTTTTCCAGGTGCAGGTTCACCAGAGAACCAGCCACAGCCATCTAC
>CAMXCT020002302.1:52500-57500 GCA_947184155.2 Cladocopium goreaui | reverse complement strand
TGAGAGTTTGCAATTTTTCTTTTGTTGGGTGCGTTCAGGACTTTACTTGTCTTCATGTCGCCTTATGCCCTTGTATAGTCTGCTCTGATTTTATGGCATATGTATGCAATGCGTTCCTTCATCTTTAGTTACTTTTGTCCTTGGAATGGCACCAACACTGACGCTGCAGGATCCTTGGCTCACTACATGGTAGACCAGGTCCCGGTGGTCCCAGTGGTTGTGGCTGTGGTCCGTGCCCAATGGGCCCCAGACCCATCAGCTCCACCTTCGGTCCCAGCCCCAGCGGCTTCGGTGCCTTCCAACCGCCGCGTGGATGTGGGGCCTTCGGTGGCTGCGGCGGCTGCGATGGATGTGGCTATGGACCTGGACCCGGACCCAGTGGACCCAGTGGACCCAGTGGACCCAGTGGACGGGGCCAAAGCTATGGAGCCAGAGCTGATGCCTTCGCAGTTGGCTATGACAGCTATGATGGCTTCGGAGCCAGAAATGCCTTTGGAGGCGCCGGGTGGCCGCGGCCACAGGTGGTTGTTGGTGGAATTCTCAGGAGTTTCACACCGACAGATGTGTCTCGTACTGATTGCGCTGGTCAGGAGGCATTGAGGCTCGTGAAGAGCCTCCATGGTGGAAAGGTGAGAACAATGGTGAGTGGTGGCAATCCTGGCATGTTTCCTCAGAGCATTGACCAATTTGACAATCTCTGGCATTGTCTGACTACATGCTGCAGGTCGCAGTGCCGGCAGCGCTTTCTCTATGAGGCGAGAGAAGTATGGCGTGGTCGCTTAGCGCATGTTTTTTTGAATTCCATTTGCAGGTCGGAGCCGTGAGAGGTGTTCGCAGAGCATCAAGAGATGTTTGGGAGGTACGACATGGATCGACATGGAGCCTTTCGCAAAAACATCACTTGATTGCCACTTGAATTGCTACTTGATTTTTTCACATTTTTGCTGTGCAATCTGCCGACTGTTCGCAGATGCTTCCAGAAGAAGTTGATCAGCGTAGAATGGCATTGTTGGAGTTTGAGTCATCTACAAGTGGAGTGCTCAAGATGGTAATGAACTTGATGATTTTGGCTTGGGGAGGAGCGAGCGAATCCAGGGTCCACACTCATGAGAGAGCTTTCAGCGCTGTTTCCTCTATCTTCTTACTTCTTCCATTCAAAATTGAATGCGGCTTAATCCGGTTGAATCCGGCTGAATTTGCTGAGGTGCAGCTTCAGTGTTTCCCGCTGACTTTTGCGTAGCTGGCGTTGTTGGAAGCTCGGAGAACACGATGCTCTTCCCTTTTCCGTTTGCTTGTCCATTGGGCGTTTCTGCATTTTTCCACAGGATCCTGATGGTCCGCGATCCACAGCAACGGTCAGTCCAGGCGAGTATTGCTTGTGGTTGCCTGTTCGACTGTGAGTTTCGGCTCCGACACCAGTTCTCGCGGATTTTGCAGGTTTCCTGGTGGCGGCTTTTGCTGACAGCCCCTATGATGTCTCGGATGTACACTTCCAAGCTGTGTCCAATGGACACAGAAAAGCTTTTTCAGCCGGATCCATACCATTGGTTGCCTTGTCAAGGCCCTGTGGAATTTGACGCATTCTTGGTGGGCCCTAGTCAAGGCGTGGACTAGGGCGTGGATGCATTGCTCTCTGCCGAAGTCTTGCAGTTGTTGACCAGTGGTGGGCATCGTTCCTTCCTCCCCCGATCAGTCTCCTTTGCACTTCTACCTCTTTGAATTTTTTCCGTTTCCACCGTTCATCCTCCCGACTTCCAACTCGTATTTTGATTCTCGGGGGAGCCCATTCCAGAAATCAGTCCCATCTTCCGAACGATTGTGATTTTGCTTGCTGGGATGCCTTCCTAAACCGCGATATGTGCATTCACCACCACCAGCATCATGGCCCCCACGGGGAATGGTTATGGTTCAAGATTATCAACTCCCCAAAATGGATGGTTTCAGAAGTCTTATGGACCAAGAATCTGAAAAAATGTGGATCTACGGATATCCCAAGGACTTGACCCATACCCTGACCCCCTGGTGCTGAAAGGCAACGACCCGCCTGGTGACACTTGTCTTTGTGACTGGCCTGGGTGAGCGCGGCGAGGTGCCCGAGCTTCGATGGTCCTTGGTGTTGAAGATTGCTGGAGCTGAGACTAAGACACGTTTTATGATGATGATTGTGATGGTGATGATTGATGAGTATCATGACATATCATTACGTATTACTATATACTATCATCATTACTGCTGTCATTGCTACTAGTACCATTGATTATGCAAAAGCTGTCGAAGGTGTGACAACTTGCAGTTTGAGCCATTCCTTGGACTCTGGCCCAAGCCTTTGTGGGGTCATAACAAGAGCTTGACATCTACGACGTGTTTTTGCGGGCCGCGGTCCCAGTGCTGCTCGCTTTGCGACGAGCCCAGGGTGAGTGGCTCGCCATGGCAGAAAAGAAAGATGATAAGAAGGGAGGAGACAAAGGTGGAAAGAATTCTCCCATGCCATCATCTTCAGTTATGAGTGGTCAGGAGACGCCTGAAGCAAGGTCCGAAGTGTACAAGAATCCGGATGCGGCTGGTGCAGCTGAGGAGGTTCCGCCAGATGATGAGGAGGTGCATCAAGCCACTCCAAAGTCAAAGATTGGCATGGAAACCCCGAAAGAAGGCAGCAAGAAAGGCGATGACAAGGACGACCCTACCAAGGGCAAATTTGCCAGCAAGGTTGCCCAGAACCGTCTGAAGAAGGGCAAAGAGAAGACCAAGGGTGCCAAGACCAAGGGCGCCAAAAACAAGGACAAGGACAAGGGCAAGACGAAGTCTGCAAAGAAGAAGGATGAAAAGAATACAAAGAAGGATGACAAGAATACAAAGAAGGATGACAAAAAGGGCAAGAAGAACCAGCCAGACAAGCACCCCAAGGGCACGAAGACGGATGGTAAATACATCAAGCCAGGAAAGCGCACGAAGGATGGCACTGATCTGGAGGGTGAAGTGACTCCTGTCACGGTCGACAAGGGAAAAGAACGAACTCGTCTGAGAACAACAAAGAGAGGGAAGCTGACTCAGGTGAAGCATGCAAAGAACAAGCCAGCGAGCTCTCGTCGTGCAGGCTGCATCTTCCCAGTGGCTCGGATCCATCGCTTCCTCAAGGGCTATGCAACTGCCAAGTGTCGTGTTGGTGGCTCTGCTGGTATCTTTACGGCAGCAGTCATGGAATACCTAGCAGCAGAGGTGCTGGAGCTTGCAGGCAACGTTGCTGCGGACTACCATGTGAAGCGCATCACGCCAAGGCATTTGCAGATTGCCATTCGTGGGGACGAGGAGCTGGCAAGTCTCGTGAAGGCTACCATTGCTGGAGGAGGTGTTGTGCCCAACATCAACAAGGCTTTGTTCCCAGGTGTCCGTCTCAAAGAGTCTGAGAAGTACAGTGTCAAGCCATCGAGCCGTCGAGCTCGAGGTGTGGAGCCTGGGGATGATGCATCTGTGAGTGGCGCTGTCTCGACAGGAGCTTCCAGCACAGGTGCCAAGAGTGTGCGTCACACTTCACCTCCGACCTCCCCTGTGGTCGGCGAGTACTGAGCTGATGCTGAATCAGCGTTCCGGGGATTGCCACGTCTATTAGAGACCTGTGCTCAAAATTTGATGATTTGCTGTAAGTTTCCTTGAAATGACATTCATGATCCAATGGGAATTTGATCAGAGCTGCCAATCAAAGAGCAGAAAAAAGAAAGCCGGCAGAGACATGCAGCATGGATCTTAGGAATCTTAGGTCTATTTTGGTCTTCAGGTGAGTCTCAGGTTTTCAGGTTTGATTGAAAATAGGGTACCTGGGCCCGGGTACCCCCAAGAAATGTCCATTTTGACTGCCAGGATGCCGATGAGGAGACCAGCTTCCTGGAGCTGCAGCGTCGTTGTCTCATGCAGGAGCGGAGTGGAGCGGAGCGATGTGGAAGGATTGGTGAACAAAGGGTTAACAGAGGGACATAGGGGTCAACATAGGGGTTAATATAATGGAATTACCCAAAATTGTGTTAACCCCCATTGGTCAACATACCCATTGTTAATTCCATTGGTTAACCATTGGTTAATATACCCGTTGTGAGGAATTCCTAATGGTGAGATGACCAAAAGCCATTCCATGCAACTTCACCATGGCAAGAAAGGTTCCATGTCCCAATCACTGGGACGCAACAGAGTGACCATTCTGGACTGCTTAGTTTGATTCTGGAAGGTGTACTTTGGTTTCTAACCATTGGACTCATCGTTTGTAGCAGCATAATTCTTCTGAGGCATGATGGCTTGACTTCGTTGGAAGAAAACATGAATCCTTGCTGTCTCCTGAAATCGTTGCAGTCTCCTGCACCAATCATGTTTGCGGCGCAACGCCTCACCAATGCAGGCAAGGCTGCGGAAATGTAACCAAAGGGCTGTTCTGTACAGGACATACAAAAGCAGACAAAAAGATCTTGCACTTGAAGAAAGGATGGAGAAAGTTGGCTTTAAGACTGAAAGATATTTGGCCAAAGAATGTGCATCGTGTTGTGATTCATCTTCACGCCTCTTGTGAGCAAGAGGGAATACACTGACCATAGCGGTTGACAAGATAGTGGACTGGGGATCTGGCGAGCAGCACTCCACGTGCGGCAGCGGTCCAAGGGACAGGCAGCACAAAATCAGACTGCCCATTTTGACGAAAACGTTATCATGCAAGATATGAAGCCAGCATTAGAACACTGAATTGCCAAAGGGCTTGGTGGACCCCTAGGGTCTACGATCTTTGATTGTGCTCACATGGATTAAAGACTGTTGACCATCACTCTCCGGACAAATTCATAGATCTGAACACAACAGTGCAAGATAGTGCAAGCCCCACTTCGTGCTCGAAGCAAAGTTTGACTGCCACACATGCAACCCAATCCGAAATCTACCAGACAGCTGTATATCCATTGAATTCAGCATTGACTTGACTCAGTAGGGTTGGGAGTTGCACAAAGCAAACCGTGGCCAGTTCCTGC
>CAMXCT020002302.1:0-47500 GCA_947184155.2 Cladocopium goreaui | reverse complement strand
GTAGTAGTCGCGTTACGCTCACTTTTGCCAAAGGCTGTCAGTGTTCACTGTCGATCGAAGCATTCACTGAAACTGAAACTCTAGAGGTAGGTGGGCAACAAGAGGGTCTTGCGTGCGTGCGTAATCTATCTATATATATATATATGATATTTATATATATATATTTATATGTATACATATATATATATATGTTGTAGAAAAACGTATATGAATTTCTACACAAATCGCACCGCTAAAACAACCTTCCAATCTATCATCTTTACTGGCTTGAACACAGGAACCAGGGAGGAGGTGTTGCTTGGAACATTTTGCAGGTGGCTGCTTGGAGTTGGCTTCGAGGCAAGTGCACTCTTCGACCGCAACAAGTGCATGGTGCGCCCGGGAGGGGATGACACATCCCAAACTGGCGTTCAACGGGAGAAAATGATGACATGGGATTTGGAGGTGCACTATTCTCTTTCCACTAGAACTGAACGTATTGGATCAAATTTTAGAACCAAAGGATCCAGGATCCAGAGACTTTCACTGACCCCATGCGCGCAGATTTCCGTCCCACACGCGAAGCGGACCACCCGTGGAACGAGAGGCTGGTTGACTGGAGAGGGTCAAAGGTGGCTCTTCTTACCATTTTCATGTTGCTAGGAAGCATCATTTGTATTCATTCTTAATCCCTAAGGTCATTGTTTTTGCCAGTTGTCAGCCTTGCAAAGTGCACGTCCCTGCTGTAGACATGTCCTCACCAGCCAGTCTGCTTTTGCAAAATGCCGCTTGTCATGTCCAAGCAACGTGCATAAGAGAGTCTTGCAGGTGGGAGAAAGAACCGTGGTGCTGACCGAGGTACCAATTCAGACGGTGAGCAGGACAGGTAAGTTCCAGTTGCGAAGCATTGGGTAGTCTTCAAGACTTGACTCTTGCAACCGAGATTCACAGACCAAACAGCTTTCTGGGACCACCTTGTCCCACCCAGGATGGAATCTTCGATCCTCCATATGGATTGAATTCTCCAGAGGTGCATATCATTTTGGTGTTCCCTTGAGATATTGGACGTCTTTTGAATGATTTGGGACCCCACAAACCCAGAGGGGCATAGGCATAGATCACAACAAAAAGGATTTACACGCCATGGACTCGCTGATTGTCAAGCTGTGATGCGGCAAGAGTAACCTTTCGGGGACGGGTTGCTATAGATGTGCACGCGTTGTGAAGCTTTACACCCAGAAGAGTCTTTGTTGACATTTAAGGGCATGGCTGAAGATTGTCATGATTATCTACCCAGGATGGTTTACCAATTTACTGCCAAACGTTGTAATTTTTGTGGATGTTTGGCTTGTGGTGAGGCCTTTGATTTGGAGGAAGAAGTCCTGTCTCATCTGCGAGAGCATGGAGATTGCGACATGGGAGCCTTACGGCAGGCAGGACTGCTGCAGATAGCTTTTCTTGCGACCTGTGCGTACTAAAGTATCTAAAGGGCAGGGGTTCTTAGGTGGGTTCAGAGCAGGTCGTGAGATCATTTTCATATATTTTCCAATCCAATCAAACAATATAAGCTTTTCCTCGGATGACGCCTTTCCAGTGCTAGCGACAGGGCTTCTGAGGTAAATGACCTGGGAAGACGCTTCAACGAGGTCTTCTTTCACAAGTCAAAGGCAAAGTGAAGGGCTAGCCGCAGCCGCAACGAGTTCGCCTACAGATTGCATGGGCCTGCAGTGCTTTTTGACTGGTTTCCACTTGTGCAGAATGACAGGTCAATGATGGTTCTTGGAAGAAATGGTCGTTTCCTGAGAGAGGACCGGAGCGCAAGTTCTTTCAATCCAGTCCCGACCAGTCTATCAGTCTGTCAGCTCTTCCGCCCGCTCCTAGGTTGGTGTCCATGAGTGCGGTTGAAGTAGTTTGTGATCCAAAGTCCGCCTGGCAAATTGAAGTGTTGTTCGATGTTGATCGGAAGTTTTTTAGAGTGGGGACTCGCAATGCTGTTTCAAAGGTGCAGTGGGCGCAGATTGAACATTCCGCATATATTTCCACAGTTACCCTCTGGTAAACTAACATAGCTATGGAAAATCACCATTTTTAATGGGAAAATCCACTATTTCCCCAGATAGCTGGCAAGCTATAGGGGTTCTTACTTCTCTAAGGTGGGGTCTCCGGTGGCGAACTTTTGAGCCAGGGTGCTGTGCAGGGTGCTGTGCAGGGTGCTGTCCAGACTGCGGTGGCGAAGTCTGGCAAAGGTGCTGTGCAGGGTGCTGTGCAGGGTGCTGTACAGATTGCGGTGGCGAAGTCTGGCAAGGTGCTGTGCAGGGTGCTGTGCAGGGTGCTGTGCAGGGTGCTGTGCAGGGTGCTGTCCAGACTGCGGTGGCGAAGTCTGGCAAAGGTGCTGTGCAGGGTGCTGTGCGGGGTGCTGTGCAGGGTGCTGTACTGCGGTGGCGAAGTCTGGCAAAGGTGCTGTGCAGGGTGCTGTGCAGAGTGCTGTCCAGAGACTGCGGTGGCGAAGTCTGGCAAAGGTGCTGTGCAGGGTGCTGTGCAGGGTGCTCTGCAGGGTGCGGTTCGAAGTCGGTGGCGGCAGGGTGCGGTGGCGGGTCTGGCAAAGGTGCTGGCAAAGGTGCTGTGCAGGGCGCTCTGCAGGGTGTTGTCCAGAGTGCGGTGACTTCGCTGGCAAAGGTGCTGTGCAGGGTGCTGTGCAGTGTGCTGTGCGGGGTGCTGTCCAGACTGCGGTGCGAAGTCTGTGCTGTGCAGGGTGCTGTCCAGACTGCGGTGGGGGTGCTGTCCAGACTGCGGTGGCGAAGTCTGGCAAAGGTGCTGTGCAGGGTGCTGTGCAGGGTGCTGTGCAGGGTGCTGTCCGGACTGCGGTGGCGGGGTCTGGCCAGGGTGCTGTGCAGGGTGCTGTGCAGGGTGCTCTGCAGGGTGTTGTCCAGAGTGCGGTGGCGAAGTCTGGCAAAGGTGCTGTGCAGGGTGCTGTGCAAGGTGCTGTCCAGACTGCGGTGGCGAAGTCTGGCAAAGGTGCTGTGCAGGGTGCTGTGCAGGGTGCTGTCCAGACTGCGGTGGCGAAGTCTGGCAAGGGTGCTGTGCAGGGTGCTGTGCAGGGCGCTGTCCAGACTGGAGTGGCGAGTGCTCTTCAAATTGAGTGGCGAAGTCTGTCCAGACTGCGGTGGCGAAGTCTGGCAAAGGTGCTGTGCAGGGTGCTGTGCAGGGTGCTGTCCAGACTGCAGTGGCGAAGTCTGGCAAAGGTGCTGTGCAGGGTGCTGTGCAGGGTGCTGTCCAGACTGCGGTGGCGAAGTCTGGCAAAATTGCTGTGCAGGGTGGTGTCCAGACTGCAGTGGCGAAGTCTGGCAAAGGTGCTGTGCAGGGTGCTGTGCAGGGTGCTGTGCAGGGTGCTGTGCAAGGTTTTGTCCAGACTGCGGTGGCGAAGTCTGGCAAAGGTGCTGTGCAGGGTGTGCAGGGTGCTGTGCAGGGTGCTGTGCAGGGTGCAGACTGCTGGTGGCAGAGAGTGGCGAAGTCTGGCAAAGGTGCTGTGCAGGGTGCTGTGCCAGACTGCGGTGGCGAAGACTGCGGTGGCGAAGTCTGCAAAGGTGCTGTGCAGGGTGCTGTGAAGGGTGCTGTGAAAGGTGCTGTGCAGGGTGCTGTGCAGGGTGCTGTGCAGGGTGCTGTGCAGCGTGCTGTGCTTTGGTTCCCACGTTGGCAAACATCAGTTCCAACCTTTATAGGAACTGGAAGTTCTTTGCCATGTTAACCTATGGTTCCCAGGTTGGGAAGCATGAGTTCCAACCTCTGGGAACCGGCAGTTGCTTGCAATGGTAACCCATGGTTCCCAGGTTGGGAACCAGGAGTTCCAACCTCTGGGAACCGGCAGTTCCTTGCATTGGTAACCTGTGGTTCCCACATTGGCAAGCGTGAGTTCCAACCTTTGGGATCCGGCAGTTCCTTGCCATGAACCAAACGCAAACATTCTGGTACCGGTCCATTAAGCAAAACAAAGCGTTCTTTACCGGTCCATTAAGCAAAACCATAAAGTTGTAAAGAATAAAGAAAATGTTTTCATATCATTTTGACATGCACCTTTGTCGTGCAAAAACATTTTTATGCCGGCCCAGCAGCCGAACGCAAACATTCCACTACCGGTCCATTAAGCAAAACAAAAGGCTCTGTTACCGGCCCAGTAAGCAAAACAAAACAACATTAAGAACCATGAGTTCGAACTTTTTGGAATCAACAGATCCTTCCACTGGTAACGTATGCTTTTTGAGGTTTGGAACCATGAGTTTCAAGCTTTCGCAACCGGCAATTCCTTACAATGATAGTTGCTTAGCTTCGAAAACATAAATTCTAACTTCTGGGAACCGGCAATTCCTTGCAATGGTAACCTCTGGTTCCCAGGTTGGGAACCGTAAGTTCCAAGGTCTGGGAACCGGCAGTTCCTTGCCATGGTAACCTTTGGTTCCCACGTTGGGAACCATCAGTTCCAACCTTTAGGAATTGGAAGTTCTTTGCAATGGTAACCTATGGTTCCCAGGTTGGGAAGCATGAGTTCCAACCTCTGGTAACCGGCAGTTGCTTGCAATGGAAACCCATGGTTCCCAGGTTGGGAACCAGGAGTTCCAACCTCTGGGAACCGGCAGTTCCTTGCAATGGTAGCCTGTGGTTCCCACGTTGGCAACCGTGAGTTCCAACCTTTGGGAACCGGCAGTTCCTTGCCATGAACCAAACGCAAACATTCCAGCACCGGTCCATTAAGCAAAACAAAGCGTTCTGTACCGGTCCATTAAGCAAAACCATAAAGTTGTAAAGAAACTGCTTTCATATCATTTTGACATGCACCTTTTTCGTGCAAAAACATTTTTATGCCGGTCCAACAGCCAAACGCAAACATTCCGCTACCGGTCCATTAAGCAAAACAAAAGGTTCTGTTACCGGCTCAGTAAACAAAACAAACAACATGAAGAACCATGAGTTGGAAACTTTTTGCAATCAACAGACCCTTCCGCTGGTAACGTTACTTTTCAGGCTTGGAACCATGAGTTTCAAGCTTTGGGAACCCGCAGTTCCTTACAATGATAGCCGCTTAGTTTCGAAAACATAAATTCTAACTTCTGGGAACCGGCAATTCCTTGCAATGGTAACCTCTGGTTCCCAGGTTGGGAACCGTAAGTTTCAAGGTCTGGGAACCGGCAGTTCCTTGCCATGGCAACCTTTGGTTCCCACGTTGGGAACCATCAGTTCCAACCTTTAGGAACTGGAAGTTCTTTGCAATGGTAACCTCTGGTTCCCAGGTTGGGAAGCATGAGTTCCAACCTCTGGTAACCGGCAGTTGCTTGCAATGGTAACCCATGGTTCCCAGGTTGGGAACCATGACTTCTAACCTGTGGGAACCGGCAGTTCCTTGCAATGGTAACCTGTGGTTCCCACGTTGGCAAGCGTGAGTTCCAACCTTTGGAAACCGGCAGTTCCTTGCCATGAACCAAACGCAAACATTCCGGTACCGGTCCATTAAGCAAAACAAAGCGTTCTGTACCGGTCCATTAAGCAAAACCATAAAGTTGTAAAGAAACTGTTTTCATATCATTTTGACATGCGCCTTTGTCGTGCAAAAGCATTATTATGCCGGCCCAACAGCCAAACGCAAACATTCCGCTACCGGTCCATTAAGCAAAACAAAAGGTTCTGTTACCGGCTCAGTAAACAAAACAGAACAACATTAAGAACCATGAGTTCTAACTTTTTGCAATCAACAGATCCTTCCCCTGGTAACGTTACTCTTTCAGGCTTGGAACCATGAGTTTCAAGCTTTGGGAACCCGCAGTTCCTTACAATGATAGCCGCTTAGCTTCGAAAACATAAATTCTAACTTCTGGGAACCGGCAATTCCTTGCAATAGTAACTTCTGGTTCCCAGGTTGGGAACCGTAAGTTTCAAGGTCTGGGAACCGGCAGTTCCTTGACATGGTAACCTTTGGTTCCCAAGTTGGGAACCATCAGTTCCAACCTCTAGGAACTGGAAGTTCTTTGCAATGGTAACCTATGGTTCCCAGGTTGGGAAGCATGAGTTCCAACCTCTGGGAACCGGCAGTTGCTTGCAATGGTGACCTCTGGCTCCCAGGTTGGGAACCATGAGTTCCAACCTCTGGGAACCGGCAGTTCCTTGCAATGGTAACCTGTGGTTCCCACGTTGGCAACAGTGAGTTCCAACCTTTGGGAACCGGCAGTTCCTTGCCATGAACCAAACGCACACATTCCGGTACCGGTCCATTAAGCAAAACAAAGCCTTCTGTGCCGGTCCATTAAGCAAAACCATAAAGTTGTAAAGAAACTGCTTTCATATCATTTTGACATGCACCTTTTTCGTGCAAACACATTTTTATGCCGGCCCAACAGCCAAACGCAAACATTCCGCTACCGGTCCATTAAGCAAAACAAAAGGTTCTGTTACCGGCTCAGTAAACAAAACAAAACAACATTAAGGACCATGATTTTGATCTTTTTGGAATCAACAGATCCTTCCACTGGTAACGTATGCTTTTTCAGGTTTGGAGCCATGAGTTTCAAACTTTGGGAATCCGCAGTTCCTTACAATGATAATTATTGTTTAGCTTCGAAAACATAAATTCTAACTTCTGGGAACCGGCAATTCCTTGCAATGGTAACCTCTGGTTCCCAGGTTGGGAACCGTAAGTTTCAAGGTCTGGGAACCGGCAGTTCCTTGCCATGGTAACATTCGTTTCCCACGTTGGGAACCATCAGTTCCAACCTTTTCTATCTGGGGTCTATGCCGGTGTAATTCTATGGTCATTTTCAATAGCTTTTTGTATGTTTACCAGAGGGTAATTCGTATAACTCATTTGGACTGGACCGCAGCCTTTCAGCGGCAAACGTGCCGCTGGGCATCGCTTCGTTCTCTTGAAAGACATGGAGGCGTTCAGCCTCAGCTCAGGAAGCCTCACTGGAAGGACCAGACCGAGGGCGATCGTGTCGATCGTGTCTGGCAGCAATCTGCAGCAGCTTGTCTTTCAAGACCCAAGGAATTTATGTTCTTTGCATGTTTTGCATGTTTTGCAGAATGGATCAGAATGGCATGACTCACAATTTACATCAATTTACATCAATTTACTGATAAGTTTCATGAGTGCCAGTCGACTGCTTGCTAGCAGTTGCTACTGTAGTGTTGTTACTGGAATTGGGGTGGTGTTTGTCGCTCTCTCAACAAGAGATGATGTCCCGGTGCTTCTGTCGATGTCAATCTGCACAATTGTTTGTGCCTTGTTTGTCGTGGTCGACATTGTTTGTTGTGGGCCATCCCATTAATTTGATGCTGAAATCTATGTTAGTCATTGTTAGTCATCATATTTCCTATCAACAAGACAAATTTCCGACAAATCCATTCTTCATGGCATGCGGCAGTTGAACGTTGGAAGACAAGGTCATGGACATCAGCGACATCGCGAGGATCTGTTAGATCCGTTGGTCTTGGAGCTTTCATTGGTCTGGTCTTGGCATTCGGCATGGCCGGTCGGCGTCGAAGGGTGGGAGGGGTAGGCCGGGTAGGCAGTTGGCGAAGTTGGCGTCCGTGTCGGGAGGAAAGTCCGGAGATTGTGGAGGAAGTGCCACAAAATGTGGAGCTCAGCTTGTCCGCGGCCTTCCAAAGGATTCTTCAACCTAGTCTGGCAAACGGCTGGACCTTGCTTGGAGATTTGTTGACCTGTGGCCTTGCGGCTCCTTTGTTGGCGATCTTTTACTTGAGAGTTGGTGTTTTACATCCAGATTGGTTTACTGCCATCGCAGATGCAGAAAAGGATTTCATTTTTCCGGAATTTGCACATGGGGTCATTTTCTCATTGTGCTGGTGCTATGGAGGGCTGGCCATTGGTGCTTTCGAAGCAGATGCTGTGAATCCTCAGAATCTGTTGCAGACCATTCAGCGGACAATTTACTCAGGGGCAGTGACAGCTTGGCTTGCCAGTGTGGTGCGATCTTTTCTTACATTGAGTGGCAACCTGGAAGCAGCCTATGCGTTTTGTGGATACTCTGTAGCTTAGCTGCACGAACAAATGGTTTAGTCAAACGATAGGTGTCAAACAGGAAAGGCCCTCCTTGTTTTTCTTTAGATGGCGCAAAAATGATTGACCCCGCAAAATGGGATGGTTTGTTTCCAAACCTGAGCGATGTTATGGGTCCATTGTGATGAATGCACCCAGGCACCACTGTCGCACGCCATGCCAAGCTACCCCGATTTCTTCATTGACCTGCTATTTGAGGCCTGGTTTTGGGTGAAGTCATTGGGGTAGCAGTGGACCCACAAACAGGGGAATCTGCAAAAACTGCAAGGGACCTATCGAGCAGCACCCTAGAGTCTGAAGTCATGAAGTAGAGTCCTTCAAACCGGGGCCTGGACAAGTTCCTGCGTGACTCCTTCTAGGGTATGATGATATGGGTATGGGTCAATACCTGTAGATACATTTTTAGTGGGATGAACATCCATTTACCAGCTATTTTGATGTTCACCAGGGGTACAAGGTTTTGACACACTGCCATATGACAGGTGTTCAATTTCAATAAACCTTCCATGTCGGCCACAGGTGTTCCTCCTGGTGGCTTGGCGCTTCACAGCAGCTGTGGTACTTGCAAAGAGCCCAGTGCCAGAGTGACTTGACTTGGCCCGGATCTGGTAATCAAACCTGGCCTGGCAATGGAACATCCCAAATCCCACATATATGTATATATATAATATATATATATATTATATTACATAAATGATATATATATATATACTATATTACATAAATGATTTTTCCACTAAGCTCTTCAGGGGGTTTCCATGGATTTCCCATTGCCATGTTCAAGGGTTTTTTGTTGGTGGCAGTTTTCTGAGGCGCGATGACACTGAAGTCGACGGCCGTCTGCTCTTTGGCGACTTGCTGGCAGCTGGATTTATCACACCTACCCTGGTCATCGAGGTCTTCTTCAAGACTCAGGCGGCGTTGCCTTCAAAAACCATGTTGTTTGAGGATTGTGGGAGACTATACTACCCTTATCATAATCCCTTTGGGAAAACGTTCGGCAATTCTTGTGCTCTTCGGGGGTTTCTTAAAAATGCGGGACCCCTAATTTTCCTTAACATTGGTGATGTTTGCTGGGGGAACCCATCGATGTTGGGGTACCACACCTTTTAGAACCAGCCTAATTACCAAATTTCATGCAATCTCATTGCATCCGAACATCAACGCCTTTGGCCTCCCCTGCCCAGACATACACGCCTCTATGGACGGTCTTTTGGGATGTGTCGGATTATGGCGTTTGGAAACCCATCCTGGCACACGGCTCTATCCTGGCCGTTTGCTGGCTGGTGGGTGCCTTTGCGGCTGGTGCCTATTCCAAGGATGCGCTGGCGCCGAAGCCTGGCTACAGATGGACTGTTCATTTGGAGCATTAACCATCCAATTTTAGGGCCACTCAATTTTCTCGTGGGGTGACTAAGATATGGCTTTGTCCAGAAATGGGGATACTCCGAATCCAGCGATGAATCATGATATATTCCCCATTTCAATGGTAAGTTTTAGGAGAATGCCACATCTTCAGACAATTTTGGTGGGAATAATGATGATAAACCATTGGATTCTGGGGTACCCCTAGTTGAAGAAACCCAGATGGTGGGGTCGCTGTGTTCGAAGATTGGATGGTGGACATCCACACATTCCCAAATTCTCAGAATCAAGGCGACACTGTTTTGCAGTTGCCTGCTTGACATGAGGGTTTGACAATCCCAGGATCGATCTACCACTGATCTTAAAGCGGCTATGGACTGCTGGAATCATTGCAACGGTCCTTCTGGGGGCCTTCAACTTCCTCAGTGGCAACTTGGTAGAGTCGCAAGGTTTCCTGACGGCCTATTCCGCTGATGTAACGCTGCTCGGCTTTGTTTTTGAATATGTGGGTTGTTGGGACCTGTAATTACAGAAGCAGGCGGGTTGGCAAGACGTTGGAAAATGATTTCCATCTATGAGATACCTCAAAGACTGGCAAGATGCTTGAAAAGTGCACCCAAGGATGCAGAAACAATTCTTTGACTTCACGACGGATGTGGTCTTTGCAGCGGTTTGCTTAACAACATGGCGGCTATACTTTGCGGGATACATTTAGTGCACAGGACATATATATCAGTTTACACTCGGCAGTAAACAGTGAAGCTGCTTGAGAACAACCTGTCTCACCCCAACCTCACTGGAAAAAGCGCAAGATCAGCATAGTCTGAGTCACTCTTCGAGTCATGGCTTAGTTGATGCTCAGAGTGGCTCCGTGTCGCAGGGTGTTGCGATTTCCAAGATCCAAAGCCAAGCTGTGTTCACTGCCAGGGTAGCTGCCTTTCATGGCAACAAGCCCACGGTCCCCTCCTCAACTTGGCCGGGGCGTACCGCTCCGTACGGTGCGTCGTGTGTTGCCTAGGTTGTTCGACTTAAGTGAGTTGCCAGCTGGTTCACCTGTTCAGAGCCCGCGACCGGGAAAACAGGTGGGCACATTTTTGGAGGTTTGCTTCGGAATACCCGACCTGAATCGACCTGAGGTAATCTTTATCATTCTTTATCACACTGTCATGGGATGGCGATTCGTACAGTACGACTAGAAGGATTTGCGATAAGTTTTAGGAAGGACTTGCATACCAATGATCTTGTGGCTGCAGCCTTTCAGGCAAGGCACTTCAGTGCTGACAACAACTAGTATCACTTTTAGGCTGAGAGACTTACACATGCAGTGGTTCTTTTCAATCTGCCATCAAGGATGACATTGACAAGTAGTCGGAGCGTTTGTCCTAGATGTGCCAAAGAGCACCAACGGCATTCTGCCAGCAATACTTCAAATTCCACTAGACACCGTCAATGTGGCAAGCCTGGTATGGCGCATGCTGAAACTGAGAGTGGTTGGATGCTCAGGTCAGACTGGTTCAAGACAATGGAATTGGGAATAACGGAATAACCAACCAGTGACTGCCTTTGGTTAAATATTATCACTTATACACGACTACACTTTGGGCTTTGGCCGTTTCGTGTGCGCAAGGATGGTATCATCGAAGGCCGAAAGTGTCTGCGCGAAGAGGGTTGAGAGAATTGAACGGGCAAAGGTCCAAAACTTCAAACGCTTCGATCCAATGACCTGAAAATAAGTCTGGACTGGAACACTGTGATGCGATAAGGTGATGTATCATAGAAACATGACTAGAGGCCGCTGGACCCGCCGGATGCCATCGAAACTGCTGCTAGAACGCATTTTGCAGGCAAGGACACATGGCAACCTTGGGCAACCACCTTGCTCCGGTATTCCAAACCGAGTCCAGTCCGCTGGAGTCTTGTTGATTGGTGACCAAGTTGACAAGGCCTTCTCCAGAAGGCGAAGGACTCAGTTGCTATGTATACTTCCGCTGCAGGAGCATTTTTCCTTGTGAACACTGCCCTTGTTGTGTTCTCGTTCGCTGTAAATCCGAGGTTTTTGCGCCGTGTGTCGGCTCGAAGCTGGAGTTGATCTATTCAGGCTGCACAATTTCTTCCAGTTCTACTAGTGGTAGCTCCACCAAAAACTTGCAGAGATCTGAGCGACAAAGAGATGAGTTTGTCCGAAAGGAGGGTACGATAGGGTACCCCAAATCCAAAGATTTTTATATCATGCTTTTACAACATGTTACTGTATATTATATCTTATTAATCAGCATTTTCACCATGATCGTGAACTATTCCGTTGCAATCTCCGTCATCATTTCATCATCTTTCGGCACTATTAGACTATAGTTGCCATAGCTTGGGAGATTTTATCATATTTGATCCTCATTTTCCCCAGGAGAGTTGCCAATTTTCTTGGGCGAACGTCCCTATTTTAGGGACATTTCAACACCCAACAAATCCGCACGAGACCGTGGTGGACCGCATGGACGAGTTCTCACCGAGCTCTTTGCCTTGGCGGTGCGCCGTTGAGTCCTCGCTTCCGCTGGGAGAAAGGGATAGATCGATCGCCAGGACACAAAGCAAGACGGCTCAGTAGTATTTGGGCTTGCTGATTCCTCAGGAGTTTCCTAATTTTTTGTGGAATTCAGAATGTCAAAGAATGTCGGCCATTTTGATCCATTTTGTTGAATCACTGAGGTGTATGCTTTGCTCTCGCTTCCTTGGAACCGAAAGGTGGTACCAGGCAGCTGAATACTTTTGGATTCTAAACTTCAGTGCATCTATTCTTTGAATCGCAAGTCTTCATGAGGATACTATGACTATTTGTCTCTGATGCGAGCGTCCTCCCGGCCTTTCTTGTGCTGATCTTTGCATTGGATACAACCTTTTGAGAGCTCAAATGCTTTGCATTTGTTTGGCAGGTTGGATGAGTCTGATGTGGTGGTCCGCGTGCAGCGCTGAAGATCATGACTCCCACCAAATGGGCAAAGAATGACAAAGAGATCCAAAGAGTCTTCAGGTGCAGCTTCAGTCCCAAGGCTTTGGCTGCAATGTCTTCTCGATTTGTGGATTTGCGGAGACCAGTCAGGCAAGGTATGGTTGAAAGATTAGGACGCGATTCAGTCATTGCCATCAACAGACGTTGCCTTAGGATTTGGTTGAGTCTGATGTGTGTGTGTCTTGGGAAAGGGAGCGGTTGCTCTTCCTTTTTGCTGATATGGCACGGAGCCAAGCCATACGACTGGTGGTGACTTGTGTATTTTTTCCTGCAGCTAGCCAGCCTGAAGTCTTCCAACGATTCAAAAGGAGAGATGCATTGTAGCAGGTAGCAAAAAGACACCAGGATGTTATCCGTAAAAGGCCGTTTGCCAGGTCAAGTATGGCTTCCCCTTCCGGGGCAAAATGTAACTTGTGTGCCTTGACTTACTTGCCTCGATTGCTATACTGTAAATGGTCAAGAATACCATGCTGTCAAGATCTGCCAAGCTTAATTACTTTTAGTTACTACTAGATTCGGCTGATTCATCACTGCAAGAGCACAGAGGTGGAAGCCAGTTGGCCAAAGGCACGATTAATGTGAGATATGTGGGATTGATGTGAGCGCCACCATCTATTTATGTGTGCGCCACTCATCACCAAAATGCACAACGTCCAGGCCGAGTCGGTTCTCTTGGCCTTGCAGAGGCTTGGGCTTTTATTTAAGCGCATCAGACAACACTGTTTCATCGCAAACATCGCAGGGCTGCGCCTCCAGGGAATCTTTGGCCTGGTGTAGCCCGGGGCCTACCGGGGGAAGTCGGGCTTCGTAGTGTAAGAATTTCTCCAAAATTGCTGATGCGATTCCAACTGAAGACTACGGATGACTCGTGTTGGGAATGTGATCGGAATTTGTGCGTGGGGAAGCTTTGGAGACGTTCCTTGCTCCGGTGTAATGGTCTCGCCCGCCCAGGCTGCTCAAGAGTCGTGAACTATTGTGTAGCCCGTTGTCAAACGCGGTAACCATGTCGGTTGTGGATGGATTGCCGTTTGCAGAGGATAAGAAGGATTACATCCTCCAGACCCTCGACCCCATTTTGGAGGAGATGGTCAGTGACCTGGACTAGATAAAAAATTGCAAGATGGTCAGATCTCGTCCTGTCTTTTCCGATTCCAATGCCTAAGACCTGCCCTGCAAAGGGTGCGTAAACTTCTTAGCTTGCTCCAGTGTAGTTCTTTTTGCAGACTCTAAATGGGCGCCTTGTGTTGGATGATAGGAAGGGTCTACGCCCTTTGTGTTGGTTATTCGTTTTCTAAATGCCCTTGATTGAACAGTCGTCAATTTAGACCCAGCCCAGGTGACGTCCTCCAGGAGATGCCAACTATCCCGATGGACTTCATGATCCAGTGGCTCAACAAGCGAGCAGGAAAGGCCGCAGCATTCAGCGAGCATGTCTCTGTGACCCAGAGGACGCCGATTGAGTCGTGGGGTTGATTTTCTTTGGGAGTCTTGCTGCTTCTCCTGTTCGTTTATAGTCTGTTTGGATCTGTTTAGGGTATTGCTGGTCCCCTGCACACAATTTCTGTCAATTTCTGATTTCAGATTCCTGTTGTGTGGCAAGTCCAACAGACTATGGAACAGTCGTTCCGGGATCTTTAGACGGCTTTGCTCGACACAGCAAAGTCACACATTGGGCGCGTTGATTCTTCCTCGCTTTTCTTGTGTTGCAGCAGGGTTGCCTTCTTATTTGTTCCAAGGCACTGCACCACACATCTTCCCTTCCAACTTTACAGCTTTGCAGCTTTGCAGGAACCAGATGCTGAAGCAAGAACTGCGTTCCTTGCAGGAATCTTTACATGAGGCAAGCACTGCGGCCGTTTCAGCCGTTGAAAATGTGGAGGATGAAGAGGAAGAGGAAGACGATGAAGACGATGAGCCCCCTGAGGGTTGGCTCAAGTCTGAGGACCGGCGAACCAGTCGATACCGTGCGCACAGCGCACATGGTGATCATGGTGCGATGACACGGTGGTGGGGAATCTGCAGGTAATGATTTAACCATAACCAGTCCTTGGATCAAGTTGCAGGGTATAGCCATAGCCTGGGACTCCTTGGAAACCAAGATGACCAAAACTGGTCGAATGGGCAAAGTTAGATTTGCAATGAATTGCACAATACTAGCAAACCTAAAGCAGCTGCAGAAGCATTTTTCATTTTTTGCGAAACGCAACTGCCAAAAGGCTGCATCGGTGGAGTCTCAAATGTTGGTTATCTTTCAATTGATCCGCTGAAGTGCCATCAGTGCCATCTACTTGTCACAGGAGAGTCAGTCGAAGACCCGCACGTCGGTGAGTGCTGAAGCATATGGAGAGTGGAATGCCAAGAAAGCTTTCACACCGCCAAATCATCCAAAGAGTGACGATCAAAAGCAGCGCTTGAAGCAGACCCTTAACAAGAGCTTCATGTTTTCAGCCTTGGAAGAGAAGGACATGCAGTTGGTCTTGGGTGCCATGAAGGAGTGCAAGGTTGAGGCAGAGATGACATTCTGTCACCAAAAGCACTTTGCGGATGTTTATCCGCAAAACCTATTGTATCATTGAGGGGATTGACTCGCATTGAGCTGTTTTTCAGTTCACCAGCCACGTTTTTGATCCAGACCCATTTCAGTCTTTCTGAGTCTTTCTCTTGTGCCAGGCTGGAGAGAAAGTCATCACCGAGGGTGACAATGGTGACTTCCTTTTCGTGATCGAGAAGGGTACGTTGAATTGCATCAAGTCTGTGAATGGTGAGGAAAAGGTGGTGAAGACGGTCAACGAGGGCGATGTGTTTGGAGAGCTTGCACTTCTCTACAACTGCCCTCGTGCAGCTTCGGTTATGGCTGCGGATGTGCTTTGGCAGCGGTTCATGGCAATCTCATGTGTCTTATCATTTTACAATCCAAAATGAGAACGCCAGGAACAGTGAAATGTGAGTGCAAGGTGCATCTGTTGTTTGTGTCCCTTGGGGGTTGTGGTTGCCCTGTTTTGAGGCCTGCATCTGCTGGCAGCTGGACCGAGAGTCCTTCAATCACATCGTGAAGGATGCCGCTGTGGCTCGCCGCACCAAGTATGACGAGTTCCTGAAGTCAGTGAATCTGCTGTCCTCTTTGGAGGCCTATGAGCGCTCTCAGATTGCAGATGCTTTGGTGGCAGAGACTTGCAAGAAGGGTGATACCATTGTCAAGCAGGATGATCCTGGTGACAAATTCTACATTGTGGAGGAGGGAAGTCTCTATGCGCTGAAGAACTTTGGCAGTGAAGAAAAGCGAGTGATGGAGTACAAGCCTGGAGACTACTTCGGCGAGTTGGCTTTGTTGAAGAATCAGCCACGGGCTGCCAGTGTAGTGGTGGAGAGTGAGACTGCCAAGGTGCTGTCCATGTCTCGAGTCTCCTTCAACAAGATGCTTGGACCTTTGGCAGACCTACTCTCTTCCAAGGTTTCCTCCTACACCTGATGACATCACCACGTGACCGGTGCGTGATGCGCCTGCTGGGTGAAAAATCTGTGGAAAGCACTTCGAAGACTTCGCCCTGTGAGCCGCGCCGGCTGTACGAAAATCGTGCAGCTGCAAGCCATCCCATACGCTGCAGCTGCGCATTGTCCACCTCAAGTCTGACCTGTGCATACACAGGCTGGGCTGTATGAAAGGCCTTAGATGGCAATGCTGGTCCCATTGCAAGGAATCCTACATATATATATACATATCATATCACACCATGTCATGTACTGTATACTTGCACTGTAAGAAGACAGCATTCTTACATACATGGTTTACGCATGACAGCTTATCTGGCATTTTTGTGCCAACTTGCTCAAAGTGATATGAGCAGCTGGGCCAGCAGGACATTCTGTAATGTGGGAAAGGGCACCTTGAACCCTTTGCAGCTGCACCGATTGTGACACTTGCTTGACACTGACACTTTCCTGCACGCAAAACATTTTTCTGGCGCGTGCTTGGCCTTGCACTGAGGACTGATGGGATTTTCAAGACAATCTAGTCTGCAACAATGAATTTCAACGTCTTGAGGATTGCCAATTTTGGTCAACTGTACCAAAGGTCTAAGTTTAAGTAAGTACCTTGAGCATTAAACCAACCGCCGTGACTGGGACATACTGGGACTTCTTAATCAAGTGACTTGTGCAATGCTGATACTGGATCGTTCAAAGGCGCAGCTGATTTCCTCACTTCTGAGCTGCTTAGTTGCCTCACCCTCAGTTGGGGGAGGTTACAAAATTGCAATGCATGCAAATTGATCTACCAAGTGGATCAAGTACTAAAGTTACAAAAGTTACTAAAGTTCACTGAAGTGGCCCAGAACTTGAGCTAAGGCCCAAATCAGCTGGATTTTGGACATCGAACCCGCAGCAAGGTTGCCAGCACCCCAGCAATGGCCATTTTGCCATTCCTATTTCGACGCACGCAAGTCACGGTTGCCGAGGACACTCCTTTGGCTCGTTCGTCAACTCCTCAGTCCTTGGCACATCCAGTACACATCCTAAGCTGTGGGAACTCTGGGAACACCTTTGTCTCTGCAACCTGCATGAGAACAGGCACCGCGTGTCATTTCCACAGTTTGTTCCGCTAAAACTGGTGCGTGGCAAAGGGCTTCCATCATCAATTTTTGATGTCAGAACCTATTTGCCCAAGCAACTTTTGACCATCAGAATCAGGCTGGAGATTCAAGTGTTTCCAACTTGGGAGCAGACCCATATGTGCCATGATTACAGGAGATGTTGTTTTTGAGTCTTCGGGGATGGCTCAAGAGTCGTAGTGATAACAGCAGATTATGTCCACAACATGATAGAAATTGGGCAAAGGTGGGAGGACCATCCAACACATCATCCACCGCAATAGAAATCCGCAGAATTCGAAGGCTGGACCAGCTTCGTTGAGCAGATGTCCGAAACAGCCAGCAGCTCAGAGGTGAACTGACAACACCAAGCTTGAAGGCTGGTAGCTCCATTGGTTGAAGTTGTGAAGCCAAAAGCTATTGGAGCTGCATAGTGGTGGCCATTCTTCATGATCTTCGACAATGGCAATGCATTGCTCAGAAGAATCTCAGGATTTGGACGACATGAAAACAGATGACCTGCGACAGGAACTTGTTGAGGTCCAGCTAAGGGTTCCTGGAGTCAGTTCGTCAATATCGTTTAGCCATTTCGGAAATGTGTTGAAAATCGTACCGACAAGCCTCGGCACATAATCAGACATAATCATGGATTTTTCTGCAGCAGAAAGGGGCAAGAAAAGGTAGAACTCAATGAACCGATTTTTGTGGGTATGGGAGTGAGTTTCCAAATTGCAGGCCTTGCTTTTTCAAAAGCAAGTGTTCAGTCAAGTGCAGGTGGCTTCCTTGTTACCTCATGACCGCTGGACCGATATGGCTCAGGCTACACGGTTGCTGGCCACCAAAGAGACGCTACAGGCTGCATCAATGTGTGACCAAAGGGACTTCATGGTGGAATTTTCTTCAGATTGACGCCAGGACTCCACAAATTCCATGATGTTCACTGTTGCATCTGTTGCATGTTAGGGCGAAGCGTTGCACTGGGTTTGGCACTCAGTTCGCCACAGTTCGCTGCATGAAATCTCTGACTCAACTCTCATCCCAAGGCGCAAGTGGCCTGCCGTGTGCCATTGGACTTCAGGTCTATGGCTGGTAAGGAGCAATGCCCCAAGGCTGGTTCAACAATGCAGATTCGCTTGGGCAGAGGAAAGAGACACAAACATAGACATGATCGTTTGGCGGAAGGATTTTCTGGCCAACGGCTTCAGAATATTGAAAAAATCTATATATCTATATCTAGATTTAATATCTCAATCTATCCATCTATCCATCCATCCATCTATCTTTCTTTCTTTCTATCTATCCATCCATCTATCTATCTTTCTATCTATCCATCCATCCATCTTTCTTTCTATCTATCCATCCATCCATCTTTCTTTCTATCTATCTATCCATCCATCCATCTTTCTTTCTTTCTTTCTATCACCTACCTAGCTAGCTAGCTAGCTATCTGTCCATCTACCTATCTAACTATCTAAGCTATCTACCTGCCTATCAATCAATCAATCAATCAATCAATCAATCTATCTATCTAGCTAGCTAGCTAGCTAGCTACCTACCTCATCTACTAATCTAACCTACTAATCTACTAATCTACTAATCTACTAACCCACTAATCTACTAATCTACTAATCTATTTATCTCTCTATCTGTCTATCTGTCTATCTGTCTCTCTGTCTATCTGTCTATCTGTCTATCTGTCTATCTGTCTATCTGTCTATCTGTCTATCTGTCTATCTGTCTATCTGTCTATCTGTCTATCTGTCTATCTGTCTATCTGTCTATCTGTCTATATGTCTACCTGTCTATCTGTCTATCTGTCTATCTGTCTATCTGTCTATCTGTCTATCTGTCTATCTGTCTATCTGTCTATCTGTCTATCTGTCTATCTGTCTATCTGTCTATCTGTCTATCTGTCTATCTGTCTATCTATCTATCTATCTATCTGTGTATCTGTGTATCTGTGTATCTGTGTATCTGTGTATCTGTGTATCTGTGTATCTGTGTATCTGTGTATCTGTGTATCTTTGTATTTGTGTATCTGTGTATCTGTGTATCTGTGTATCTATGCAATGAAATGTATTTATATAATGTAATGTCTTGTAATACAATGCAATGGATTTAATGCAATTTAATGCAATTTAATGCAATCTAATGTAAAATGTAATGTAGTGCAGTGTTATGTTATGTTAGGTTATGTAATGTATGTACACATACACATACATATACGTATGTATATGGCTCCTGACAAAGGACCGACATGGATCAACATTTGTCTCACAAGTTGACTTGTTCCTTTTTTTTGGGATCTTGGAGCCTCCTGCCCAACAATATGATGGTATGTTCGGCCAGGAGGACTATGCGCATTTGCTGACAGTTGCTGAGATGCTTGGACCCGATGTTGGCTGGGAGAGTCCATAGGCCATAGGTATGACGTACTATTGCTTTTTGTTGAACCATCCTGACACAAAACTGGAAACCTATGTTTGTTCCCTCAGAGGTGTGAGGTAGGGTGTTCAAGTCGTGCAAATAGTAAAAAGTGAGGACTCAACAAATCCTACACCTGCTGAAAGCAACGCCGGATCAGGAGGTTGGCGATCTTTCGATGTGGGTGTCTGAAAATGGGTATGCCGGTACTCCCGAAATGGCAATTGCAATGGGGATAATAGGGAAAATATGGGAAAATGAATGACGATTAAGTAGTCGATTTGGGGTACTGCATTGAGACAAACCCGCGACAGGCTCGAATGCTGCCGTTGTTTTTCAAGCGAAACCTGGAGAGTCAGGGAGGAGGCGACCAGCCTTTGGGGGGAAGGAACCTGGGCGAGGCACCATGGATGGAATGGATGTTGTGAGCCTTCAAGAATGTCAACTGTGAAATTCGGACACGGAGTAAGAACATTCCGACAGGTGCCAACAGAACCCGGAGTAAGCGGTAAGCGTATTTGGCATGCGGGGCCTTAGCAAAACCCGATAATGCTATAATGATGTTGACATCCAACACAGTCCAATTCAGCACGGGCAACGTGCCATCGGTTCAGATCCGATTTTTTTCCTGGCTGAAGGCAAAGATGCTCATCTCGCAGTTGGCAGCTCAGAGAAATCTGACCAGCTGGGTTTGCCCACTTCCATGACGCTGGCTAAGGGTTGCTTCATGTCTGTACCTCACCTGCAGCTTTTAAATCACACCAAATGGGAAAACTCATCGTTTCGCAGGGAAGATGCAGTCACGACATTGCAGCACAGCGCACGTATTTTTCCCCAGAAACAAATGAAGCAAAAGCAAGGGAGTGAAAACGTGAGCCTTGCAGAGAAGCGAGCCTTAGACTCTCAGAGAATCAGGAGGGTTCCACAGGGCCGGATCAAAGTTCTCCGACCCTTTGCTTCCACCTCTGAATCCAATGGGGTTAGCGCTGGCTTCCCAATTTGAGCAGTGCCCTACCGGCACCCGGCTACTGGCAAGTCTTTATGGCGTTTGCAGCGGGAGTCCGTTGCTCCTATCTGTGCTGGGTCTTCGGACAGAGGAAGCGTTCATCAAGCTCTTCTATTGCTGCCAAGCAAATGTGCTTGGTCGCAGGACGGACAATGCAAACGTAATTCGCAAGTGATTCTGGAATGTTCTGGAACTTTTCCCAGTGGATTCGTGCCTCTGTTCAACTTTGCTCAGTAGTTGCTACACATCCTTTACATGCTTTTTCAATCTATCTAAGGTCTTCGGGTGCAGGGAATCAAGATGCTGTAACCATCATCGAACTTTGTATCAGTTTCCAAATGAGTTTCCAAAGACCCCTCTTAGTGCAGGAACTTGGCTCCAGTCCTCTTATCAACTCTCTTCCGGCCGCTATCGAGTGGGCAAGATGCGTTGATGGCCCTCACAGAACTGCAAGTGGCAGTGTCTTTTCTTCCGCTGCGCGAGTTTGAGCTGGGTTCCTTTCGCTTTCTCTGTTGGCTTGTGGCAAATTCTGCTGGCAGCAACGGCATCTTTCTGTTGCTGTTGAAGCTCAGTAGCAGGCTCTTCCCGAACCGGAACAACTGTGATCAGTTGGAGCTCACCTGCAGCCAAGGGCCATGGAGTCTAGCCATGATATGCCTCACTCTTCAGGCGTTGGAACATCCAGAAAGCCCAGCGACATTGATGGGCTTCGTTGAGATGAAACAGAAATGGTATCCTTTGGCTATTGGGCTGATGCTCTCAGTTCTGAATGGGTCAGTACAATGGGAGACCTTTGCCGCAGTCCTTTTTGCCTATTTGTGGCGAAGGCTTCGCTTGGACCAATGGCTGCCGTCCAGACAAACAGCTGCGAAGCTGGAAGATCAACTGCAGCTTCCAGGGCTTCTGAGTCTGCTGGGCGGTACATGGATACCTGCACTGAATTCCAGACCCGCCAGGGACAGACCACGGCAAGATCAACGCAGTGCCAAGCTGAGTTGGATGAGTTGAAGGAATTAGAAGATGGGAGTTATAAAGCAATAGTGAACACCCATTCATTGCAATCAATAGTTGCAACAATTGATTGAGTCAAGATACAGTACAGTTCCTAACAACGCTTTCAAAGTGTTCTTTATGTTTCTTTTTTAAGAATGCTAAAGGAACTCTTCCTGCCAAGCACTCAGCTACTCCCCATCCCTCGCCTTTGCCTCTTCCAAGGCACACCTGATCCAGGACCGCAATGGAGAGAGACCCACCTGTTGTCATTGTTCAAAGGTTATACATTGAGCGGGGTAGCCCCTTGAACTCCCTGAAAAAGCTAGAATCACTCGTGTTTGTATATGCAAACGGGGGGTTGGCTGATAAGTACGAATCTGACCCAGTTCAAGGAGAGAATGTGTCGATTGAAGGGTCCTGGAAACTGCCCGTCTCAAAAACGTGATATGGTGTGATATATGAGAGATTCATAGATATGCAACACATATTTTACCATGTTTTTATTGGTTGGAATGTGGGGATTGAATGGAACCACAGGGACAAATCAGGAGAAATGCGATTCCCTGCAAGGAGCATCCAGCTTCCGACTCTTTGGTGGACAGGGGCATCGCCTCAGCGACTGAGTTGGAAATTTATCACCTTTGGGGCGCGCCCGTCGTATTCACAGAGCTGGTACAGTACAGATGCGGCTCAGTGGACTCAGAGAGGAAAACAACTCAAATTGGGACGGGGGGGCTTGAGTGAACATGCCTGATTTGTATTGATTTGTTGCAAAGCACTTTGTGACGTGAATCCAATGCCCAGGATGTGATTCTCTTCGCCATGGCTGCAGCAGCATCTGTGCTACTCTCATGACTTCGAGTCCGCAGAAAGAATTCAAATTGAAAGAATGAAAGGTGTAGCTTGTCAGCTTGTCTCTGCAAAATTTCCCTTGATGCGAACATTGAGTCGTTCTGTCCGCCAAGGCCAAGTTGAAGAAACCTTCGCTTTGGCGGGAGTTCTGGCAGCGATCGCTCAGGACTTAGGCGCTTTTGTGAAGGCAAACAGCCACCTGAGTTGGAGAGGTCCCCAGGTTATCCCTTTTCCTTTTACAGATTTTTAAAGCATATATCAAAGCCATGTTTGAACCCTTCTCTCCAGATGTGTTTTTGAGGTCTGGACAAACCCAGGCTGGCAGTTTTTCCAGCCATGCTTTTCCCTTGCCTTGCCGTTGCCTAGTTGTAAGCCCTGCAAGGCCATGTTGGCCTTCTGCTTCATTGCAAGGAAGTGTCTTGGATCAGAACCGGCAGAGGGATCTTGGATGGTGATGGTTTTGTCATGCAAAGGAGAGCCACTACTAATGTTAACCCAGGAATAATCGCCCCCCCCCCAGCTTATTATTACAATGGGTACCAATTTCAAGAGTATTACTCACGAGTTCAAGAGCTCATTGTGCGAAACATAGGTTGCTGGATCTCTTCAGCTGCTTCTCACATGTGCGACGTTGTCAATACTGTACCTGAATTCTATAGCCCATAGTTGGCAGGAACCCTACTAAGCTAGATGCACATTGCTCATAGATGGCCTTTGACCAAAGGAGTCGTTGCCAAGATCACTTTTAAGCTGGGCAAGTACCTTAATGTGCCTCCACAAGAGTGAGCACTTGTGGATACCATTGATGTTTATGGAGGAGTGGATTTCTCTTTGGTGAATGCTGAAATTCCATTGGGAGAGAGAGAGAGAGAGACACACACACACATGTTGATATCATTTGACTTCCATATATAAATGCAATGGCTACATATTGCTGCTATTACTTCTCTGCGCATAAGGCCTGGCTATGGCCGTGCTGCCTTTGCAGAAGTTTTAGGAGGTTCGGTTTGAAGCTCCACCAACGCTGGGATAGTGCTAGCAGGGAAAAGGCGGCAGCTGATTTATTTTTGGGATCCCACGGACTTTGTGCTGAACACTTGCCAGACTTGCCAGGTCAGGGACAAGAGAACATACAGCAGCTGGTGAGTTTGGCTGATCCTTTGCTTCACCCTTTTCTCAACCGCTGCCTGGAAGTGATTGAAAAGGCAAACATTCTGGCAGTGCCTTCGAGTTGGGGATGGACTGCACTCAGACTGCATGCTGTTGGGATTCCATGGATCATTTCCTCCCGAGCTTTTCCTGGCTTAGGATCAGTTGTGAGTCGTGCTTCCCGCATTCTGAAGCACTGCATAGTTATATGTCATATGTAGTATATAAACACTATTTCAGAAAAAATAGGATTGGAACCCTTTGTTTTTGTTTGGTCGACTTTTTCTTGAGGTGGTTGATAGCAACAAGAGGCACGAGCGCATTGGAACGATGAGCTATCTGGTGTCGCATCACTTGTAGGATTTGTTGCGGACCAAAACAGCAGAGACAATATAATGACACTAGTAGATGATCATAGAATCATTAGATTAGCAGATGATCTATGAAGTATTGACAATGATCATAGGTACCCTCTGGTCATTTAACAATTTTAACTTGCGGTAGCTATACCGCACCATTTTTACATTACCAGAGGGTAGATCTTCAGAACGGCAATCCGCCCGGCCATGAGAGCCACCTTGCTGTCGGAGACCCACCGGAACTCTTTTTGGATGGCCTTCAAGAGAGAATCTTTTTTCTCCAGCCATGTTTGATTACCCGAGGGTAAGATCATTTCTCAAAAATTGGATGGGATATGATGGGATTAGGAAAAAGATATGCGGGTCTATATTTATATATTGATACTGCAAATTTTTGGTTGCCAAAGCCAGGTGCATGACGTCGGATTGTTGATCCTGAGGTTTCAGACTTGGCACTTCTTGGTTGGTTTCTCAGCAGTTGTGGCTGTGAAGCCTTGGGTTACTCCATTCCGAATGGCCAAAAGCCTGTGGCTGAAAAGGTTTTGCTATTTTTTGTATTGACCATCCGAGTTTTTGGGCACCCAAAGTGAACTTGCGATCAATATACCACCTGTGCTGTTTCAAGGCAGCAGCTGTGCCGCTTTCTGCCGTTGCTCTTCTGTTTGAGCCTCATGTCCTTGAATGTGCAGACTCAGTTTGACCGGGGTGGCAGATGAAGTGTGGTTTTCACTGCTCCAGGCTTCTACCCGAGCGCCAGCTCAAGGCCTTCGATCGCTTTGATGCAGCACTGGAGATGTTGACTCGTCAATCTCCAAGCCAGGTCCACGTATTGATTGATCTACGGGTGACAGCCCGATCCCCGGTCATCACCCACAGGAGAACCGGGGTAAATCTTTTATAATTTGGGTTGCTAGTTATAATTCACCCAATATCAACCAGTCACATTTTCTTTGTCAAGGTCTTGCTGCTGGCAGCTGCATGCGGTTTTTGGGTCGCCATCTCAGTGGAAAAGCTTAGCAAAACACAGGTGGTTTTGACCCGCAGCTGCACTGAGGTCTGGTTGCGCGAGGTCAAAGATCCCACGAGGCCCTGAAAATATGTCAAGCAGTTGGAATATGTTGGAACATGTTGGAACCAGGAATTACACACAGCTAAATATGATAAATTTGATAAGTTTTAGCGACTGTTTTTAATTGTTTTTAGCTGCTCAGCTTTTCTGCGACTTGCCAGGGAGAAGCCAAGCACAAAGCCAGCTTGCAGCTTGATCTGTTCCATCGTTTTCCTTTCTATTGATTTGTAGCATGAGCTTTAACTAGACCTTCCAAGACGTCGTCGACTTGCTGACCAAGGTTGTCAGTTTTGAGGATGTCTCTGCTGAATGGAAGGCTACCGTGAGGGTTTCATAAAGGGACATGCTTTCCGAACTTACTGAAAGCACCGCGAATTTCAACTGTCATCTAGGATTTGCTCCATCCATTTTGACTATACTAAGTGAGTGTGCCTACAAGATCCGATATTGTTTGTAATTGCATATCATAGATTGCATAATATATAATCTGTTGGTATATATATAATTATATATACATAATATCTAGATACCATATGTTGAGCTTAAATTCTATTTTCTGTCCAACGACTCCCTTGAAGTCTCAAGCTTCAGTCCTCAGTGCAGGCCGTAAAGGCGCTGCAAGAAGAAATGATGCTGGAGTTGAACTCAATTGCTGAGCGACTCCGATGCCGTTCATGGCATGGATTAGCCGATTAGCCTTTCTCCACGCGACAGAACTTTGATGTCTGAGTCGGTTGAAACTTTGCGGTTGAAACTAAGGCTCTCACAGAGATGAAAGCTCAAAAAATCAAAGATGACCAAGAAACACAAGCTCGACAGTGCACGACTTGGGCGAAAATGGATGTTTGATTCACATGTGAATGGAATGCTGGATGATGAAGCAGCTAGGTATACCCCATTGATTTCTGCAACTCTTTGCTTCTCTCATTTCCAACCACAGAAACATTTGATGAAGGGGTGCCTATGAAATACAGCATGCCTTTGGCTCCGTTCCCTTACGTCCAAAGCTCCCTAGGTTTGTGGAGGACAGCGAAAAACGTCTCGGTCTCTTGTACAAGGACTGGCTTTCATGAAAGCTTGGGACCCCGTGTCTCTTTGGAAACACATTTGTGTACTGTAAATGTTTCCGCAATTAGCTCAGCAAGAAGCAGGACATTTTAGCGGGGTCCCTATGAAGTTGGAGTGGCCACAAGCCTTCCCAGCCAGTATTGGCAGGAGTTTGAGGGAGCTTCGGGCGTGCTTGTGCACAGATTCCCGGTGCGGTTTGCAGTTTTGGGTCCTTAACTGGTCAGCTTGTGAGTTTTGCCTGCCGAAAGTAGTTTCATGGTTTGGTTCATCCATTGGAGGCGGCCTGTATTATGTCTATGTACTTGTTCCTGCAAAGCGGTTGGCTATGTCCCATCTCGTGTTTTTTCGGCTCAGCTGATGCAAGAAGTCCAAAATGAGGCATGCTCTCATTGGTCATCTCACTACACAAAGGGTTTCGACCTCTTGCATCACTAGTCACCAGTGATGACGACCCGCACTGGTGCAATGAAGTGCATGTTCAGCCCGATAAAAAGAGAGTTTCAAAGCACAAACTCCTTCAACAGTAGGGAACCACGTAAACAGATTGTGTTGGCTCACAGAACTACACTGATACTGATGCGCCTGCCACATAGCGCCACAAGGCTCAGAATTTCTGTGGCAATGAGACTTAGAGTCCCCGAAGATCAGACTTAAACATCAACAGAGACCTATGTCCAAAACAACCTTTGCTTTGGAAAGTGAGCTGCTCCAGGGTTTACATTCTGACCCTGGACACCTGGAGGCCAAATACCAATGGCCACCTCCAACTCGAGGTTCTTCCGTAGAGGGACACGATGGTGCGGTCATTTCGGGTACTATATGTGGCAAGCAATGAAAGCAAGGCTTAAAACTATGCAGGCGGCATTTTGCATAACTGGTTGTTTGATTCCTTTTTTTGTATCTTCAGAAGATATATGACATAGATATACATAGATAATGGACTTTGCAAGGCTTGCAAGGTGGCTTGTCACTTTAATGTTGCAAATATCCTGCCAGAACATGTCGGATGTGGTGGGAATCTGTGGCACTGTGTGCCCTTGCAGCATGAAATCTGCATCGCACGCTGGTTGCCCCCGTCTATTGCACATGAACAGTGACGGCAACGCATTCACTTTGCCAATCTGACTATGTAATGTACTGTAATGTCTATAACCGTTGAATTCCCTTTGAGGCTCCCACCAGGGCCTCATGGCAAGTCTGCTTTTCCTGGCCGAAGTCGCGACCATGTCCAGGCTGAAATATCGGATTGCGAGGTGCACATCGGAGGAGCAGCTGCGTTGTGCGCTTTTGACAGACTAGCCCATAGACTGGGTGGATGTTTCCCAAGGGCACTTCAGGGAAAAACCGAGCAGCATGATTAAAGAATGCAAGAAGGAATCAAAGCTTTGCCATATCTCTGAATGTTTCTTCTTCGTAAGATTTTACTCCCAGAAGAAATGCAAATGAGGCGAATACTGATACTCACTGATACTTGATCCAGAAAATCAGGGGCAATGCTTGATCTATCGGGAGCATCAGGAGCCAGACTTTCCTGCCATGCTCTCAGAAGCAGCAAGATGGAGGGTCCGCCCACTTAAACCACCACAATTTTGGGTAGCTTTCACAATCGAAAAACACGAGGAACTAAACCATCACATGTCAGTTATGGGTCATACTTGTAGAATGATTCAATAGTTGAACTGGCTTCCGCTCAGAGAAAAGCACCTGGGTCCCCTCAAGCCATGGGCAAAAAAATCGTAAGCCCAGCATAGCCCAGCATCCCTACCGAGGTCTCCGAACTACTGTCCCATTCGCAACAGACGTAGCTTGGTTTGGTTTCGGTGGGTGTTGAGGGGAAGCAAAAATAGAGGAGAAGAGGGTTCCCACAAAGGAAACATGTTTGGAGATTTCGTAGTAAATCTCCATCAGATTCTGGGAAGGTTTTGCTTCTGGATGGTTGCCATTGGTTGCTACACTTGTTGGTAAAATTTTTGCTGAATCAGCAAGATTGTACCAAGCTTGTTCTGCACTGAGGAAGGGATGGCAGACCGCACGATATTGCGACTTCCCACAAGAGGCTTGGGTGTTCTCGGGATGATCTTTTTTTTGCACATCTTGACTGCAGGAGAAAAAGACAACTAAAAATCACCCAGTGTGGAACAGCCAAAGCACTGGCCGCCTGCGCAATGTTGCAACATGGCTGGTTCAAACCGCGCTGTGTCCAGTACTCTGTCTTTTGGTTTTCAAGGTTGCGAACATGGCTGACGTCAGGGTTGGTATCCTGAGCACTGCTTCCATCGTTGGCAAGGTGCTGCCTGGACTAAAGCATGGGATGAAAGTTGTGGGTGTTGCTAGCCGCGATCGGAAAAAAGCCCAAGACTTTTGCAACGAGCATGACTGTGGGGAGGGAATGCTCTATGATGAGATGCTCGACAGAGACGACATCGATGTGCTCTATGTTCCTCTACCTACCGGGCTTCGAAATGACAAGATTGCAGCTGCAATTGAAAAGGGAAAACACATTTACTCAGAGAAGCCTATGGGTGGTAGTATCAAGGAGTTGGATTCGCTGATCAAAGCTTGCAAAAGCAAAGGTCTTCAGTGGATGGATGGCACCATGTGGTATCACTCTATCAGGACTTGCTTCAGCCACTCCCACAACTCAGCTGCCCATACTCTCCTTTTTTGGGATGCTTCCAGCCTCTAGACTTACAACTAGCTGTAACTAGCTGCTCAGCTGTATAAGGAGTACAATCCAAGCTGAGCTGGCTCTAATTGCTTGGGGCTTACTCTTTGGTCTCAGTCAGAGGATTTGTCCATCCAGTGACGTAGGGAGGGGTTGTAGAATAGGCTAGCTAATTTGTGGTACTATTGGTTTAGCTTAGGTATCAACACCCAAAACAAATCAGCTTGGAAGAGAAGAGCTTGTTGATCTTGTTGGCAAAATCTCTGCAGGACCAAAGAAATCGAGCAAAAGCTGCGAAAGAAGGTCCTTGGCGAAGTGCAACGAGTCTCAGCATCCTTCACCTTCAAGGCTCCCGATGAAGCATGGCTTCAGGGAGGCAATGGCCGTACCGACAAGTCCAGAGAACCAATGGGTTGTTTGGGTGATCAAGGTTGGTACCCTTTGTCTGCCATTCTATGGGCCTTTGGCTGGATCCAACCCGAAAAAGTCATGTGCAGCCATGTGACCTTCAACAAAGTTGACACCATTGTGGCCTGTTCAGGGACCTTGTGGTTCCCAGGAAATCGCTCAGCTGTGTTCGATTGCGGCTGCACCGCACCACATCGCAGTCAGTACGAAATCATTTGCGAAACTGGAACAATCAGATGTGATGATTTGGTGGGCGGTCAGAAGAGAAGTGGCAACTTTGGCGCTTATGAGACTCCCTTTGTGGGAAGCTCTGAGTATGTGCAAGGTGATGTGATGGGTAAGGATCAGGTCATTACAGTGGATCCCTGTGATCACGTGAATCTGCTGGTAGACGACCTCGCGACGTGCATCAGAAAAATCAAGTCAGGCGGTGAGCCTGATGATGATTGGCCCACAAGGTCGCTTCTTGTACATACAGTGATGTCAGCAGTCTTTGAATCAGCCAACAACAACGGGGCACTCGTTGAACTTGGCAAAGGCGGCTATGTGTAGTTCGATTTAAATCTCAGACTCTTTTGCAGATGATGACACCGCAGGGGTTGTCGGCACTTGGCTGTCCGAACTTTCTAGTTGTGTCTTGGACAAAAAAGCACACTGAGATCACCTGAGTGTGTCTGGAAATGGGGTATACCGATACACCCCAGGGGTGGCAATTCAGCAGGAAAAATGATGATAGCCCAGTGGATTTAGGGGTATCCCATTTTCAGAGAAACTTTACATGTCGCTAATGTGTGCAGCTGTAGCCAGCAATGTCACATTTGGCATCCACAGCTTCGCGCCAGGTATGCCTGCAATTTGATAGCCCGGTTCACTTGCGCCAGGCTTGTGCATTCAGTTTTTTTTTTTGTGTGGGTATGTAATGGACGTATCTAATAGTGATAATAGGGCAGACTATGATTGTCTTTCAAGATTCATGTTGCTCCGACGAAAGATAGCCGATTGGGCCAGAGGTGCAATTTCTCTCCCACCAAAGCAAGATTGCTACCAAGTCTGCTCCTGAGTTGAAACTGCTTATGCTGATTTATCTTGTCTTGGAGGGTTAAACTGTGTGTTTTTTTTTAATGCTCGTTGGAGCTATATGGTGCAAACATCTCACCATGCAGAGATGTCGTGCTCCCTGGCTGTCAAGGATTGAACTTTTCACAGGGTTGGCTCCAGGGCTTTGTCACCTGGAGGCAAATCTTTCAAATGTTTGCTGCGTCTGTTTGACTTTGAGGGTTTTTGGCTTTCCCAAAAAAAGCAATGTGGACATTATGGAGAATGGGCATGAACATCACATACCGTCGAGCACTTGCAGCTCAATTTTCCACGTGCAGCATGTTACAGTATCTACGTGTTCTTCGCACAACTGCACAGATTCCTTTCTATTTATCTCGCTTTCGTGCTAGGCGGTTCAGTTCAAGCGGCTGGGCTACCTCTCGCTGGACAACAATGAAAGGTCACAGTTTCAGGCGGCAGAATGGAGACTGAGTCAAAGCCAAGGACGTTTTTTCAACGCTGATTGTCCGTGAGCATCAGAGTTTCTCTGAAAATGGGGTACCCCTAAATTCGATGACTAATCCTCATTTTCTCCTGTTAAATGGCACTTTGGACCCAATTCTTGGACCCACGTATTTCCATTCCATTCCTTGAGGCGCGTGAGCTGAAAAGCGTCTACGTGGATGTCGTGGCGCAGTTTCTGCGTATTGTCTTTCACAAGCGCCTCACTCAGCTCGTGACATATCATGATGTTGAATGGCCAGTTGAGCAGTCAAAAAACCAGCTGATTGACGAATATAGGCTAGGGGATTATTATGGATTATTCCAGCCAAATCTACCCAAAATATTGGGGATTATTAGATCCATGGGAAAGACAATTGACCAATCATCGTATGGACATGGTTTTGGCGCGAGGTGCCATGTGAACCGCTACAATGCGCTCAATCAAGTGGGGCTCATTGCCTTGAGCTGCTTGGGAGAGGCTGGGAGCCAGAAGAGTATGGAAACCAGAACAGATTCATTCACAAAATATCAGCAGAAGTTTTGTCCATCTAAAACACTTGGGGCTAGGCTAGCAGCTTAGCAGGTCAAATGAATTTTATTGCTGTCCAAGTCTGGTCATCAGCGATGCCCTCATCAAATAACCGCCATTTCGGTAGGTTTTAAACACCTCAGATTCCGACAAGGCTGGGCCAAGTGCCGAGTATAGAGCAGCTGCACCACATCAAACATCACCCAACCAGAAGTCGTTTTTTCGATATTTGAACCAGAACCTGAAGGCATGGGTATGGGGCTTAAACTAATTGATCCTCAAAAATGGTTCGTTTTAGATGATTTCATGGTTTCAGATCCAAACATGACAAGTTCGGGGTGGGTCAAACCCTATAAGACCATTTTTTGACCATTTTTGGAGGGGATGAACATCCATAGATCATCATAGATCCAAGATGATTGAAGCCATTGAAGCCATTGAAGCCATTTTGACGTGAACAGGGTACAGTCCTAGAGCTGTCGATTCATCCCCTGGCGCAGGATTCGGCGGTTCCGCTTCCGGCGGTTCCTGCGCCCACGCCGACTGCGCCACCGATGGTCACGGCAGTCCCAGCAGCGACGGTTGCGCCGAGCGCGCCAGCTGTGCCACCCATCAAACCAAAGGACACCCTGCCGGGCGACAGATGGTGAAGTCTACATTCTACATGGAGATGGAGATGGGTTGAAAATTGATAGTTGGGAGATGTTGGGAGGGTGAAGATCAGTTAGATATAATTATATAGATCATTTACTTAGAATTTACTTCGATTTGAATGGGTGTGGTGTGAGGGTTTGGATCCATAGCAATATAGAAGACCCAGAAAGACCAATGGAAAACAAACATCTTGTAACTTCCAAGATTTGAGGATCAGTTTTGCAACTCCTTGGGTTGCAAAAGCACAGATTTTCTTTCTAATTTTCTCTAATTAAGCATTTTGGGCATCACGAGCGCAGGAGTTTCTGGTGCCAGCGAGGCACACGCCTGTCCAACGCCCAGCTTCGGTGACATCAAGAGACATTTTGAATTGTCAAATGTTTTTTCAGGAGGTCTTCCGCTTCTGAGAATTTGAGTATCCAATCATCTGGCGTTGTCTCAAGAATAGGCTCCGCCAAAATCCGGTGGTTTAATAATGTTTACAGTAATATTACCATATATTGCCGTACTACTACCCGTATTACCTATAAAAATGGTCATATAATGGGGTTTTTCTGGGGTATGGGTACAACCATAATATTGGGTATAATGGTGGATATTACCTATAATATTACCTATAATGGGGTATCCACTATTTTGACAATCTTTGGAACACAGCCAAGGCTCCAGTGGAAATTCCGGAGCCGCCACCGGCTCCTGCCAGTCCTAAGACTCCCAAGACAGTGCAGCCTCCAATCCACAAGGCCATCGATAAAGTTGCTTGTGACTCTATGGGAGATTGTGTGAAACTTGTGGCTGATTTTTTTTTTGGTTGAAACAATCACATTCTGTTTGGTAATCCACTTATTGTAGCAGGCTGCAACGCAGCCTGCTAGTCGAATCGCTCGCAGGTTGCCAGCGACTTGGCTGACATGGACGAGACCAAGTATGATGTCAGATGCTCAGAGACGGGGACCATGTGCCGATGGACTGGACCAACGATGGACCAACGATGGACCAAAGATGACCAAAGGTCAAAACCTTGGAGCGATTGAAGAGCCTCGTCCTCGAGAAGCAGAAGTCTGTGGAAGCAGAGGCGCCGACAAACCGGGCCTCATGGCTTCATCCCAGAAAATTAGAACATAGAGGTTGTTTACTAAGTTGTTTGCCTATATTTACTTTGAAGTATCAGAAGTGTGGACTGCAGTCAGAATAGAATAGACCATGTCACAACAAAGTTCTGTTTTTTTCATCGCTTCAAAGAGACATGCGAATGAATACGAGATGGTTGTATGTCCATTCCAAGCAGTAATCAAACAACTGGGATGCCTTGATCCGAAGCTTGGACCGGCAGAGGACTATGGAGGCGCAAAGCGCTGTAAAGAAGCGATCGTGATGTTGAAGAAAACCGGTTTCAGCCTGAGTGGTAGCTTTCTGGTACTTCACAGATGAGACAGGGCCCGATGTCAGCCATGACAGTCTTTCATTGCGATGGAGTTGCAAGTTGGGCGAGTTATAGTTGTCCTAGCACTTCTCAGGCTTGCGCATTTGCGAGCTGGAGGCCAGCAAAATCCTTAACTTAAGGAAGGCATTTCGGTTTGAGCAATCAAGAAAATTGAAGCTTAAATTGTGGTCCTGAGAAAACACAGGAACAAAAGAAGTCCGCGGTTGAGAACGAGGACAAAAGCGATGCAAAAAAATGCAAAAAATAGCCGTCTCCTAAAAGTTCCGGTGTACATAGTGGATGCTAAGCCTCTAAGCCACTCTAAGCCATGTCTGAGACATTCCGACACCAAATTGGATATGCAGATAGGGTAACGAAACATGGAAAACATAGAAGATAGCCTGGGTGGAGAGTCGATCGCCTGAGAGGTTGGATATTGTTCGATTGTGTTGAGCTCCAGCTCTTTTCGTCTCTCGGACCACGCTGTCTTGAAACTTTCAAAGCAGGAGTACGACGTAGCAAAGTCCTTGAAGTCCGAGATTGACAGGTGCATGTTGATCATGTTGCAGTTGAATCTCTAAAGGACAGATTTCCTCCTCTGCATGCTGCGACATTTCCAGTCTTATCAGTCTTCAGCCTTGCAAGACATTGAGATCAGGGATTTGCAAATTTGCAAGATATGAATTCATTTTCTACGAAGAAAAATTCAGGAAATACAAAAGAGATGTCACTCCTGGCTGCGCCATCGGATGGTGGCAGTGCAGGTTGCGGCACCAATGTGAGGGGGTGGAAGAGAAAGAGACGAAAGTCGAGCCACCTCCCTTGCCGCAAGAAGAGGTGCCGGCAGTTCTCGAAAATTTTGGGAGTCACCTGTTGGCTGTTCACTGTTGGCTGTGGAGGTCAGAATTTATGAAGCTCTAAATGTTTGATATAATGAGATATAATGTATTATAATGTGTACTGGATACCGTTCTATACTGTACCTATAGAACACCTCTCTTTGAATACAACTACTGTGTGCATCTCTGTGCAACATCGTGGGTTTCTTGATGCAGCTTGAAAACCAAGAGCCACCAGGTCCAAAAGCCATCACAGCCGTCGCCTCCAAAGCGGACCCCTCCCAATCGGTCAGGGAGCCTGAGATCGGATGTGGGCATGGGACCATCGAAGGAAGATGATCCAGAACAGTCAGACTACCAGTGACTACCAGCTAGGATAAGGTCAAACCAAAGATTTCAGGGTAAAAATTAACCCTACTCAGCCCTCCATCCATTTCCATCCTACTCCCATTGGATTTCATGATTTGATATGACAGAACCGTCCAGCGACACAAAGGTCCCATCCGAAGTCCGCACCAGGTGCCAGGCACGGCGTTTTACAAAGTGTCAGGGCATAAAAAGGTCTTTATGATTCTTGATGGATACCATTGAATTTCATTGAACTTCATTGAATTTCTGAATTTGAATGCCATTTGAATGCCATGGGTTCATTTTTTCTTTGTCTATACAACAGTTTATAATTCATTGCATCTCTGCTCTCCATTCGGATGTTTGTCAACTTGTTTGAGGTCAATGGTTCCACCCGCTCCTGACGACGATGAGGCGCTGTTCAACGGTCTGGGGTTGCCATGTTACCAGTTGCCACTGGTCTGGGAGCGACCATCTACCCTCTGGTAATGACTAACATAGCTATTGAAAATGGCCATTTATAGTGGATTTACCCATTGAAAATGGTGATTTTCAATAGCTATGTTAAGTTACCAGAGGCTAAATTCCTGCATGGATTTTGCGATTTCCCTTCGTCAAGCAGCCTCCGTCCAGCGACATGACTGAAGCAGGTCAAAGCAGTTCCACAGGGACCACCTGCGCCACTTCAGTGCTGCAAGCTCGCTTGTTGAAGAGTGTCCGCTTATGTGCTCTTGCATCCATTGATCCAGTTCAAAGGGCTGAACAGAAATCTGAATGTAATGCAATTATGCAAGAGGCTGATATTTAGATTATTTAGATTAGCTTAGAGTCATTTTGCTTGGAACCAAACATCATTGAATTCTCTTGTGATTGTTTTCTTTTCCATTGCGCCACTACACTCCACTGTTCAGACCTTTGGCATGTCAGGCCGAACAGGGGCATTCGAAGCGTTGGCGGATATAGAGCTGCTGCAGAGGTGCCAAGAGTTGCCTTGCTTAGCACTTGGACTGACCAAACATTGTTCCTGATTGACCCCGCAATGGTAGACGCATATCCACATTCTGTGGGAGGCACCTCCAGTATTCTCAGAGGAAATGCCTGTGCTCTGAGCTCAGAGTTTGGCAGACACTTTGCTCAACACTCAATCTCTAGACATCTCTAGACTGTAAAGCAGTATCACCAGCAACAATTGTACTACTAGGACGATTTTGCAGCTTTGTCCAAACATGCCGGATGCCTCAAATGGCAATTTCAATGATCGGTGATTGATCAAATGATGATCAAGTGATCTGTGATGACCAATGCTCAACTGTCAAATTTGGGGATGCCATATTTTCGGACGCCTTGCAAGGACGCCTGCTGTGGGAAGCACTGCACCAAGACCCACTCGAAATGGGAGAGGTGATACCCAACTCATGGGGCCGGCCTTGTGCCTTTCATACCAATCGCATCCAATAGTATTTTTTTTGATACCATGAACTAGATGGGGATATTCCGGGATATCATATGATGCAACTTGAAGTAATTTTGACCAACTGCTTTGGTGGTTTCAGGCTTGGCACCCTCAACCAGATGCCTTTTCAAACACTTCCTGCTGCAGGTGATGGGTTCAAGCCTGATTCCAATGGGCATGGTGCTCAGCATCTTGGAGAAAACATGGGGAAGCCCAGATGGTCACCGCTGAAAAATGGACACCTTTGGACACCTTTGCTTCCAAGGAAACTGGGACCTCCGGAGCTCTTCCCGGCTTCTTCCTCAGCTTCCAGAGTTCAAACTCTTGTATTTTCCATGATTTGCCTGGGGCAGCGAAAATAAGGATGCCAACCATGACCACGCTTCGATTGATGCTCATTTGGAGGCAGTAGATTCCACAGCGACTTGGGATCACAATCCGGGCCATCCATTGAGCAGGACCTTGGCCAGCCGGAGCCCATTGCCCCGAATCTGCAGTGTCTTGGCAAAGACTTGCGGGACCGGCTGATTTTGGTTAACCTTATGGATCCTTATGGTAAAATGATGTAAACTGATGCAGTATGCAATGACTTGACCCATTTTCGTTATGTTACGAATTACCTTCCTTCGTCAGCCATACCATACCTGGAATGCATTGGAATGCTGTTGCCGAGTGCAGAGGTTTTCAGGCTGACAACACAGTTCAGGTTGGACAACATCCATGCAATGTCTACAGCATGTAGGAACATATTCAAAGCTGATCAGAACTAGTAAGTGAGATCTGAAGACAAGATTCCAGTATCAAAATCATTTTCTAACGCACATCATTTGAGATTCTTCATGTCAGCAATTTCCGAATGGCTCAGGGCTGAAGCTGAACCTTTATGCTCTGCCTTCGGCTCGTCTTGGCCTCAGTCGTCGGTCCCGCCGTTCCGCAACGAGTTTCGCGACGTTTCGTCCAGTGCCCTGGCAGACACATCGTCCAGTGCATCTTCTCCAAGACCTGGAGCCAAGCTGTCCTGTTGCGCGAAGATCTTTGTTCAAACAAACATGTTGATATAAGATTTTATAACCATCGGTTGCTGGGTTTTTAATGGGATTAGTAGTTTAGTGTTTACAGTTTACACATTTTACTAGTGCAGCTCAACAACTTTCTATAACCATCTAATTTTTGGGATACACTATTTGGATCCATTTGGACATTTTGAACCATGATTCCTTGGAGTGAAAATCTGCAACTCGATCCACGGCAGGTTTCAGGGACTCAGCCTTGCAAAAGCTGGCCTTGGAGCTTCGAGACCGAAAGGTCACCATGGCAAGGGATGACAACTGGAATGGAAAATGCTACATGGAAACTAGGTGCCCCAATAGCTGGATGGGTTATAGTGGAAAATCCTATTAAAATGGATGATGAAATTTTTGTACCCCTATTTTCAGGAAACCTCCTAGGCCACACTTCAATCACCATCTTGTGCCACACATGGGGATGTCTAAGGATGGCCATGACAAGGAAACGATGGAAAGGATGAGGAAACAAGGCTTTTAAGTTTTTTTGGTCCCAATTTGGGCAAGTTTGATGAGATCACCAGGTTAAGACTGGATGTTTAAAAATTAACACTGGTGGCTGAATAGCCCATGAAATCCATCACACTACATGTTGTCATACAATATATATATAACTATATATAATTATGTATATATATATATGATTATGTATGTATGTGTATGTGTGTATATATATATATCATATATATATATACACACATAGACACATACACATATTTGAGAGTTTTTCACCCTGACAGGGTTTTGACCCATAATGTGGAGAAACAGTTTTTTCTTCCCTTGGCTTGAGGATGCGGATGCATTGATGTGTGAGCCCAAGTTTTGTGATATCCGTTTGTCCGAAAATGAGCATTAGAACATGTTTGGACAAGCCAATCTTCTGGACAGACTCATTTCCAAGATCTAGTTTTAAGGCCTCACTGGCTACTGGGTTGGCAAGAACTGCAGATGCGGTTGGCGCTAGATGGAGCTAAGGAATGCCTATGTGGCCATTCTGATGCGGACAATACCGGACAAGAATGTACAGGTCCGGATGCAAAGGCTTGATCGATGCGATCGATGATATGTCCTGCGACCTTTGCAGGTTGACACAGGTTGCTGAAGTCTCAATATTTTGGTAGATCAGATATGATATAGGTAATATTATGGTATAGCGTGTATACAAATATATATATATATAGATATATAGATATTCATATTTACAATTCATTTATGAGCATGAATTCTCTTGTTGACGTGGTCACCCTGACCACTTGTCTGGCCTGAGGTCTTTCATTCCAGTGCGGTGCTCCTGCAGGCTGAAACATGACTCTGCCAAGACAGTCAATCAAAACCAACCGATGCGTTTTTGATTTTATGTCATAGCAATAATGCATGATAATGAATGACAATGATATGATGATGAAAGTGATAATGGCAATGATAGCAATATATGATATACGACATATGATGTATGATATATGATGCTTTCACATGTGGTTGATGGGCAGTCCCCCCTCTTGGGAAGCCCTGTATACTTGGCTGATCCCATTCATCACTGGATGATAATCTCACTTTCCAAGCCCAACTAAGCGGGATGATCCTCCAAGTACCCAGCCCTCAAGTTTCCAGTTTCTTCATCATTAGGGAAATATGGATTAATTCTTGCCTAATTTAGGTTGCTAATTTACAGATTTTGTTGGAATCCAACAGGGTTCTTCCCATCCAGCGCTGTGTTTGCTGTTTGACCCGTCGCCAAGCCAGAGGCTTTGTGTCACCTTGCAGAAGGCCGGTTGGATCGAGGCGAGTTACAGGCAGGGGCTGCTGAAGTCATTGGAAATCAAGGGTATGGTATACCAACATCCTCAAACATCCTCAAACCAGTGCATATGGGAGCATTCACTCTCATAATCTTCATGAATGATTTGAGTTCGTACAATCCGCAATCGAGATGATTCCCTTATGAGAATCCTTGTAAATAATTATGTATACCTTGATAGTCCAGATAAGGATATTAGCTAATCATATGAGTAAATGGAAGGTATACTACGGGCATACCCCCATTCTCTAACCATATGTATATTTGATTATATTTGTTCCACATATTGAAAGGCATATGCATGTACTCCATATTTGATATACACATGCAGTATACACCATATATTTGTAGACTGCATACGTATATACATATGTATATATACACATACGTACATGAATGGATATGCACTATGCACTATCACTATGCACTACTACGTACTACGTACTACGTACTACGTACTACTACTACGTACTACGTACTACTACTACGTACTACGTACTACTACTACTACTACTACGTACTACTACTACGTACTACTACTACGTACTACGTACTACTACTACGTACTACTACTACGTACTACTACTACGTACTACTACTACGTACTACTACGACGTACTACTACGACGTACTACGTACTACTACTACGTACTACTACTACTACGTACTACTACTACGTACTACTACTACGTACTACTACTACTACTACTACTAACTACTACTAACTACTACTACGTACTACTACGTACTACTAACTACTACTAACTACTACTACGTACTACTACGTACTACTACGTACTACTACGTACTACTACGTACTACTACGTACTACTACGTACTACTACGTACTACTACGTACTACTACGTACTACTACGTACTACTACACGTACTACTACGTACTACTACGTACTACTACGTACTACTACGTACTACTACGTACTACTACGTACTACTACGTACTACTACGTACTACTACGTACTACTACGTACTACTACGTACTACTACTACTACGTACTACTACGTACTACTACGTACTACTACGTACTACTACGTACTACTACGTACTACTACGTACTACTACGTACTACTACTACGTACTACGTACTACGTACTACTACTACGTACTACTACGTACTACTACGTACTACGACGTACTACTACTACGTACTACTACGACGTACTACTACTACGTACTACTACGACGTACTACTACGACGTACTACTACGACGTACTACTACGACGTACTACTACGACGTACTACTACGACGTACTACTACTACGTACTACTACTACGTACTACTACTACGTACTACTACTACGTACTACTACTACGTACTACTACTACGTACTACTACTACGTACTACTACTACGTACTACTACTACGTACTACTACTACGTACTACTACTACGTACTACTACTACTACGTACTACTACTACGTACTACTACTACGTACTACTACTACGTACTACTACTACGTACTACTACTACGTACTACTACTACGTACTACTACTACGTACTACTACTACGTACTACTACTTCGTACTACTACTACGTACTACTACTACGTACTACTACTACGTACTACTACTACGTACTACTACTACGTACTACTACTACGTACTACTACTACGTACTACTACTACGTACTACTACTACGTACTACTACTACGTACTACTACTACTACGTACTACTACTACGTACTACTACTACGTACTACTACTACTACGTACTACTACTAGTACGTACTACGTACTACGTACTACGTACTACGTACTACGTACTACGTACTACGTACTACGTACTACGTACTACGTACTACGTACTACGTACTACGTACTACGTACTACGTACTACTACTACGTACTACTACTACGTACTACTACTACGTACTACTACTACTACTACTACTACTACTACTACGACGTACTACTACTACTACGTACTACTACGTACTACTACTACGTACTACTACGTACTACTACGTACTACGTACTACTACGTACTACTACTACTACTACTACTACTACTACTACTACGTACTACTACTACTACGTACTACTACTACTACGTACTACTACTACTACGTACTACTACTACTACGTACTGCTACTACTACGTACTACTACGTACTACTACGTACTGCTACTACTACTACTACTACTACTACTACTACTACTACTACTACTACTACTACGTACTACTACTACGTACTACTACTACTACGTACTACTACTACGTACTACTACTACGTACTACTACTACGTACTACTACGTACTACTACGTACTACTACGTACTACTACGTACTACTACGTACTACTACTACGTACTACTACTACGTACTACGTACTACGTACTACTACTACGTACTACTACGTACTACTACGTACTACTACGTACTACTACTACGTACTACTACGTACTACTACGTACTACTACTACTACGTACTACTACTACTACGTACTACTACGTACTACTACGTACTACTACGTACTACTACTACTACGTACTACTACTACTACTACTACTACTACGTACTACGTACTACTACTACTACGTACTACTACGTACTACTACGTACTACTACGTACTACTACTACTACTACTACTACTACTACGTACTACTACTACTACGTACTACTACTACGTACTACTACTACGTACTACGTACTACTACTACTACTACTACATACTACTACTACGTACTACTACTACGTACTACTACTACTACGTACTACTACTACTACGTACTACTACTACGTACTACTACTACGTACTACGTACTACGTACTACGTACTACGTACTACGTACTACGTACTACGTACTACGTACTACGTACTACGTACTACGTACTACGTACTACTACTACGTACTACTACTACGTACTACTACTACGTACTACGTACTACGTACTACGTACTACGTACTACGTACTACGTACTACGTACTACGTACTACGTACTACTACTACGTACTACATACTACTACTACGTACTACTACTACGTACTACTACTACGTACTACTACTACGTACTACTACTACGTACTACTACTACTACGTACTACTACTACGTACTACTACTACGTACTACTACTACGTACTACTACTACGTACTACTACTACGTACTACTACTACGTACTACTACGTACTACTACGTACTACTACGTACTACTACGTACTACTACGTACTACTACGTACTACTACGTACTACTACGTACTACTACGTACTACTACGTACTACTACGTACTACTACGTACTACTTACCATGTACAATGTACAGTGTACAGTGTACAGTGCATCATGTACATCATCATCACCATCACCATCATCCTCCTCCTCCTCATCCTCATCCTCATCTGCATCCTCATCCTCATCCTCATCCTCATCCATTGTGGCCGCTGGGGGCGTAGCACTTTATCATCCGGAGACGCAGACGAATTCCGAAGACGAATTCATTTTCGAGGACCATTCCACCTGAAGACGCGAAGACGAATTCCCCGCAGACGAATTCCCCCCCAAGACGAATTCCGAAGACGAATTCCTCCCCGAAGACGGATTCCGAAGACGAATTTGCCGCAGACGAACTCCTCCACGAAGACGAATTCCTCCCCGAAGACGGATTCCGAAGACGAATTCGCCGCAGACGGATTCCTCCCCGAAGACGATTTCCTGGCCGAAGACGAATTCCTTCCACCTATAGCGCCCTGCACTTTTAAGCATGCGGCGCCAGGGGCCGTTTCTGTGGATTCAAGACCGTGCAAAGAAATGAACCAGCTTTATGAACCCCAAACCACTCTATGGAAAAATCAACTAATGCTGAATAAACCCGGGTCCGGATGTGCCTTCGAAGGGAATGTGGCGTCACAATGAGACGCCAGGAGGAGAATGTGTGGTAAGAATGTGGAATCACAAGGGAATGTGGCATCAGAATGTGGCACCAGGAGGGAATGTGGCGTCAGGGAATGTGTCGTCAGAAGGTGGCGTCAGGGAATGTGTCGTCAGAATGTGGCGTCAGGGAATGCGGCGTATGCGGCGTCACGGCATTTGGGAATGTGGCGTCACAATGTGTCGTCAGCATCAGGCACTAAAGTGCTACACCATTTGCGGGAACCCTGTCACCATCATCATCATCATCATCATCATCATCATCATCATCATCGCATACGCAGACCACACGCACACATACATACATACATACATACATACATACATACATACATACATACATACATACATACATACATACATACATACATACATACATACATACATACATACATACATACATACATACATACATACATACAACATACATACATACATACATACATACATACATACATACATACATACATACATACATACATACATACATACATATATATACATATATATATATATACATATTTATATATACATACATATATATATATACATATATATATATATACACATACATATATATATATACATATCACATGCGCAAGGCTAAACTTTATTTGAGGCCGCCTTGGAGCCGCTTCTACCACTGCTGGCGGAACGCCTTGGAGATGCCAATGTCAGCGGCCAAGGATGCCCACGGGGCCAATGATAATAACAACAATAAGAGTGATAGTGGTAGTGATAGTAATACTGATACTAATGCTGATGCTAGTGCAAACTTAAGATTATTACAATGGTTACTGTACTATAATTATTGATATTAAATATACTGATGTTAATAGTATTAACTAGGCTACGGCGCGGTTAGCGACCCGCGCTAATTCAGTGATTTTTCATGATGCTTGGTTCACTGAATCATGGTATTTGCAAGGTTTTGTAAAAACGTGATAAAAATGTGAAATCGTAGTTACTTTGGGGCCTACAACAAAAAGTGCGTTTCGTGTGAAACGTTCATCGATTTTCAATACCCCTGAAACGTATTATTGTTTTTTTTTCGTTTTGTTGGAGAAAATTAGTAACATCTGAGCACCAGGCATTGAGCAACACTTCTTTTTCAACTTACCTTGCAAGGTCATCAGCGTCGACTTTTTTTGGCCAGCTTTCCCAGTTCCTTCCACAGGTTATGACCTGCATTATGTCTGTACATGAAGGCTTTAATCTGGTCCAGCAAGCGACGGTCGACACGGCGATCGAACTTCCCGCGAGTTCGCAGGTTGGAAACAACGAATTGTTTCAGAATTTTCCAAAAGCTATCCAACAGCTGGGTTCCTGTAAAGAGTTTTTTCCTTGGAACCTTCTTCACAAACTGCATTCGACTATGTGATACAGAGGAAAACTGAAAACCGGCCTTTTTGGCCTCCGCCTTCCACGCTCGGTTGCCATCCGCGTGGATGCGGGTGCCACGGCCTCGTTGGATCTTCTCGAAAAACCGAGTCTGGTTCACGTCATGCGACGACTCGGTCGGTGGACGAGCACCTGGAGTCAAAGCGACGAGTGGCAAAACGTCCAGCAGGACTCGGCCTGCCGGTCCACGCTCAATGGCGCCGGCAACCCTCAAGTGACATATAAAATGCGTCGGTTTGCGGGCATTCTTGTGCTTGGCCTGCCACTTGCGAATCTCAGGCGCGAAGCTTTGCGACGAGGCTCCAAAGCGAAATGTGCGAATCGAGGTCGCATCCACTTCGATCTGCAACATTGACACGTCCGGATTGAGAAGAAAACACAGGTGAACACATTTGCTTCAAAAAAAGCTATGCGGACGACAAATTTGACTAGGTTTGCAGGTGGTACACATGTGTTTGAGAAAAGGCATTTTTTTTTTAAACTTCCCCACCTGACCAGACAGCTTCATGTCCTTCAACTGTCGCTCGGCAGCTTGAACTTCCATGGAACGCAGGTGATCAAAAATGCATTGAGCGGCTTTGGGAGGCACTCCAAAGGCAGTGGCATCTTGTCTCCTGGGATTCTGCTTGTGTGTGTAGGCTTGAATGGTGAGATACAAACGGCTCGGATTGATGCAACGAAAGCGTACCATGTTCTTCAACCAGCGGCAGCCAGCGAGGACGTTGGTGTAAGCCCTGCATTCTTTGACATCACAGCGGTAGTAGAGCTGTCCATTTTCCTTCGACCCGGGACGGGTGAAGAAGCCATGCAAACCACCATGCCCACATTTGTCACAAGTGTCGAGCTTGGTCAGAAAACCAGCAGCAAGCAAAGTTTGGGTAGCACATTGTGTGTCCACAGAGTGCGACAAGTCCGGTGTTTCTTGCGCCCGGTCTTTGCGACTGGAGTGCACTTTCTCAGAAGTCCCGGAATACCACTTCCTCTGTTTTTTTTGCCACTTCTTCATGTCCTTCATGCTTCGCATGGCCTTGGGACTGGAGAAAGCAGCTTTCTTGCCAGGCTTTCGGCTGGCTGCCACTCCATCCCCACGAAGTACCCGAGCCTTCCGCTTGAGGTGACATGGTCTCACTGAACGCAAGGCGTCTCGGTACCTTTGAGCACCGGGAAGAGTACACGTGGCCACATTGTGGTCTTTGCCGCCGCACAAAGAGCATGTCTTTTTCAAATTGGCAGGCATCGCTCCAAGCGACGCTGCCGTCTGTGGATCCAAAAAACTCCGGTCGAGCGATCTCAAAGCAACCGGCTCATGTCATGATGCCACTTTCCAACATGCAAGTCACTGTTGAGTCACATGCCACTTCTAGCATTCCGTGAATAAATTTATTCATTCGTTTAGTTTATAAATATATATATATATACATATGTATATATATATATAGATACATATATTGAATGTATATGTGCTACAGAAACCGCACACTGCATCTGCTCACCTAAGTTTTCGAGGCATTCGCGGAGTCTTGTCTTAAAATGTTCACCCTCGAATTGCATTTCGGCGCAGGGCCGCCGGCAACTGAGACCATTTGTCTCGCATCCATCGAGGCAAGTCATCCCAGCGATTTGCTGGAACTGGCATTGACCAGAAGCATAATCTCTCCCCCTGAGAGTTGCGCTTCTGGAATCTGCTACACAGGAGCCAAATTTGTCCTGCTTTGTTGCCACTGCCGTAGAGATGAGGAGCCAAGCTATAAAAACACTGCTCACAGCGACCCCACTTGGTCTTGCCCCAATCTCTTTCCAAAACTGCTTGCGTGCTCTCAGCATGTGCAGGCCAAGACTCACGGCACAAACGCTGAGCATGCCAATTCTCAAAAGAAGTTGCCGAGGTAAACACAGACGTCCTAGAAGGTGGACTCCGGGCACTTACCTGTGCCATGGCCGTAGAGGAAGAAGCAGTCGAGGACATAGGGACTTCTGTGTCCGGAGCATTGCTGTGCGCCATCTCTCTTCGAGCCATAGCACGCAACTTTTCGCGGCGATGCGGAGGCGAATCATCTGAACGGGGCTGGGATAAGGAAGCTTCTTCTTCAAGGTCACTCTGGTCCATGTCATTCTGACAGTGAAGCTGCTCATCACTGCAAGACAGATCCAAATCAATGACATCCGTGGAAGCGACATTTGCCAGTTGGTTTCCCCAGCTGTGAGAAAGTTCTTGCGGCGTTTTCAATGACCTGAGTTTGACGCAGAAATGTCATGGACATGTTGATAGAAGAAAACCGACGTGCAGTGCTCTTCATTTCAAAACTTGCTGGAAAAAACCAAGACACTGCACATACGACGAAAATTCGGATCCATGTAAAGACTGCAGGGCAACATGGCATTGCTCTTCCCACGAAGGCAACAACTCGCTCCCATAGCCAACTTCACGTGGCATTTCTCGTCTCTTCTGCAACGTCTCTCCAGCACTCAAGACCGCAGTGGGCAAGGGAATATGGCGGCGAACATACTGAAACCACATACTTTTGACTAAGAGCTGGCCCGCCAGTAAGGAATGCCAATCATATGCGGTGACAACGACACTGGGAACATGCTGACCGCAGCAGTCACACAAAAATTGATGCAAGTCCATCATGTCCCCCGTGAACACTTTGGCCCACCGGGAAAAGAGAGGAGGGAAAACCACACCTCCACATCTCAACAGTATGAGATATGTCAAAGCATCTAAACACTTTGACAGCGGTAGCATGATGCCTATACGAATTGAACCCCACTGCGACATCGACAGCCAAATCATGCTGATCAAAGTGAGTGCTGAGGTCAAAATAAACGTTTCGATAGCCACATTCTAAGAAAACCATCTTTTCTTGATAAACTTACCAATTATTCTATGAACCAAACCCCACCATTGGTCAGCCAAAATCATGCCAAGTCCCAGATAGCTGAGGTGCCCACCTGGGCGTTGCAAGGACAATGTTTCAAATCATGACTGTTCAGCAGACCCGCATTGATCAGTACTTTATTATTACTAGAAATCCGTCCGACCCGCACAAGGGCGAGCGCAATAAGCTGGCGTAGCATCAACTTCCAGGGACGCAAGTTAACATGAACGTTAACATCCCCACCCCACCCCAACCCAGTGACGTGACGTCAGTGGTGCATGTGACGCAAGTTAACATGAACGTTAACATCCCCACCCCCACCCCAACCCAGTGACGTGACGTCAGTGGTGCATGTGACGCAAGTTAACATGAACGTTAACATCCCCACCCCACCCCAACCCAGTGACGTGACGTCAGTGCTGCATGTGACGCAAGTTAACATGAACGTTAACATCCCCACCCCGCCCCAACCCAGTGACGTGACGTCAGTGGTGCATGTGACGCAAGTTAACATGAACGTTAACATCCCCACTCCACCCCAACCCAGTGACGTGACGTCAGTGGTGCATGTGACGCAAGTTAACATGAACGTTAACATCCCCACCCCACCCCAACCCAGTGACGTGACGTCAGTGGTGCATGTGACGCAAGTTAACATGAACATTAACATCCCCACCCCACCC